>RXID01014729.1:57500-87500 GCA_005019695.1 Trichopus zeylanicus subsp. travancoricus
ATTTTGGCTTTTTTACCCCATATTGTAGGGTGGATCTTGAAAGATATGAAAGATCTCCCTCCAAGCCGTACATATGACTTTCATTGAATACGACTTTCCACAAAATTCTATATTTATCTTATCTATAAGATTGAGCATGGAATTCGGTTTACTCACTTTAAATTGAGTATCCATTTCCCTCCTTTTCCTACTAGGATTGGAAATCCTGTATTTTACATATCAATATGATCTAGTCCTTGGGTTTCCAAAATAGTCTAATGTAAAAAGAAGTGCTTCGCATCAATGCTATTTGACTCGGACCTGTTCTCAAAAAGTAGAGGTATTTCGAAATTTTTGTTGACACGGACAAAGTAAGGAAAATCCGCTGAAATGATTTTAATATTGGACCTTGGACATATAAATAGAATAGTAATAGTTCTAAATCAAATCTCTTTAGAAAGAAGATCTTTCTTTTGTCTCATGGTAGCTTGCTCCAGTCCCCTTACGAAACTTTCATTATTGGGTTAGCCATATGCTTCACATGTTTCAGGCGATTCACATGGCTTCATCAAATGATACAAGTCTTGGATAATAATCTAAAATACACTAGAGCGCCCTTGTTGATGATCCTTTACTCTGATAGCATCTAGGGTTCCCTGAACAGTGTGATATCTCACACCTAGTAAATCTTTAACCCTTCCTCCTCTTACTAATACTACAAAATGTTCTTGTAAATTATGGCCAATACCTGGTATATAAGTAGTGATTTCAAATCAAGAGGTTAATCATACTCTGGCAACTTTACGTAAGGCAGAGTTTGATTTTTTGGGGGTGATAGTGGAAAAGTTGACAGATAAGTCACTCTTACTGTCACTCTACATAACCGTACATAAGATTTTTGCCTCATACGGCTCCTCATTCAATTCTTTCGAAGTAATTGGATCCTTTTCCTCGTTTGTGAGAATCTCCTATCTTCTCCCATTTCATCCTGAAGAGTAACTAAGACCAATTCAGTCAGGTTTTCATGTTCCAGTTGAACACTTTACATTTATAATCAAAGGAGAAGATTATTCATTTTACCAAACATAACATATGTGGATCAAATCACGATCTTATAACTTATAATAAGATAATAAGAACAAGAGATCTTTCTCGAAAAATCCCCTTGCCCCTCATTCTTCAAGAATCGGAAAGATCCTTTTTGAGTTTGAATTTGTTCATTTGGAATCTGGGCTCTTCTATCTTCTACTTAATTTATTTATATTTACTTCTATTTTTTGTTTTATTCTTTATTTCATTTCAATTTTCTTTCCCTCTATTTTTATTCCCTTCCATCATTCCTTAAGTTCCATAGGTTTGTTAATCCTGTAGAATCTGACCCATTTTCTCATCGAGCGAAGGGTACGAAATAAATCAGATTGATTTTTCGATCAAAAGTACTATGTGAAACCTTCGGCTTTTTTCCTCTTCCTCTATCCCTATTCCATAGGTACAGTGTTTGAATCAATAGAGAACCTTTTCTTCTGTATGAATCGATATTATTACATTCCAATTCCTTCCCGATACCTCCCAAGGAAAATCCCGAATTGGATCCAAAATTGACGGGTTGGTGTGAGCTTATCCATGCAGTTATGCACTCTTCAAATAGGAATCCATTTTCTGAAAGATCCTGGCTTTTGTGCTTTGGTGAGTTGTCCGAGATCCTTTCGATGACCTATGTTGTGTTGAAGGGATATCTATATGATCCGATCGATTGCGTAAGACCCGCGGTAACAACGGAACCGGGGGAAGTATACAGAAAAGACAGTTCTTTTCTATTATATTAGTATTAGTTAGTGATCCCGGCTCGGTGAGTCCTTTCTTCCGTGATGAACTGTTGGTACCAATCCTACATTTTATTTTGTCTCTGTGGACCGAGGAGAAAGGGGGCTCAGCGGGAAGAGGGTTGTACCTTGAGAGAAGCAAGGGGGTCAACCTGCTTCAAATATACAACATGGATTCTGGCAATGGAGTTGGACCCTCATGTTGATCCGAATGAATCAGTCTTTCGAACAAAGGTCAATCTTTGCCTGCTAGGCAAGAGAGGATAGCAAGTTACAAATTCTGTCTCAATAGGACATGTATTATTATGAAATTCATAAATGAAATAAATTCATAAATGAAAATGAAGTTAAGTAGTTAATGGTGAGGTTACCATTATCCTTTTTGTAGTGACGAATCTTGTATGTGTTCCTAAGAAAAGGAATTTGTCCATTTCATTTTTTGAGGTCTCAAAAAAAAAGGAAAAAGGGCGTGGAAACGCATAGGAACTCTTGAATGGAAATTGAAAAGAAATGTAGCTCCAGTTCCTTCAGAAATGGTAAGATCTTTGGCGCAAGAAGAAGGGGTGATCCGTATCATCTTGACTTGGTCCTGCCTCCCCTCTTTTTTTAACAATACCGAGTCGGGTTCTTTTCCTACTAGTATCAAATAGAACATGCTGAACAAAATCTTCTTCATGTAAAACAAAACCTACTCGATTTAGATCGGGAAAATCGTATGGATTTTATGAAACCATGTGCTATGGTTCGAATCCGTAGTCAATCCTATTTCCAATAGGAGCAGTTGACAATGGAATCCCATTTTTCCCATTATTTTACTCTATCCATATCCATAATAGTAATAATGCGAAAAGAAGGCCCGACTCCAAGTTGTTCAGGAATAGTGGCGTTGAGTTTCTCGACCCTTTGCCTTAGGATTAGTTAGTTCTATTTCTCGATGGGGCCGGGAAGGGATATAACTCAGTGGTAGAGTGTCACCTTGACATGGTGGAAGTCATCAGTTCGAGCCTGATTATCCCTAAACCCAATGGGAGTTTTTCTATTTTGACTTGCCCCCCCCGCCATGATCGAACGAGAATGGATAAGAGGCTCGTGGGATTGACATGATAGGGTAGGGATGGCTATATTGCTGGGAGCGAACTCCAGGCTAATATGAAGCGCATGGGTACAAGTTATGCCTTGAAATGAAAGACAGTTCCGAATCCGCTTTGTCCACGAACAAGGAAGCTATAAGTAATGCAACTATGAATCTCATGGAGAGTTTGATCCTGGCTCAGGATGAACATTGGCGGCATGCTTAACACATGAAAGTCGGATGGGAAGTGCTATTTCTAGTGGTGGATTGGTGAGTAACGCATAAGAACCTGCCCTTGGGAGGGGAACAACAATTGGAAATGGTTGCTAATACCCCATAGGCAGAGGAGAAAAGGAGGAATCTGCCTGAGGAAGGGCTCATGTCTGATTAGCTAGTTGGTGAGGCAATAGCTTACCAACATGATGATCAGTAGCTGGTCTGATAGGATGATCAGTCACACTAGGACTGAGACATGGCCTAGACTCTTACGAGAGGCAGTAGTGGGGAATTTTCTACAATGGGCAAAAGCCTAACATAGCAATGCTGCATGGAGGTAGAAGGCCCATGGGTCATGAACTTCTTTTCTCGGAGAAGAAGCAATAATGGTATCTGAGGAATAAGCATCGGCTAACTCTATGCCAATAGCCATGGTAAGACAGAGGATGCAAGTGTTATCCGGAATGATTGGGCGTAAAGTGTCTGTAGGTGGCTTTTCAAGTCCGCCGTCAAATCCCAGGGCTTAAACCTGGACAAGCAGTGGAAACTAACAAGCTAGAGTATGGTAGGGGGGCAAAGGGAATTTATGGTGGAGTGGTGAAATGCGTAGAGATCAGAAAGAACACCAATGGAAAAAGCACTCTGCTGGGCTGACACTAACACTCAGAGATGAAAGCTAGGGGAGAAAATGGGATTAGATACCCCAGTAGTCCTAGCCGTAAATGATAGATACTAGGAACTGTGCATATTGACCCATGCAGTGCTGTAGCTAACGTGTTAAGTATCCCACCTGGGGAGTACATTCGTGATAATAAAACTCAAAGGAATTGATGGGGACCCGCACAAGCAGTGGAGCATGTGGTTTACTCAATGCAAAGCAAAGAACCTTACCAGGGCTTGACATGTCGTGAATCCTCTTGAAAGACAAGGGTGCCCTGGGGAATGCGGACATAGGTGGTGCATGGCTGTCATCAGCTCATGCCATAAGGTGTAGGTGTTGGGTTAAGTCTGGCAATGAGCACAACCCTCATGTTTAGTTGCCACCATTGAGTTTGGAACCCTAAACAGACTGCCGGTGATAAGCCGGAGGAAGGTGAGGATGATGTCAAGTCATCATGCCCCTTATGCCCTGGCGACACACATGCTACAATGGGCAGGACAAATGGTCACGATCCTATGAGGGTGAGCTAACTCCAGAAACCCATCCTCCGTTAAGATTGTAGGCTGCAACTCACCTGCATGAAGCCAAAATTGCTAGTAATTGCTGATCAGCCATACGGTGGTGAATTTGTTCCCAGGCCTTGTACACCCCACCTATCACACTATGGGAGCTGGCCATGCCCGAAGTCATTACCTTAACTACAAGGGTGGGGGGATACTGAAGGCGGGGCTAGTGACTAGAGTGAAGTCGTAACAAGGTAGCCATACTGGAAGGTGCAGTTGGATCACCTCCTTTCCAGGGAGAGCTAATTCTTGTTGGGTATTTTGGTTTGACACTACTTCACATCCAAAAATAAGCGAGCTATGTCTAAGCTAAGCTTGGATATGGAAGTCTTCTTTCATTTCTCGATGGTGAAGTAAGACCAAGCTCATGAGCTTATTATCCTACGTTGGAATAAGTTGATAGGATCCCCCTTTTTATGTCCCCATATCCCTCCCGTGTGGCAACAACAAGGGGACATAAAAAGGAAAGAGAGAAATGGGGTTTCTCTCACTTTTGGCATAGTAGGCCTCCCAATGGGAGGCCCACACGATGGGCTATTAGCTCAGTGTTAGAGCATGCCCCTGATAATTGCGTCATTGTGCCTAGGCTGTGAGGGCTCTCAGCTATAGGGATAGTTCAATGTGCTCATCAGCGCCTGACCCGAAGATGTGGATAATCCAAGATACATTAGTATGGTGTACTCCTCCAATTTGAATCAGAGTTTGAAACCAAACTTCTCCTCAGGAGGATAGATGGGGCGATTTAGGTGAGATCCAATGTAGATCTAATTTTCTATTCACTCATGGGATCCGGGCGGTCCGGGGGTGACCACCACGGCTCCTCTCTTCTCGAGAATCCATACATCCCTTATTAGTGTGTGGACAGCTATCTCTTGAGCACAAGTTTAGGTTCGGCCTTGATGGGAAAATGGAGCACCTAACAATGCATTTTCACAGACCAAGAACTACGAGATCACCCCTTTCATTCTGGGGTGATGGAGGGATCATACTGTTCAAGCCTTTTTCATGCTTTCTTAGAGGTCTAGAGAAAGCAGCAATCAATAGGATTTCTCTAATCCTCCCTTCCTAAAAGGAAGAAAAGAATGTTATATTCTTTCTCCTTTCTGTAGGGACTAGGAGATTGGATCTAGCAATAAGAAGAATGCTTGGTATAAATAACTCACTTCTTGGTCTTCGACCCCCTCAATCACTATGAGTGCCCCCCGATTAGTGCAATGGGATGTGTCTATTTATCTATCTCTTTACTCGAAATGGGAGCAAGTTTGAAAAAGGATCTTAGAGTGTCTAGGGTTGGACCAAGAGGGTCTCTTAACACCTTTTTTTTTTCAAACTCAGTATGGCAAGGATACATATGTATCCACAATTCAGAATTATCTAATGGTATATTTTCTACCTATTCATATAAGAAATACATGACATATCTGGTAGGTAGATAAAAGCAAAAATATGTGCTATGTTAGATTCTAGTACATGATACTGATTTAGTAGAATATCTGTATCCATTCAATGGGATCTAGGAAGAAATGTGTGGAATCTTTTTAGATACAAAAAACTCAAATTCTTTCGCAAATGCAAAAATTTCCTTTTCTATCAATATCAAAATTGAATTTGGATTTGCATAAGTAAAAAGGTAGTGTATGAATAAATCTAAATTTTTGTCTCTACCAGATTAAATGACTAGCATAAGAATTTTTTTCTTATTTTTCCTGATCGACAAAATCCATGAAAAAGAAAGAAAAAAATTAAAAAATTTATGATAAAAAATTCATCCATCTCAGTCATTCCATAAGAAGAAAAAGACGAAAATAGGGGATCTATTGAATTTCAGGTATTCAGTTTCACCAATAAGATACGGAGACTTACTTCACATTTAGAATTGCACAAAAAAGATTTTTTTTGTCACAGAGTGGTCTACAAAAAATTCTGGGAAAATGTCAATGATTGCTGACTTATTTGTCAAAGAAAAATAGAGTATGTTATGAGAGATTAATTGGGCAGTTGGATATTCGGGAGCCTCAAACTCATTAATTTCAAGATTCATTTGCATTGTTTATATTAGTTATTTGTTTTAATGAACCTTGATAAATTCAAGAAATAATGAATCGGGGAAGAAAAGATATGATTGTACTGGATACAAGAAAGGGTCTCATGATAGTTAATATGGGTCCTCACCATCCATCAATACATGGTGTTCTTCGACTGATCCTTACTCTGGATGGTGAAGATGTTATTGATTGTGAACCCATATTGGGCTATTTACACAGAGGAATGGAAAAAATAGCCGAAAACTAAACAATTATACAATATCTACCTTATGTAACACGTTGTGATTATTTAGCTACCATGTTCACAGAGGCAATAATGGTAAATGTGCCATAACAATTGGGAAATGTTCAAGTACCCAAAAGGGCCAGCCATATAAGAGTAATTATGCTAGAACTGAGTCATATAGCTTCTCATTTACTATGGCTTGGACCTTTTATGGCGGATATCGGTGCACAAACTCCCTTTTTCTATATTTTCAGAGAGAGAGAATTGCTATATGATTTATTCAAAGCTGCTATGGGTATGCGAATGATGGATAATTATTTTTTTGTATCAGAGGAGTAACTGTTGATCTACCCCATGGCTGGATAGATAAATGTTTGGATTTTTGTGATTATTTTCTAAGAGGAGTTGCTGATTATAAAAAAACGTATTATGCGAAATCCCATTTTTTTAGAATGAGTTGAAGGGGTGGGCATTATTGGTGGGGAGGAAGCAATAAATTGGGGCTTATCAGGACCAATGGTAAGAGCTTCTAGAATCCCGTGGGATCTTCATAAAGTTGATCATTATGAGTGTTACAATGAATTCGATGGGGAAGTCCAATGGCAAAAAGAGGGAGATTAATTAGCTCATTATTTAGTACGATAGGTGAAATGACAGAATCCATAAAAATTATTCAATAGGCTATAGAAGGGATTCCTGGGGGGCCCTATGAAAATTTGGAAGTCTGACACTTTCATAGAACAAGAAATTCTGAATGGAATCATTTTGCATATAGATTCATTAGTAAGAAACCTTCACCCAATTTGTAATTGTGGAAATAAGAACTTTATATGAGAGTAGAAGCCCCAAAAGGAGAATTAGGAATTTATCTGATAGGAGATAATAGTGTTTTTCCCTGAAGATGGAAAATTTGTCCACCCGGTTTCATAAATTTGCAAATTCTTCCCCAACTAGTTAAAAGAATGAAATTGGCTGATATCATGATGATACTAAGTAGTATAGATATCATTATGGGAGAAGTTGATTGTTGAAATGATAATTGATACAACAGAAGTTCAATCTATCAATTCTTTTTCTTTGGAATCCTTAAAAGAAGTCTATGGATTCATATGGCTATTCCTCCCTATTTTGACCCTTATATTAGAAATCATAATTGGGATACTGTAAATTGTGGGGTTAAAAAGAGAAATCTCCACACAGCCATACAACAACGTATTGGGCCGAAATATGCCGGTCCGTTGGGAATTCTTCAAGCTCTAGCAGATGGGACCAAACTACTTTTTAAAGAGGACCTCTTACCATATAGAGGGAATATTTGTTTGTTTAATATTGGGCCATCTATAGCAATCATATCAATTTTACTAAATTATTTACTAATTCCTTTTGGGTATCATCTTGTTTTAGCTGATCTCAATATAGGTTTTTTTTTATGGATCGCTATTTCAAGTATTGCGCCTATTGGGCTTCTTATGTTAGGATATGGATAAAATAATAAATATTCCTTTTCAGATGGTCTACGAGCTGCTGCTTAATGTATTTGTTATGAAACATCATTAACTCTATGTGTCTTATCAATATCTCTACGTGCGATTCGTTGAACATGAGCTTTTCCCTCTCTACTGGAAATAAGGAAAAAAAAGGAAAGAAAAGACCTTAGATATATTGAATAGATATTCTCTTTTTATTTACCATTTGAGGCACTGAGTTAAAGCTGATAGTTATACGAGTGAAACAAAACAGCCTAAAAATTCATAGTAAGAAGAGAAAATCTCATTCCCTATGTACAAGAATAAAATGAAAGTAAACATAAATGGTTTACACCATTTACCCCAAGATTGAGATTCTTTGATTAGATTAGTGTTATCATATCTTGAAGCAGGTGCAAAAGATCAATCATGTGAAGTTTCTACTACTGTCTTGTATGTATTACCATATCGGGGATCAATCAAAAATTAGTGAACGATTAGGAACACTAAGGTACACAAAAAGATTAGTAATAGAGATAATCTCAAGTATCAAAAAAGAGGTATTTCCATATAAAATGAATCATAATAAGGCTTTAAGTTGGTAGAAATGATCAAGCAGTACTCCCGCACGATTCCGATCTAGAGTATGCTCTTACTCACTGATTAAAGAAATAACTAGCAAGAACGAATTAATCCTTTTCTTTTCAGAGTAGCTTATTTTTATTTTGAGTTCTCAGAAAAAAGATAGGAAAAAAAAGAAATGGAATACATACAATAATACAATAAAAAAAATATAATAGATAGAATCAGAAAAAAAATGAATAATAAAAAAATATCCTTATTTCTTTTTTCCCTCCATCCATACATATACATATGAAATTCTTATCATGATTTATGAACTAGTATCTAATTCATTAATTGATATAACGAGTATTTTATTAAAATATTAAGTTATTACTGAACAAGAAAAAATTGGAATTCTAAGGGATGAGATCAATTCGGAAGTGCTTTTTTGTTATCCTAGCCAACGGAATTTTTTTGGTCTAATTTAGGACTATGTTATGTATCTTTATTCTTCTATTTCCCTATGAACAGTGATGTTATTATCGACTATGATTATCTAACAGTTTAAGTACAGTTGATATAGTTGAGGCATAGTCAAAATGCGGTTTTGGGGGGTGGATTCTGTGGCGTCAACCAATAGGGTTTATAGTTTTCCTAATTTCTTCTCTAGTAGAATGTGAGAGATTATCTTTTGATTTACTAGAAGCAGAAGAAGAATTAGTAGCAGGTTATCAAACCAAATATTAAGATATCATATACGGTTTATTTTACGTTGCTCCTTACCTAAATCTATTAGTTGCTTCACTATTTGTAACAGTCATTTACTTAGGAGGATGGAGTTTATTTATTCTGTACATATTCCATCCCGAACTTTTAGTAAAAAAGAAAAATGGTTGCAGTCTTTGGAATTCCAATTTCTATCTTTATTACATTAGTTAAAGCTTATTTGTTTATGTTCATTTCTATCACAACAAGATGGACTTTACCTAGGATGAGAATGGACCAACTATTAAATCTTGGATGGAAATTTCTTTTACCTATCTCTCTTGGTAATCTCTTATTGACAACTTCTTTACAACTTGTTTCACTATAAGTAAAAAAAATGATATTCTACTAACCTCTCTCAAACAAGAAAAAGAAACATCAATTTATTCATGGATATACAATATATTCCCTATGGTGACTGGGTTTATAGATTACCGTCAACAAACAGTATGAGCTACAAGGTACATTGGTCAAAATTTTATAATTACCTTATCCCACACAAATCATTTACCTGTAACTATTCAATATCCTTATGAAAAATTGATCACATCAGAGCATTTCTATAGTCGAATTCACTTTGAATTTGATAAATGTATTGCTTGTGAAGTATGTGTTCATGTATGTCCCATAGAGATACCTATTGTTGATTGGAGATTAGAAAAAAATAGTAAAAAAAAAACAATTGCTTAATTACAATATTGATTTCGGGTTCTTTATATTTTGTGGTAACTGTGTCGAGTATTGTCCAACAAACTATTTATCAATGACTAAAGAACATGAACTTTCTACTTATGATTGTCACAAGTCGAATTATAATCAAATTGCCTTGGGATGGTTACCGAAGTCAGTAATTGGAGATTACACAATTCAAACAGTTCTGAATTAGACTCAAATCCAAATAGACAAGGATAAACCACTTGATTTAAGAATAATTACTAATGACTAAAATTTTGTTTTAATATACAAAATCCAAGCTTCTTTTGTTTTCTTTGGTTAGTAACTACAAATACTAATTATAACCACTTGGTGTTGAGAATTATTCTTTAATTTAAACTCAAAATAGATTTTTGTGATGATTTTGAATATTTGAACTAATTTTTTCTTTTTGCCTAAAAAAATAGGATAGGATTGGTCCAATAAGTTTATCTACATTAATTCATAATACATGAAGATAAAATTTAAATTAGGAATGTATCATATACAAGATACAAGAAAAAAAATAGAGTAACCTTTTTCCTAGACCATTCAGTAAGGTCATGAAATATCTTTATCTCTTATTTTATACATTATACATAATGGATTTACTTGGACCAATACATGGTATTATTGTAAAATTTATGGGATCAGTTCTTATATTAGGGGGTTTGGGAGTGGTATTACTTACCAATCCCATTTTTTCTACTTTTTCATTGGGATGAGTTCCTTTTTGTATATCCTTATTCTATATTCCATCAAACTCCTATTTTGTAGCTGCTGTGCAGCTCCTCATTTATGTGGGAGCCATAAATGTCTTAATCATATTTGCTATAATGTTCATGAAGAGTTCAGAATATTCCAATGATTCCCATCTTTGGACCATTGGAGATGGAGTTACTTCAGTGGTTTCTACAAGTATCTTTTTTCACTAATTACTACTATCCCAGACACATCATGGTGTAGAATTATTTGGACTACAAGATTAAACCAGATTATAGAACATGACTCAATAAGTAATGTTCAACAAATTGGGATCCATTTATCAACCAATTTTTATATTCGATTTGAACTTATTTCAATAATTCTTCTAATTTCTTTAATAGGTGCAATTACTATGGCTCATCAGTAAAAATACTTAGAATTAAAAGTAAAAGAAAAGTTCTAAATCAAATAAAAAATAGAAAGATTTTTGGTTAAATCTATTGCCAATACCTTCTTTTGTTTTGTAATTGTTCTATTCTATTCAAGGAAATCCAATTGAATTTTTGTTCATATCAAAATTTGATGAGAACTTAGTCAATGATGTTTGAACATGTATTTTTTGTGAGTGTATATTTATTTTCGATTGGTATTTGTGGATTGATCACAAGTCGAAACATGGTTAGAGCACTTATGTGTCTTGAACTTATACTAAATTCAGTTAATATTAATCTTGTAACATTTTCTGATTTATTTGATAATTGCCAATTAAAAGGAGACATTTTGGGATACATCTCGAGTTTTGGAGAACCACTCAAGTGGTTCTCCAAAACTCGCACAAACTTTCATTACATATGAGACAATATCCTCATGTATTCTTTTGTATTTATTGTTTATGTAATTTATTCAATTACATGTTAATGTGAATGAACCATAACTATGTAGACCTATTCCTAATAGATTGATCTGAAAATAGCGTATCCAAATTATACAAAATCCTATAGAAACCACAAATGCGGAATTCGTACCTTGCAAATTTTTATTTATTCTAGTATGCGAATAAATTGCAAATATAGTCCAAGTAATAAATGACCAAGTTTCTTTGGGGTCCCAATTCCAATAAGATCCACATACCTCATTAGCCTACACTACTCCAGAAAGTATGCCCATGGTTAAAAAGATGAACCCAAAACTAATGATGCGATAGGCCCAATAATCCAGATGTTGAGTCAATTGATATTTGTAATAATTTTGAAATGAAAGAAAAGAAGTGTTTTTCAATTGAAAAACACTTCTTTTCTATTCAAATATTTGGTCTTACTAAAGAAAAAATGATTTAATTAATATTAAGAAAATTTTTCTTTTACAAAAGATATCGATGTTTTTTCAAAATATAATGACTCAAAGAGTGACTGATAATAATGATCCACATAAAAGAGTTCCATAGCTCAATAACATCATACTTATGTGCATCATTAACCATTGGGATTTTAGAACAAGCATTAATATTGCAGATTGATGCATTTCAATTGAAAGATCTGATGTGGCGAATCCTTGAATAAAAATGGCACTTGGTGCAGTTATTTTGCTTAAATCATTTTTGTGATTCCTAAGATATGGAATCATATGAATACTGGAGAAACTCCATGAAAGGATGACTAATGACTCATATAAATTACTTAACAGGAAATGCCTGAATAAATCCACCGAGTAATTAATAATCCTGTTATAGAAAAAAAAGTAGCTATTATCCCCTTTTCCAAGGAATCACGTAATCCTGGAATTTTGTGGATTAATAAGGTCATCAAATGAATCGTAATCACAATCAAAATGATCAAAAAAGAGATATGAGTTAATATATGTTCTAAAGTTACAAATATCATAAAAAGGGGGGTCCCATTGAAAAATGTAAATCGGGAATTGAATACATTCTATAATGTATCCATTATACCTTTTTTTTGGGGGGGGGGGGTGCCGCCACTCGGACTTGAACCGAGATGCTCTAGCACTGCTTCCTAAGAGCAGCGTGTCTACCGATTTCACCATGGCGGCTTACTTGAAATAATAATAGTAAATTCATGTCGAATCGTCGACATTCGGCAATTCAATCTAGTTTAGGAAACAAGAATTTTGTTTTCATATGAAATATAGAACTAAGAATAAGAATGGAATTCTCCCTTTTCTATCTTTTTTTGATGATTTATTCTTGGTTTCTTTCATCGATCCAAAAAAATGGATTTTAGCAACGAACAAAATCAAATAAAACTAGTTTAGTATTTCATATGTATCACAATTTCATCACTAAATCAAATTTTTTTCTAACAATTTCGATACCTTAATTTAATTAAGTATTAATATTCCCTGCTGTGTAAATAATTTACAATTTATGGTAAGATATTTACCTAATCAATTAGGTTTTGGGGCTAAGTATATAACAAAAGAATTTCAATCTCTATCACAATTGTACTTTTCACAATAGAAGAATCAAATAAAATGTGAAAAGTACAATTGATAGGAAAAATAACATCTCATCATGAGTTAAATCTGTATATTGTAATGAAAAAGAAAAAATGGAAAATGAAAATAAAACCCACTAGACAATAGACAGAAGAATTGGTATTCTACATACCATAATAGTTAGTTCTAACTTATATTGAGGAGTTCAATACAGTAATTAATATGAATCATTCATCTTAAAAAAATGACATTTTTTTTCACGCCGTATGGATTCAGATTAGTCCAAGTTTTTTTTTCTTCTTTGTTGTACAAAAAAACTTTCGGAATGTCTGGTAGAAACCGATTTGGCTAAAGAAAAAGCTTTTCCTGCAGCTAAACATGTCATTTTCCTCCAAATACTTCTACAAATATGTTTTTTTGATATAGATGTTCATTTTTGGGGGACCGCCATTTAAATTACGAATTTTTACTGTTCTATATGGAAGACATGTATTGTTTAAAAAAGATTGTTCTTTTTTTTAACTTATTGCGTTGCACAAACATGAATAAGAGTTTTTTTTTATTTAACAATTTTTTTCATTTTCTTTTCTTAGAAATTTTTTTTTGTTTCTAATATACAACAAATATATATATAATAAAATCAAAAAGAGAAAATCCTATATAAATTATATAGAAATTGATATATAAATAAAATATATAATACATGTCCATGGCGTAACATATGGCATTAACATATTAACACTGGTTAATACTAAATAAAAAAAGATCTAATTATTCTAGTTAATTTATTTGAAATTTAACTCATTGCGTAATTGATTAATTAGTTTGTCAAATTAATCAATTAGATTCCAATCAAATAAGAAAAACTTCTATTTATTGGAAATCCCCAATCTTATGATACTTCGTATAGAACTGAAATAAAAAACAACTAAGGTTATCTTCTCAGGTTTTGTAGTTATAATTTAAATTAAAATCATAGCCACCTTGCCCTGAAGTTGATCAATTATCAATTAATTGATTAAGTTGCACAAAAACAATATTTGATTCGAATATAGATCATATTGCTAATTAATTATATTAAATAATTAATTAGCAATATGATCTATATTTGAATCAATTAAAAAATAAAATTTTGTTTATTTTTACTTTTAAAAAAGATAGAATTGGTGGACTAGAAACAACTAAACTAAATTCATTAAATTAGAGAAAAATTGGAATTTTTTTTATGGAACATATATATCAATATGCATGGATAATACCCTTTCTTCCACTTCCAGTTACTTTATCAATAGGATTTGGACTTCTGCTTGTTCCGACAGCAATAAAGAATAGTCGTCGTATGTGGACTTTTGTTAGTGTTTTACTGCTAAGTATAGTTATGGGGTTTTTGGTCAATCTGACTATTCAGCAAATAAATGGAAGTTTTATCTATCAATACCTATGTTCTTGGATTATCAATAATGATTTTTCCTTAGAGTTTAGATACTTGATCGATCCACTTACTTCTATTATGTCAATACTAATTACTACTATTGGAATCATGGTTCTTATGTATAGTGACAATTATATGTCTCATGATTAGGGATATTTCAGATTTTTTCTTATATAAGTTTTTTTAATACTTCCATGTTGGGATTAGTTAATAGTTCCAATTTGATACAAATTCATATTTTTTGGGAACTTGTAGGAATGTGTTTGTATTTCTTAATAGGTTTTTGGTTCTCACGACCTATTGCTGTAGGTGTTTGTCAAAAAGCTTTTGTAATTAATTGTGCAGGGGATTTTGGTTTATTATTAGGAATCTTAGGTTTTTATTAGATAACTGGTTGTTTAGAATTTTGGAATTTGTTTGAAATAGTTAATAACTTGATCTATAATAGTGAGGTCAATCTTTTATTTACTAGTTTGTGTGTCTTTTTATTATTGATTGGTGCAGTTGTGAAATCTACACAATTTCCTCATCACGTATGGTTACTCGATGTTATGGAGGGACCTACTCCCATTTCAGCTCTTATTCATGCTACTACTTTGGTAGCAGCAGGAATTTTCCTTGTAGCCTGCCTTTTTCCTCTTTTCATAGTTATACCTTCCATAATGAATCTTATTTTTTTAATAGGTATGATAACACTACTATTAGGAGCTACTTTGGCTCTTGCTCAAGGAGACATTAAAAGAATTTTAGCCTATTCCACAATGTCTCAATTGGGTTATATTATGTTAGCTCTAGGTATAGGTTCTTATTGAGCTGCTTTATTCCATTTGATTTCTCATGCTTATTCTAAAGCTTTATTGTTTTTGGGATCCGAATCTATTATTCATTCAATGGAACCTATTGTTGGATATTCTCCAGATAAAAGTCAGAATATGGTTCTTATGGGTGGTTTAACAAAATATGTTCCAATTACAAGAACTACGTTTTTATTAGGTACACATTCTCTTTGTGGTATTCCACCTCTTGCTTGTTTTTGGTCTAAAGATAAAATTCTTTCTGATAGTTGGTTGTATTCACCAATTTTCACAATAATAGCCTATTTGACAGTAGGATTAACTACATTTTATATGTTTCGTGTGTATTTACTTACTTTTGATGGATATTTGCATGTTCATGTTCAAAATTATAGTAGTACTAAAAGTCATTCAATATCTATATGTATATGGGGAGAAGAGGTACCCAAAACAGACAATCCAAATTTACTTTTCTCAACTACAACTAATACTAATAAGGTATTCTTTTTTTCAAAGGGTATATATAAAATATATGATAATGTAATAAACCGGATGCAATACTTTTGTACTTATTTGCGAACTAAATACACTTACATGTATCCTCATGAATCAGACAATATTATGCTATTTCCTCTATTTGTATTGGTACTATTTAGTTTTGTTTATTGGATTAATAGGTGTTCATTTTTTATATAAGAGGAATATATTTTGATATATTATTGAAATGATTAACTATATCAACATCAACAAACCCTTTCCACTCAGATTCAAATCATTTTCCGAATTGGTATGAATTTTTCATAAATGTAATTTTTTCAACAACTATAGATTTTTTCGGACTATTCATAGCATTTATTTTCTATGGGCTTGTTTGTTCATGTTTCCAAAATTTGGACTTAATCAATTCATATGTAAAAATAGACCTTAAGAGAATTTTTTTGGATCAAATAAAAAATGTGATATACAATTGGTCATATAATCATGGTTACATAGATATTATTTATACTAAGATCTTTACGATGGGGATAAGAGGAGTGGCAAAATTAACTCAATTTTTTGATAGACGTATAATTGAGGGAATTACAAATGGAATTAGTCTTTTTAGTTTCTTGATAGGGGAAGGAATCAAATATATAGGGGCTGGATGAATATCCTCTTATTTATTCATGTACATATCTTATCTTGTATTTCTTGTATTTTTTATATTTGTATTTAGCTCCAAGTTTCTATGGAAAATTTTTCTTTTGTAGAAAATAGGAAATCATTTTTTATTGCATGTGAATGTAATTTTTTTTTGTTGTCCCATGATATGGTCCATTCAAAAGAGCATCATATGCTTTGTGCAAGCATTTTTTTTCATTTTCATCATTGTACAATTTGGTTCTTTTTTCGAGCATATCTAGAAAAGAGTTTTCTAGAACTTTTATTCTACTTAGTAATTCATTACTCAAGTTGTACTTTTTTTGTTCATTGGTATGAACACAATGATTATACAGGTCTTCATGGGATAGTTTTTCTGTCATGTACAAAAAATTTTTCTGTTCTAACATTTCCGAAAAAAAATGATAAATTGGGCTAGTATGTAAAAGATATTTTTTTTGCATCACTTGGACATGTATAAAAAAAAATATTTTGAGATTTTAAAAAGTCTTTTCCTTTTTATCTTCTTTAAGTCTTCCCAAGTGACAATTATCTTGATGGGTATCAAGATAAGAATCTTCATAAACTAGGCTATCTTTATAGCATGTTTCTTAAAAGTGAAAGTAGAATTCATCCTTTGTTTTTTCTTTTTCATTTGCTCGGATCTCTTCCATTTCATCTATTTTGTCTGGATCCTTCTTTTCTTCCGAAGAAAAGGAAGGGTCTTCTTCGGTGGATCCCTCTTGTTCTTGTTTAGTCTCTCTCATTTCAAAAGTTGTTTCTACATCACTTTCTTCCTCACTTTCTCCCCCTTCTTCCATTTCTGAGGTTTCTTTTAGTTTCTTAGTGACAATAGGCGATGACATTCTGCCTAAATAGTAGACACAAGTGATAACAAAGAGAATACTAAAGATTCGAGCCATAGAATTTCTCAATTCTGACACAAGGTACTTATTAGGTCGAATAGAATGATTTTGCCGTATCCAGAATAATACCAATCCAACCCATTTCATGAATAAAATGTGACCAATTTACCAACCAAGAAAACTACTTGTTACAAATAACATCTTGTTGTTGCATCAAAACATATAAATTTTGACTAATATGGCTAATGTTGAACTTGGTAAAATGAAATGGTTGAATAATTGAAAAATTAGATTATTTAGGAATACACATTGAATACTCAGATTATGCATTGAATTTTTGGTAGTAGATCCATAACCAAAAAAGTTTTTTTTGATTGTTCCAGAAGAAATGAAACAAAAGATATGGTAGAACTAGGACAGTTATTGTATGAGGTCTACCCAATGCTAGAGGTAGAGGCACATAATAGATCGATATGAACTTTATGAGCTATCCCATAATAAAACTTGTTGTTGCTGATACCTCCTTCTCGGTTCCTTCTTCCATAACCCGAGCTCGCAGAAGGAAGAGATAAGAGGGCCCTATGGAGAATGTGGTCAGAAATCCATAATAGAGTCCAATCACAATGACCGAATTTATTATCTTCATGCATAAGGATAATAGATTACCTAGTGGAAAAGATTTTAAAATCATCACATACCTCTCATTTTTCTTTTCTATTGCAATTTCTTGATTATTATATGATGATGTCTTAACTTTCCATATATAGGGACTATAAATGACATCTCTTATGTCAATGATACCATCTTCTTCAATTGAATGACATCTCATCTCTTATGTCACTAACACCAAAGGGATATTAAATGAATGGAATTGGGATATAGATGGAATATAATGAAATAGAGCCACTTTGAGGTTCCCTATGAAATGAGGCATGGAACGGAGCCACTACAAAGAAGTTCTAGGAGTTACGAAGGAAGCTTCAGACTCGTATTGTTCATGGGTTGAGAACGGGAGTTAAACTTTATGAGATCGAATCTCCCGTTGTTCCTCAGTAGCTCAGTGGTAGAGCGATTGGTTGTTAACTTACTGGTCATAGGTTCAAATCCTACTTGGGGAGTATGTAAACCATTCCCTGTCTTTGTTTCTATTGCATTCTATCTCATCATATCCCATTCTTACGATATTTGAGAATCACCATCCTTGGTGTAGATCCAGGATAATCCCTTGTAAATAGCCAATTAAGAATTCTCAGATGATGTACTAGTAGTGTATCAAAGATGCAGTCATCAATTCTCCCGATAGGCCACAATTACCGCGAGCAAACATATTAATGACAATGACGAGGAATGCATTTTAGCTATGATACTAATTCTTATATACTTGTACTTGCTCTACCCATTTCGACAAAGAACCATATTTCAATAGCTTTGCATCTGCTATCCTGATCATGATTTTCCTACCCCCAGAGGTAAAGGAAAGGTCCTTCCTTTTTGGGTCGGTTATGGGCAAGGAGGGATTCGAACCCCCGACACCGTGGTTTGTAGTCACATGCTCTAATCCTCTGAGCTACAGGCCCCACCCATCTCCAGTGGATCTGTTCCCAGGAGTACCCTCAGAAAGGAACCTTTCCTCTCCTTAGCTATTTCGAGTTAAGAAGATGTGAAAGTGCCTTTCTCTCTATAAAAGACTATAAGAATAGTGCATTTCAAGGTGTGAAGTGGGAGAGAAGAGATGTTATAATTGGGGTTTTGAATAAGATGATCTTTGCATTTTTTATTTTGATCTTTTTCCTATTTAAAAAGTAAAATAAGAGGTGTTAAGCTTTTTATCATTATCATTCTGGTGTCGAGCTATTTTTCCGTAGGACCTCCCCCACAGTATCGTCACTGCAGTAGAGTTTAACCACCAAGTTTGGGATGGATTAGTGTGGTTTCTCTACGCCTAGGACACTAGAATATCGAATCATGAATGAAGAAAGGATGAGAGAAAAGCATATTGGCTAGTGATTGTGACACCCCAATTCTTGACTTCTTGACTGGAAGGGAAACCAAAGGCCTCTGCCCTTCTATCCCTTGGATAGATAGAGAAGGGTGGAGATTTTTTTTGGTTTTTTCATGTTGTCAAATAGTTGAACAATGAAAATGGATGGCGAGTGCCTGAAAATGGAATTGATCTAGTCGTGTAGGAATAAGGTTCAAATCTCTCAGTTTGTTAGGATGTCTCAGCTGCATACATCACTGCACTTCCACTTGACACCTATCGTAATGATAAACGACTTGTCTCGCCGTGGCCTTATCTTGGATTCTCAATACTTCTATCGCTCCATCCCTGCAAGGGTAGAGAACCCGTCGCTATCTCAGCTATGCTACTGAGGCTCTGGGGAAGTCGGAATAGGAGAGCACTCATCTTGGGGTGGGCTTACTACTTAGATGCTTTCAATAGTTATCCACTCCGCACTTGGCTACCCAGCATTTACCGTGGGCACAATCACTAGTACACTAGAGGTGCATCCTTCCCGGTCCTCTCGTACTAGGGAAAGGTCCTCTTAATGCTCTAACACCCACACCAGATATGGACTGAACTGCCTCATGATGTTTTGAACCCAGCTCACATACCGCTTTAATGGGCGAACAGCCCAACCCTTGGAACATACTATAGCCCCAGGTGGCAAAGAGCTGACATTGAGGTGCCAAACCTTCCCATCGATGTGAACTCTTGGGGAAGATCGGCCTGTTATCCCTAGAGTAACTTTTATCCATTGAGCGACGGCCCTTCCACTGGGCACCATCAGATCACTAAGGCCGACTTTCATTCCTGATTGTCGGGTGAGTCTTGCAGTCAAGCTCCCTTCTGCCTTTGCACTCAAGGGCCAATCTCCGTCCGGCCCGAGGAAACCTTTGCATGCCTCTATTACCCTTTGGGAGGCCTATGCCCCATAGAAACTGTCTACCTGAGACTATCCCTTGGCCCGTAGGTCATGACACAAGGTTAGAATTCTAGCTCTTCCAGATTGGTATCTCACTGATGGCCCAAAGCTGTGCAGGAAAGGCCCAAAGCTATGTAGGAAAGGCCCAAAGCCAATCCCAGGGAATAGTAAAGCTTCATAGGGTCTTTCTATCTAGGTGCAAGTAGTCCGCATCTTCACAGACATGTCTATTTCACCGAGTCTCTCTCCGAGATAGTGCCCAGATCAGTATGCCTTTCATGTGGGTTGGAACTTACTTGACAAGGAATTTAACTGCCTTAGGATCATTATAGTTATGGCCACCATCCACTGGGGCTTTGGTCGCCGGCTACCCTGTCATCAGGTCACCAACTTGACCTTCCAGCATTATGCAGGTGTCAGGCCCCATACATGGTCTTACGACTTTTTTGAGACCTATGTTTTTGGTAAATAATCACCTGGGCTTGGTCACTACGACCCCCTTTGTGAGGAGGCACGCCTTCTCCTGAAGTTACGGGGTTATTTTGTCAAGTTCCTTAGAAAGAGTTGTCTCACACCTCTAGGTATTCTCTACCTACCCAACTGTGTCAGTTTTGGGTACAGGTGCCCTTATGTTGAAGGTCGTTCGAGCTTGTCCTGGGAGTATGGCATGGGTTACTTCAGTGCCATAGCACTTGGTACTCAGACATTGGCTTGAGGCATTTCCTCTAACCCTTCTTACCCTGAAAAAGCAAGATCACCGTGCATTATTGAACCGATAACCATCTTTCGGCTAACCTAGCCTCCTTCATTTCTCGTGTCCATCAAGGGGTAGTACAGGAATATTCACCTATTTTCTATCGACTACGCCTTTCGGCCTGATCTTAGGCCCTGACTCACCCTCCATGGACGAACCTTGTGGAGGAACCCTTAGGTTTTTGGGGCATTGGATTCTCACCAATGTTTGCATTACTCAAGCTGACATTCTCGCTTCTGCTTCATCCACACCTGCTTGCGTGGGTGCTTCCCTCTAAGGTGGAATGCTCCCCTACCAATGCATTTTACATCCCACAGCTTCGGCAGATTACTTAGGCCCATTCATCTTTGGCGCAAGAGCACTCAATCAGTGAGCTATTACGCACTCTTTCAATGGTGGCTACTTCTAGGCAAACCTCCTGGATATCTCTACACCCCTACCTCCTTTATTACTGAGCAGTCATTTAGGGGCCTTAGCTGGTGATCTGGGCTGTTTCCCTCTGGACAATGAAGCTTATCCCCCATCGTCTCACTAGTCGACCTTGACCCCTGTTATTATGGGGTCATATTGAGTATTCAAAGTTTGCCTCGATTTGGTACCGCTCTCATGGCCGACACTAAAATAGTGATTTACCCCTAGATGTCTAGTCAACTGTTGTGCCTCAACGCATTTCGGGGAGAACCAGCTAGCTCTGGGTTCGACTGGCATTTCACCCATAACCATAACTCATATGTTAGCTCTCAGGCCTCCCCGACTGATTCTACCATAGAGGCCAATGATAGACAATAACTCCCCCCTAAACACAGCTTACAACTTTCATCATACTATGCTCTCCAAAGCGCAACTCTTCTTAAAAGGTGCAGAGTTGGAATCTCATTCTAAGGATTCTTGTGGTTAAGGAGAATCTAGCTATAGGAGAGCCAGAACGAAGAGCTCTCCCCCTTTTTCCCCTTGACTCTTGGGTCTTAAGAATGTTGGTTTTAAGAACAAGTGATTGTCCTTCTCTGACCCTTACTGCCCAATTAGAGAGCAAACAACTAATGCATTCCACTTATTGAACAGGGTCTATGGTCAGTCTGTGACCCCTAGATGCTGAAGGTATCCTTGGGGTGATCTCGTAGTTCCTATGAGGTGGAGATGATGGGGTCGGTCCATGGATTTTCCTTCCTTTTGCCACATTTTGCTCTAAGGGTTGAAGGGAGATAGTGCATCAAGCTATTCACAAGGGCCAACTTGATCCTCTTCCCCAGGGATCCCAAATGAGGGAACCCTAAGAGGGCCACTGACTCCAACTCTTGTCTATGTACAATCCATACTAGATCTGACCAACTATCCATCCTACCTCCCCTACATTCTTGACAGCCCATCTTTTTGTTTCAGTAGAGTCTTTTAGTAGCATGTTTCGGTCCTCTTCCCCATTACTTAGAAAAAGTGAGCCACCAATTCAGGTACAAGATACTATCATTACTGCCTGGACAATTAGACATCCAACCCATAATCGCAATGACCCAATTGCAAGAGTGGAGCTCTACCAATTGAGCCATATCCCCCTGAGCCAAGTGGAGTATGCATGAAAGAGTCAGATGCCTCTTCTATCCTTTTCCCTGGCACAGCTGGGCCATCTTGGACTTGAACCAGAGACATTGTCGATGAAGTAAATCATTGCACCTACCATCCAACCAATTGGGAGAGAATCAAAAATTCTTTTTCGGGATGCTGAGGATGGGTTTTTGGAGTTAGCTCACCCTCGTAGGATCGTGACCCTTTGTCCTGCGCATTGTAGCATGTGTGTCACCCAGGGCATAAGGGGCATGATGACTTGACATCATCCTCACCTTCCTCTGACTTATCACCGACAGTCTGTTCAGGGTTCCAAACTTAATGGTGGCAACTAAACATGAGGGTTGCACTCATTGTGGGACTTAACCCAACACCTTACAGTACAAGCTGATGATAGCCATGCACCACTTGTGTCCGCGTTCTCGAGGGCACCCCTCTCGTTTAAGAGGATTCACGACATGTCAAGCCCTGGTAAGGTTCTTTGCTTTGCATCAAATTAAACCACATGCTCCACCACTTGTGAGTTTTATTCTTGCAAACATACTCCCCAGGTGAGATACTTACTTAACGCGTTAGCTACAGCACTGCACTGGTCGATATGCACAGTGCCTAGTATCCATCATTTACAGCAAGGACTACTGGGGTATCTAATCATTTGCTTCCATAGCTTTCGTCTCTCAGTGTCATTGTCGGCCCAGTAGACAGCGTACTGTGTTCTTTCTGATCTCTACACATTTCACCACTCCACTGGAAATTCCCTCTACCCCTATTATACTCCAGCTTGGTAGTTTTCACCACTTGTCCAGGGTTGAGCCCTGAGATTTGATGGCAGACTTGAAAAGCCACCTACAGATGCTTTACACCCAATCATTCCGGATAACGCTTGTATCCTCTGTCTTACCACAGCTGCTGGCATAGAGTTAGTCGATGCTTATTCCTCAGATACCGTCATTGCTTCTTCTCCAAGAAAAGAAGTTCATGACTCGTGGGCCTTCTAACTCCATGAGGCATTGCTCCATCAGGCTTTCACCCATTGTGGAAAATTCCCCACTGCTAACTCCCGTAAGATTTTGAACTGTATCTCAATCCCAATGTGGCTGATCATCCTCTCAGACTAGCTACTGATCATTGCCTTGGTAAGCTATTGCCTCACCAACCAGCTAATCGGACGCGAGCCCCTCCTTGGGTGGATTCCTCCTTTTGCTCCTCAGCCTATGGGGTATTAGCAACCATTTCTAGTTGTTGTTCCCCTCCCAAGGGCAGGTTCTTACGCATTACTCACCCATCCGCCACTAGAAACACCACTTCTCGTCTGACTTGCATGTGTTAAGCATGCTACCAGTGTTCATCCTGAGCCAGGATCAAACTCTCTGTGAGATTCATAGTTGCATACTTATCGCTTCCTTGTTCGTGGACAAGGCGGATTCGAAACTGTCTTGTATTTCAAGGCATAACTTGTACCCATGCACTTCATATTAGCCTAGAGTTCACTCCCAGCAATATAGCCATCCCTACCTTATCATGTCAATCCCATGAGCCTCTTATCCATTCTCGTTCGATCACGATAGGGGGCAAATCAAAATAGAAAAACTCCCATTGGGTTTAGGGATAATCAGGCTTGAACTGATGACTTCCACCATGTCAAGGTGACACTCTACCACTGAGTTATATCCCTTCCTAGCCCCATCGAGAAATAGAACTAACTAATCCTATGGCAAAGGGTCAAGAAACTCAATGCCACTATTCCTGAACAACTTGGAGCTGGGCCTTCTTTTCGCATTATTACTATTATGGATATGGATAGAGTAAAATAATGGGAAAAATGGGATTCCATTGTGACGTAGCAAGAGAGGGGGCATGAGGGATAAGAAAAGAAGATCACCTTCTTCTCAACATGATAGATCCTTGAATCCACAAGGAAGATGAAAAGGGAATAAACCCAAAGTAAAAGAATATTATTGATAGGAAAGCTTCTCTTTTGTTATAACCTTGGGCTGTATATATAGCCCTCTAATAAACTTAGAGTCTTACTTGGTGTAGACTAAAAATAGGACTTAGACTCCACTAAGAATTCTACTTAACATATCTTAAATAAAAGGTATATAAATCATATTCCTTATTGGACTAGGACTGTTATTGACTCATACTGATTAATAAATCTTAATTTTCACCAATACAAAGTCTAAATTATCCAAAATAATAAATAAGAGACTTGTAGGAATTAATCTCAGCTTTTCAATGGATAGTTATTTGCTAGATTTGGATTAATATCTTAGGAGATATGGCCTTCAAAGTGTAGCTGTATGAATCTTAACAGATCCTAATTGGAGTTGGAATTCAACTTGGAATGGATCTCTAATTTTACTGTAAAAAAGATGTAGTTGTCCTACATTAGACCCCTCCACTTGTAAAAAGACTTGTTCTCAAGTCAAAACTTGAACTCTTTATTGTTGCAGTTATGTTCTCCTCAAACACTTTCCAACAAAGAACTTGATGATGTAAACCAATAAGATTTCTTCTAGTAATGGCTTCAGTACTTTGATCTCCTATTTTCTTTCGGCAAAACAACTTGAACTTTTGTAGGGTTCCCTTCGTCCTTATTTGAAATAAATTTTTTGTAAACACCAACTTATGATTTGTTGTCATGCAATAAAAGTATTCTTCGCAAGTTTGCTGACAATTACGATAATAATCTGAATATGCCATTGCAAATTTTGAATCTTGCATATTGATAACTCCTGTAGAAATTTTCTCTAGTTGTTCAAGAGAGTTGGCTTTTGATGACTTCAAAGAATAATCTTGAGTAGCACAGTCAATATTTTCACAAGTAGAAAACTCTTTGTTGCAGGCTTCAAGATTGTCAACCGATTCATATGAATTCTCATAGATTGTCTCTAGAAAATTTTTTGTAATATCCAAAGCCACTTTTGCATGATCTTCTAACTCATCAAAAAAATAATTTATGGGACCCTCAATAAATTCTACACTTTTTTGTTTATCTTCCACACGATCCACAGCCTCTTCTTTGACTTGACAATTCAAATACCAGAGAAAAGCTACTAAGATGTGGAATTAATACCTCATGGTTATCTCCATTAATTTCAATTCCAAAAGCCCTTGGATTAGAGATCTATCTTTCTTAATTTTGATCCCCTTTTGAGAACTTTATATTGAATAGTTTAAGCATCTTCAGCCATAAGCGGATTTTTGGTTTTCCTACATGTGTTCTTTGGAGTTGAATTTGCTTCCGCCAAGATGAAGCATAACCATCAAGCTTGTATTTAACAATTTTCACCTTCTTCTCTTTAGGAATCTCCATAAGCTTAAAGAATTTCTCAACTTTATCAATCCAAATAAACAAATTCTCATAACCATGAAAGTATGGAATATTCACCTAACCAATGTTTTGGTTTTCCTGAGTAGCTTTGTATGTTGATCTCCAAGACATCAGACCATGAGCCTCTTCAACTATCAATTGATGAACTTGATTCTTAGTTTTAATCTATTTCAAAGCTCCATACTTTCTAGTGATAGAAGCAAGAAAACTTTGTTTGATCAAATCTCGCATTTGATAATCTCCTAGATCACCGTCCATGGAGTTGTGGCCACCAACTACAATCAATGGAGTGGAGCTTAGGAAACTCTAATACCACTTGATGCAGCAGGAGAGGGGGCACGAGGGATAGAAAAGAAGATCACCATCTTCTCATCACGATAGATCCTTGAATCCATAAGGAAGATGAAAAGGGAATAAACCCAAAATAAAAGAATATTATTGATAGGAAAGCTTTTCTTTTGTTACAACCTTGGGCTGTATATATAGCCCTCTAATAAACTTAGATTCCTACTTAATGTAGACTAAAAATAGGACTTAGACTCCACTAAGAATTCTACTTAACATATCTTAAATAAAGATATACAAATCATATTCCTTATTGGGCTAGGACTGTTATTGACTTAGACTGATAAATAAATCCTAATTTTGACCAAAAAAAAGTCTGAATTATCCAAAATAATAAATAAGTGACTTGTAGGAATCAATCTCAGCTTTCCAGTGGATAGTTATCTGCTAGATTTGGATCAATATCTTAGGAGATATGGCCTTTAGACTGTAGCTGTATGAATCTTGACGGATCCTAATTGGAGTTGGAATTCAACTTGGAATGGATCTCTAATTTTACTATAAAAAAGATATAGTTGTCCTACGTCACATTATCAACTGCTCCTATTGGAAATAGGATTGACTATGGATTCGAACCATAGCACATGGTTTCATAAAATTTGTACAATTTTCTCGATCTAAATCGAGTAAGTTTTGTTTTACATGAAGAAGATTTTGTTCAGCATGTTCTATTCGATACTAGTAGGAAAAGAACCTGACTCGGTATTGTTAAAAAAAGTGGGGAGGTAGAACCAAGTCAAGATGATAGGGATCACCTCTTCTTCTTGCACCAAAGATCTTACCATTTCCGAAGGAACTGGAGCTATATTTCTTTTCAATTTCCATTCAAGAGTTCCTATGTGTTTCCACACCCTTTTTCCTTTTTTTTTGAGACCTCAAAAAATGAAATGGACAAATTCCTTTTCTTAGGAACACATACAAGATTCATCACTACAAAAAGGATAATGGTAACCTCACCATTAACTACTTAACTTCATTTTCATTTATGAATTTATGAATTTATGAATTTCATAACAATACATGTCCTACTGAGACAGAATTTGTAACTTGCTATCCTCTCTTGCCTAGCAGGCAAAGATTGACCTTTGTCAAAAGACTGATTCTTTCAGATCAACATGAGGGTCCAACTCCATTGCCAAAATTCATGTTGTATATTTGAAGCAGGTTGACACCCTTGCTTCTCTCAAGGTACAACCCTCTTCCCGCTGAGGCCCCTTTCTCCTTGGTCCATAGAGACAAAATAAAATGTAGGATTGGTACCAACAGTTCATCATAGAAGAAAGGACTCACTGAGTTGGGATCACTAACTAATACTAATATAATAGAAAAGAACTGTCCTTTCTATATACTTCCCCTGATTTTGTTGTTACCGTGGGTCTTACACAATTGATCGGATCATATAGATTTCCCTTCAACACAACATAGGTCATTGAAAGGATCTCAGATGACTCACCAAAGCACAAAAGCCAAGATCTTTCAGAAAATGGATTCCTATTTGAAGAGTGCATAACTACATGGATAAGCTCACACCAACCCGTCAATTTTGGATGCAATTTGGGATTTTCCTTGGGAGGTATCGGGAAGGAATCAGAATGTAATAATATCGATTCATAGAGAAGAAAACATTCTCCATTGATTCAAATGCTGTACTTATGAAATAGGGATAGAGGAAGAGGAAACAAGCTGAATGTTTCACATAGTACTTTTGATTGAAAAATCAATCTGATTTATTTCGTACCCTTCACTCGATGAGAAAATGGGTCAGATTCTATAGGATTAACAAACCTATGGAACTTAAGGAAAGATGGAAGGTAATAAAAATAGAGGGAAAGAAAATCTAAATGAAATAAAGAATAAAACAAAAAATAGAATTAAATATAAATAAATTAAGTAGAAGATAGAAGAGCCCAGATTCCAAATGAACAAATTCAAACTCGAAAATGATCTTTCTGATTCTTGACGAATGAGGGGCAAGGGAATTAACCGAGAAAGATCTCTTGTTCTTATTATTTGTTCTTATTATCTTATTATAAGTTATAAGATCGTGATTTGATCCGCATATGTTATGTTTGGTAAGAAGAATAATCTTCTCCTTTGATTATAAATGGAAAGTGTTCAATTGGAATATGAAAACCTGACTGAATTGGTCTTAATTACTCTTCGAGACGAAATGGGAGAAGGGAGGAGATTCTCACAAATGAGGAAAAGGATCCAATTACTTCGAAAGAATTGAATGAGGAGCCGTATGAGGCAAAAATCATATGTACGGTTATGTAGAGTGACAGTAAGAGTGACTTATCTGTCAACTTTTCCACTATCACCCCCAAAAAATCAATCTCTGCCTTATGTAAAGTTGCCAGAGTATCATTAACCTCTGGATTTGAAATCACTACTTATATACCAGGTATTGGCCATAATTTACAAGAACATTCTATAGTATTAGTAAGAGGAGGAATGGTTAAAGATTTACTGGGTGTGAGATATCACATTATTTGGGGAACCCTAGATGCTGTCAGAGTAAAGGATCATCAGCAAGGGCATTCTAGTGCATTGTAGATTATTATCCAAGACTTGTATCATTTTATGATTCCATGTGAATTGCTAGAAACATGTGAAGTGTATGGCTAACCCAATAATGAAAGTTTCATAAGGGGACTGGAGCTGGCTACCATAAGACAAAAGAAAGATCTTCTTCCTAAAGAGATTCCACTCAGAAATATTACTATTCTATTTATATGTCCAAGGTCCAATATTGAAATCATTTCAGAGGTTTTCCCTTACTTTGTCCATGTCAACAAATAATTCGAAATACCTCAACTTTTTCAGAACGGGTCCGAGTCAAATAGCAATGATTCGAAGCACTTCTTTTTACATTACACTATTTCTGAAACCCAAGGACTTGATCATATGGATATGTAAAATATAGGATTTCCAATCCTAGCAGGAAAAGGAGGGAAATGGATACTCAATTTAAATTGAGTAAGCAGAATTCCATACTCGATCTTATAGATAAGATACATATAGAATTCTATGGAAAGCAGTATTCGATGAAAGTCGTATGTAAGCTTGGAGGGAGATCTTTCATATCTTTCGAGATCCACCCTACAATATGGGGTAAAAAAGCCAAAATAAGTGATTCATTTTTAGCGCTTATAAGAAGAAAACTGATTCTTGAACCTCTTTCATGCTCATGTCACGTTGAGGTACTGCAGAAGAAAAAACTGCAAAATCTGATTTAATTTATCGTAATCGATTAGTTAACATGTTGGTTAACCATATTCTGAAACAAGGAAAAAAATCATTGGCTTATCAAATTATCTATCGAATCATGAAAAAGATTCAACAAAAGATAGAAACAAATCCACTATCTATTTTATGTCAAGCAATACATGGAGTAACTCCCAATATAGCAGAAAAAGCAAGACATGTAGGTGGATCGACCCATAAAGTTCCTATTAAAATAGGATCTACACAAGGAAAAGCACTTGCCATTTGTTGGTTATTAGGGGCATCCCGAAAACATCCAGGTCAAAATATGGCTTTCAAATTAAGTTCCAAATTAGTAGATGCTGCCAAAGGGAGTGGCGATGTCATATGCAAAAAGGAAGAGACT
>RXID01014729.1:92500-168218 GCA_005019695.1 Trichopus zeylanicus subsp. travancoricus
AACAAATCCATAAGAAGTGATACAATTTTTTTCATCGGGTCCGGGTGAAGACCAAAGATCTTGAGTGACAGATCCGGCAAAACAACTCAAAAGATAAAGAAGTATCATTAATTTATTCATGCTTGTTCCAAGTTTGAAGTACCATTCATACAAATAAGAATCCCCTTCCTTACGTGATTTCTTCTTCATATAGATAGATATAGGATCTATGGGGCAATCACTTGAAGCACGTTTTGTGCAACAGCCCTTCTTATCTGATAGAAAAGGATCCCATGATCCTGAACCGATCTTACCTGGGATCACAAATCCCAAGTTTTTCTATGAAGAGCTGACTAATTGTATTAGTTTCTATAATTGATTTCCTCTGCATAATACTAATTGATAGGGCCTCATTGATAAGTGTTACAAGATCTCATGCATTGTAACCCATGGTTATGGACTCAAATCCATTAGTATGGTACATTTTCTTTTCTAAACGAAATCCCCTAGTATATGAAGAATGAAAAAGTGCTTTCATTATTGTGGAATAAGAAGCCTTTGTATCTTAATGCATATATTTAATTTATTTGGAGCTATTAGAGCAGGATCCACTTTTTTGGGAATATGAGACAAAGCAATAGCAAGAATATTTTTAGTGGAGCATCTTTCACAATCCCGGATTTGATGAAATAGGATGAAATGAGATGGTATTTTGTAAATATGTAATTATCTTGAATATATCAACCATTTCTTTATTTTTCGATCACCTGGAAGGGACAAAAGAAACATCTTGTTTTTTCTTCAAAATGTTTTGATCTCCAGTGGACCTCTTAGTAGGATTTAAATCTAGATGAAGTTCTGACCATTATTAGAGAAAAAAGAATGAATTGATCTTGTAGGATTCCCAAGTTTGATTTCTTCTAGAAGCAAATGATTATTCATCTACTTCTCACATTCTGTGAATAGCTGGGACATTGAGGAAGATCCAAAAAGGCATTTCGGGAATCGATCTGATTATATCTCTGTTCATTCCATTTGAAGAAAGGAAGGATCCCAAAGAATCGACCTTTCTTTTACTTGCTGAATCTCTGTTTGATCGATCAATGTGTGATATTCTAAATCCGCATTTCTAATGGAATCAAAACGATCTCTGGATTGATCAGAAGATCCGTTCCATTAGCTAGAATCTATTACTTGAACAAAAATAGATCTTATGGAATCATATTGAATATTTGACAATACATTTCGTACCTTACTAAAAAACTGATCCTTGTTTACCAACCACACATTGTCTAACCAAATCAAATTCTCTGTTGATACATTCCTCAAAAAATCCAATTCGTTCTCATTCTTTCCCCAACTAATGAAGAGATCTTGGCAAAATTGCCACATCTGAAATTAAGCACAATTTTGCAAAGAAATACCCCACTTGTTTCTTGAGAAGAGACAGGAAACATTCTCAATATCATTTGATTGAATAGTTGCCTTAGCTCTTTGTTGTTTGAAGAAACCCTCCCCTTCAATTGGTCTTTTTTCATGAAAAGCAGACATGAGATAACAAATCAAGTCTTTCCCTAAGATTTTGAGTCCTAAATTCAAGTTGATTATGTTTCGCTTCTTCCTTGAAGAAAGACGGTCAAACAATTCCCAATCATGGTCCTTGTAGATTGGATTATCCGTATAGGATAAAAAGAAACTCCAAATATTTGCTATCTTTCTCTTTGAATGAGATCTCAATTCCAGCTACAGTTTCATTGGATATCTTACAACTAGAATCCCTCCTTTTTCCAATCCGGTTCCTCCACCACCATGAACCCCGGTTAGATTTAGGCATGATACACTTTTTTTTTTATTGGGAGAACTCAAGTACGCCCTTGTGAATCCATGAAACAACTCTCACAAATCTATTTCCTTTCTGGAAGATATAGGAGCAAAACAATCAATCTATTGATATTGGAAGACCAAAAGATTCTTCTAATGTCTCATTTCTGGCTACAATGGAATTCATAGGTATGGGAAGAAGCCCCATAAAATAGAGATTTTTTCTTTCAACTATCTTTCGATTGTTAATACGAGATATATAGGTATGGGAAGGAAATGGATTTATTGATGTAATCAAATATGCAGTATTTATAGAAAAAAGTATTCAGTTATTGGGAAACAATCAATATACTTCTAATGTCGAATTAGGATCAGCTAGGACAGAAATAAAGAATTGGGTCAAACTCTTCTTTGGTGTCAAAATAATAGCTATGAATAGTCATGGACTCCCCAAAAAGGGAAGAAGAATGTGACCTATTATGGGACATACAATGCATTACATATATATGATCATTACGCTTCGACCGGGTTATTCTATTCCACCTCTTATAGAGAAAAGAACTTAAAGGAAAATACTTAATAACACGGCGATACATTTATACAAAACTTCTACCCTGAGCACATGCAATGGAACCATAGATAGTCAAGTGAAATCCAATCTACAAAATAATTTAATCTATGGACAACATCATTGTGGTAAAGGTCATAATGCCAGAGGAATCATTATCATAGGGCATAGAGGGGGAGGTCATAAGTGTCTAAACCGAAAAATCGATTTTCGATGGAATGAAAAAGACATATCTGGTAGAATTGTAGCCATAGAATATGACCCTAATTGAAATGCAGACATTTGTCTCATACACTATGGGGATGGTGAGAAGAGATATATTTTACATCCCAGAGGGGCTATAATTGGAGATACCATTATTTCTGGTACAGAAGTTCCTATATCAATGGGAAATGCCTTACCTTTAAGTGTAGTTTGAACTATTGATTTACGTAATTGGAAGTAAACAATTAGGTTTATGATGAAACCTAGAAATCGATCACTGATCCAATTTGAGTACCTCTATGGGATAGACATCAATAGAAAACTATTGAGTAATGATAGCAAGTGATTGAGTTCAGTGGTTCCTCATAGAAAATTATTGACTCTAGAGATATGGTAATATGGAGAAGACAAAATTGTTTAAAGCACGCACAGAATGGGAAACACCCTTCTTTCAAAGAGAGGAGGATGGGTTATTCCCATTTAATTTGATGGTCAAAGGCGAATTGAAAGCTAAGTGCTGGGAATTAGAAAGATCCCGGGTGAAAAAATAGAGATGTCTCCTACGTTACCCGCAATATGTGGAAGTAGCAACATAATTTCATAGAGTCATTTGGTCTGAATGCTACATGAAGAACATAAGCCAGATGATGGAACTGGGAGACCTAGGATGTAGAAGATCATAACATGAGGGATTCGGCAGATTTGGATTCCTATATATCAACTCATGTGGTATTTCATCATATGATTCATATAAGATCCATCTGTCTAGATATCATCATATACATCTAGAAAGCCGTATGCTTTGGAAGAAGCTTGTACAGTTTGGGAAGGGGTTTTTATTGATAAAAAAGAAGAATCTACTTCAACCGATATGCCCTTAGGCACAACCATACATAACATAGAAATCACATTTGGAAAGGGTGGAAAGTTAGCTAGAGCAACAAGTGCTGTAGTGAAACTGATTGCAAAAGAGAGTAAATCAGCCACATTAAGATTACCATCTGGGGAGGTTTGTTTGATATCCAAAAATTGCTTAGCAATAGTTGGGCAAGTGGGTAATGTTGGGGTGAACCAAAAAGGTTTGGGTAGAGCCGGATCTAAGCGTTGGCTAGGTAAGCGCCCTATAGTAAGAGGAGTAGTTATGAACCCTGTAGACCACCCCCATGGGGGCAGTGAAGGAAGAGCCCCTATTGGTAGAAAAAACCCACAACCACTTGGGCTTATCCTGCGCTTGGAAGAAGTAGTAGGAAAAGGAAAAAATATTGTGATAGTTTTATTCTTCATCGCTGTAAATAGGAATATTGAAAATTGAATTTTTGGAATTTGCAATAATGTGATGGGCAAATGACAGGAATTGAACCCGCGCATGGTGGATTCACAATCCACTACCTTGATCCACTTGGCTACATCCACCCTTTATCTAGCTAAAGGATTTTCCCTTTTTTCCATTCATCATTATTGTATTTATTCTTACCTTATTAGATCAAGATATTGAACATAATTTAAAATGTAAAAATAAAGGAGTAATCCACTGTGACACATTCACTAAAAACAAATCCTTTTGTAACTAATCATTTATTGGGAAAAATGGAAAAACTCAACATGAGGGAGGAGAAAGAAATAATAGTAACTTGGTCTCGGGCATCTACCATTATACCCGCAATGATTGGACATACAATCACCATCCAAAATGGAAAAGAACATTTACCTATTTATATAACAAATCAGATAGTAGGTCACAAATTGGGACAATTCGCTCCTACTTTGACTTTTGCGAGACATGCAAGAAATGATAATAAATCTCATTGTTAATTTTTTGTTTTTATTTTCTATTTTAGTAAAGTAGCAAAAGTAGTTATCATTCACTGGTAGGAGATAGCCTTATGATAAAGATAAAGAACTCAACTTCAAGAGGGGGAGCAATACCAAATCTCTTGCTCTGGAACAAGATATTGGATATTGCTCCTTCAATGATCCATATACATTAAGACAAAAGTCTTATCCATTTGTAGATGGGGCTTTAATAGCAGCTAGGTCTAGAGGGAAGTTGTGAGCATTACGTTCATGCATTACTTCCATACCAAGATTAGCACGATTTATAATATCAGCCCAAGTGTTAATGACACGGCCTTCACTATCAACTACAGATGGGTTGAAATTGAAACCATTTAAATTGAAAGCCATAGTACTAATACCCAAAGCAGTAAACCAAATACCTACTACAGGCCAAGTGGCCAAGAAGAAATGTAAGGAATGAGTATTGTTGAAACTGGCATATTGGAAGATCAATAAGCCAAAATAACCATGAGTAGCTATGATATTATAAGTTTCTTCCTCTTGACCAAATCTGTAACCTTCATTAGTAGATTCATTTTCAGTGGTTTCCCTTATCAAACTAGAGGTTACCAGAGAACCATGCATAGCACTAAATAGGGAGCCGCCGAATACACTAGCTACACCTAACATGTGAAATGGATACATAAGAATATTGTGTTCTGCCTGGAATACAATCATAAAATTGAAAGTACCAGAAATTCCTAAAAGCATACCATTAGAGAAACTTCCTTGCCCAATAGGGTAGATCAATAAAATAGCAGTAGCAGCTGCAACAGGAGCTGAATATGCAATAGCAATCCAAGGACGCATACCCAGACCGAAATTAAGTTCCCACTCATGACCCATACAACAAGCTACACCAAGTAAGAAGTGTAGAACAATTAGCTCATAAGGACCACTATTGTATAACCACTTATCAACAGATGCCGCTTCCCATATCGGATAAAAATGCAAACCGATAGCTACAGAAGTAGGAATAATGGCACTAGAGATAATATTATTTCCATAAAGTAAAGACCCGGAGACAAGCTCACGAATACCATAAATATCTATCGGAGGAGCAGCGATGAAGGCAATAATAAATATAGAAGTTGCGGTCAATAAGGTAGGGATCATCAAAACACCAAACCACCCAATGTAAAGATAGTTTTCAATGCTGGTTATCCAGTTATAGAAACAACCCCATAGACTTGTACTTTCACATCTCTCTAAAATTGCAGTCATGATAAGATCTTGGTTTATTCTATTTTCAAGGACTCCCAAGCACACGTATTAACTCTAGTTATCTAAAATCTAGATATAGATAATATGAAGGCTTGTTATTTAAGAGTATAACATGCGCTATATGTTAATATCAACCAATCTTCATACCGTAGATTTCTATTTATCTGACTAAATTGACCAGAATAATTTCTAAATCAAATAAATCAAATAATTCAAATAATTCAAAATTTTTAATTCTAATAGAAAAAAAAACCTTTTTCCTTTCCATATGGGTTGCCCAAGAGTTGAACCCGGAACTAGTCAGATGGAGTATATAATTTTTCCTTCTTGTTGTAATAGATGAAAAAAATCCTCTCCCCAAACCATGCTTGCATTTTTCATTGCACATGTCTTTCCCTATGTATACATATACAACTTAGACCTTGAAAAAAAATTTGGAATAGTCGGTTGATTCAAACACTAGACTATTCCATGAGCATTTCAGAATGCAAATTCATAAATTTTTCTTGATCAATTATCAAATTTCCATTTTCTTTTTATAAATGGAATTTGCATTATATTACGTAAGGTTAAGATCTCATGATCAATCATGAAAAATCCCACAAGTCATTGCTACAGATAATATCCAAATACCAAATTTGTCCTGTATGTAATTGAAAAGGGGCTTTGGTAAGATTAAAGAAAGAATTTGTTCTTCTTCCATAAAGAATTCTTGCAATAATCCCAAACCTAATCTTTGCAAAGAAGCATGTGTTGTACTTTTATGTTTACGAGCCAAAGTTCTAGCACATGAAAGCCGAAGTATATACTTTTTTCGATACAAACTCTGCTTTTTGAGGATCCACTGTGGTAATGAGAAAGATTTCTACATATCCAACTAAATCGATGAATAATATCCAAATATGATAAATCGGACCAGATTGGCTTACTAATAGGATGCCCAGATACAATACAAAATTTCACTTTAGACAATGATCGAATAAGAGGAATAACTAAAACCATAGTATCAAATTTCTTAGTAAGAGTATCTTTTAAAAATGCATTTCTAGCATTTGATTTCTTACCACCAAAAGACTTATTAGTACACTTCAAAGATAACCCAGAAAATAAAAATAATAATTTAATAATTGGTTTATATGAATCCTATGTGGTTGAGACCAAAATTGGAAATAATATTGCCAAAAATTGACAAAGTAAGATCTCCATTTCTTCATCATAAGATGAGTTCCCTTTAAAGCCAGAATTGCTTTTTCTTGATATTGAACATAATGCATGAAAGAATCCTTAAAGAACCACAACGTCTTCTGAAAATGAAAATAATTAGAACACACTACTATAAAAAACTATTCTATTTTTCCATAGAAATGCGTACACTCAAGAAAAGCCCCATAAGATGTTGATAGTAAATAAAAGGATAGTTTACAAAAAAAATATAAATTCACATTTAGAGACATAAGAATTATATAAGAATCGAAAAAATCTTTGATTTTCTTTTGAGTTTGAAATTGAAATGATGTAAATAGATTTTTTTGGAGTAATGAAACTACTCCAATTATAATATGCCAGAAGAAAGAATCACAATAAATTCAAAGAAGAAACATCTTGGGTCCAGCATTGAAGGATTTGAACCAAGATTTCTAGATGGGTGGGATGGGGTATTAATATATCTGACACAAAATTAAAATGTGAAAATTTGTCCTCTAAAAAAGGAAATATTGAATGAATAGATCAGAAATTTTGAGATTTAGGTATTTCTTTTTGTTCAAGCGAAGACCCTAATCACAGCAAGAATGGAATTTCCATAATGATTGCAAAACCTTCTAATATCATTTGGGAAGAAAAAAAATTGTTGTGCCCAACACTTTGATTTTGGCTCGAATCATCAACTAAATAAATCAAATAATTTTGTTGATATATTCGAATAATTACTTGTTTCAAAAGTTCTGAACTAGATTTATTGTCATAATCCAAAATTTCTACAAAAACCGAACCATTTAAACCATGATCATAAGCAAGTGTATAAATATACTCCTGAATGAGAAGTGAATATAAGATGTGCCTTTGCCTTGATCCATCTTTTTCTAAATAGCCTTGTAATTCTTCCATTTTCATTTCTACTTGAACAGGAAATGAGGGGCATTTCTTGGGTTATCAAATTATACATAGTGCAATACGGTCAAAATAGGATATATATTATGTATATAGTAATAGTAAGAAAATATATACCTAGAGACAGGGAGAGTCCAATCAACAGATCTTTTTCTCTACTTTGCTATCCAATGGGTTTATGTTTTTATGTTCCTTAAAATTACAAGTGTAAAAATCCTTTATTTTTGCAACCTAATCGCTCTTTTGACTTTGAAATAAAGTCTCTTTATTAGCATACGATTTCTTCTACACATTTGTATCCAACCCATAATTCTACTATAATTAGAATAAAGAATAGCTAGAATTAAAAAAAAAAAGAATCATTTACACGAGAATCCTTTCCCCCATCAGGTATTAATTAATTTTTAACATCTAATTAGATTAGATAATTAATTATTCAAATTAAGAATATAATCTCGTTGCTTTTTATTTTACTCGAATTGGGACCATAAGACTCTATCCATTTATCCACTAGACCTAAAGAATAAACCCAAAATTCCATTTTGATTTTTTTAAAAATTTAAATTCCAAATTTCTTATTTTTTTTATTGCGACATGCTGTTTTCCCCATTCATTACCTTTTAGGATCAGTCATGGTCTTATAGACTCTACCAATAGTCTAGATGAATTTGGTGCTTCATCCAAATGTGTAAAAGATCATAGTCACACTTAAAAGCCGAGTACTCTATTGTTGAGTTAGCAACCCAGATAAATATGCTATATAGATATGATAGAAATAAAAAAAAAGGCCAATTGAATTGCAATGCGTGATCTTGACAAAAACAAAACATTGAACTAAAAAAAAAGAAGGTTTTTTTAATAACCAATTATGAATTATGAACGAACACCAAAATACTAAAACTATGTATCTGCTTAAAAAAACAACAAAGAAACTATTAATAGAGATGTAAAAATTGACATTTATTTTGATTTTTTATTTTCGTTAATGTTACTAAAATATGCCTTGTCTTCCATAACTATAGAATAAATCTGACAACCCACCATTTGATTGAAGTGAAGGAAAAAACCAATCAACTCAATTTCAATATAGGGTGGATATAAACAGATCCATTTATCCATGATCGAATTATATTTGTTCAATACATTATTGTCAATATGAATCGAATGTTGAGAAAACAAATTAAATTAGTAAGTAAATCAAATATCTCATTCACTAAAGAGATGCAAATTTGACCATATCCAATTGAATTATCAATGGTTTAATTGAAATTTTTAATTAGGAACATAGATTGAGATTCTAGTTTTTCCATAGGTATGGAATAGAAAAGGTTTCATGTAAGGTCAGATTAAGCTCCTTATTCTTGCTTTCCTATGAAAAATAAAACATTAATATATATAGGACTATTATCTTTTCTTTCGTATCCCTCATATACAACAAACCATTGTTACCATAGGTACTCATAAATGTTTAAAGAATCGCAGATACTTTTTACTTAACAGAGAAAAAGGGCTCTTGGCTGTTGTTACTGAATACTGAAATAGAAAAATAAATATAATAATAATATATCATATCATATCATAAGCCTTGTTCATTTATTTTATGCATTTACTTTGGATTCCTGAATCTTCTCATCAACTCCATCACCAATTCCATATTCCATTTCCATAAAGTAAATGGAATATATAAATATATAAATGCCCTACTAGTCGATACACTACATTGATTTACAATTATTCATTTGAATAAGTCCAAATACAATTTCCCATTTTTTGATTTTTAGTTTTTCTATCCCAGCTTTATAAACTTTAAGCTTAACACTAGCGAGAAAATTAGTACCAAAAACTCCTTACTCTTTAATCTCCAGAAAAATATATTTAATGTGGAATTAGTATACCCCATTTATTTATTTTGGGAGTATTTTGGTTTGCAAAGGACATAGAGAGATCTTTCTTTTGCATTTTGACTCAGAACGCATCGTGTGATAATTTACATTTCCTAAATACTAAATATAGGGGCTTCTCTAAGTAATTAACTTAAACTTAAATAGTTATCTTCAATTTCAATCAAATTCAATATAAACATGAGTAATACGAGCATACAATATACTTTTTTTTCATCTGCATTTAAGACTTGATTATGTTTGTGGAAAACCAAATAGAAGAAAAAAATATCATTCTGAGAATTTTTCTTAGAAGTCAGGAACAATTTGATCAAGTGCAGAAGGGTTTGAACCTTCGAGTAATGGGACCGAAACCCGCTGCCTTACCGCTTGGCCACGCTCCATTTTGATTTCCGTTCAACACTACTAAACACGAATAATGTAATTATATTAGTTAATAGTCAATTCCAACCCAAATACATAGGATATACATTGTTACTAGGATTCGACACATATGATATAGAATAAAAGGATTCATTGATCATTACGTATAATTCAATTAATATATTGTAGGAAAGTAGAATTACTTATTATTCTTTATTCTCATTTTGTTTTGGAATGGGAGAAATATTTTTAATTTGGAAAAGTTGGAAGAAAAAAGGAATTATTTGATCTGCTTTATTTTTATTTCACTTCTTAAAATTTTAAAAATAACTCAATCAAAATCAAATAATAAATTATATCATCTGCAAGAACAAAATGTTTGTTATGCTTAATATCTTTAGTTTAATTTGTATCTATCTTAATTCTATCTTTTATTCCGGTAGTTTTTCCTTTGCCAAATTACCCGAGGCTTATGCCCTTTTCAACCCAATCGTAGACGTTATGCCCATCATACCTATACTCTTTTTTATTTTAGCCTTTGTTTGGCAAGTTGCTGTAAATTTTAGATAAAATCTTTAATACTCTCCTAAATTCTAAATTCTTGATTCATTCAAGAAAAAAGATTTTAAAAATAGATAGGATCCGATATGCCTTATATTTTTAATTATTTTATTACTAAAAAAATAACTAATTTATTCCCCTTTCGAAAAAAATAATCTTATTTTGGAGATTGTGTAATGCTTACTCTCAAACTCTTTGTTCACATAGTGGTGATATTCTTGTTTCCCTCTTTATATTCAGATTCTTATCTAATGATCCAGGGTGTAATCTTGGGCATGAGAAATGAAAAAAAAAATAAAATCAAAGGATTGAGATTTTTTGGAATTTGAAACTCTCAAAAGATCAGAAAGAAGGAGTAGGGAGAGAGGGATTCGAACCCTCGGTACGAATAACTCGTACAACAGATTAGTAATCTGCTGCTTTAGTCCACTTAGCCATCTCTCCCAATTCAAATCAAAATTGCAAATTTTTTATGTGATATGTGAGGCAAAAGTTGATAAAAGCCCTAGTTTTAAGGATTCAAGGATTCTATGATATAGAAAAAATATACAATATCCACAAGCAATTAAATTTCAATAATGATTTGAAACAGATATTCCCATCCCCATAGAAAGAATACCTTACTTCTTTGAAGAGGTACGAAAGTGTATTCCCCCAGTCCAGTTAAATACTGGTCGGGCCAGTACTTATTTTAATTTAATCAATCATTCATAGATCAATTAATTTCATTTAATTTATATAAAAAAATTTTCATTTTATTTATATAAACAAAAACATAAAACATATTAATTATATGTTGTTTATGTAATTAAACATTATCTCAATAATATTAATATAATATCTCAAAATTATAAATTCTAATATATATAAATGTTAATATATATAACAATATCTCAAAACACACATATTTCAAATAGAAATATAATTAATTGACCCCCCCCAAAAAAAAGCCAAACTTTATTTTATTTATTTAAATTTAAAATAAATTTTAGATCAAATTTAACCGAATTCATAAGATCTAATAGTTGAGAAGCAAAAAGAAAAAAGGAACCATATATGCAGAATTTATTATTTTTATGGTCCAGCTTCAATGACTTCTTCGAGCCAGGGCTGCCAGTCCAATAATGACTTACTAGCAAAGAAAAAGTATAACCCCTTCTTTCTGGAATTTAAATAAGCTTTCTACTATCACCGGCTTTTTTTCCAATCCCCAATCAGCATACGTGTAAAACTAGAATTTTCATGATTTTAATGCAATTTTGTTTTGATTGCATCTCACTTTTTTTGTTTTGTCTTCGACAAATGGTTATTTATATATCATAATATATATATGGTAGCGGGTATAGTTTAGTGGTAAAAGTGTGATTTGTTCTATGAACCCCTTAAATAGTTAAAGGGTCTTTTAGTATTTTTATTCAAAATAAAAAACTACAAAACTTTATTTTGAAAATTAAAAAGGTTTAATCCTTTACCTCTCAATAGCATATTTGAGGAAATATATACATTCTCATGATTTGTATCCAAAATTCCAAAAAAAAAAATGGATTATGGAGTTGCGAAGCATAATTTTTTTTCATTTTGAATTGGATCAACTCTTCCAATTGAATAAGTATGAATAAAAGATCTATGGATAAAGATCCAAAAGTTTATTTCCAATTGTAACTAGAGCTTTAATTTTTTTTTGTTGTAAAAGGAAAATTGAAGCTAATTAGCCAGAGAACGAGGGTTTTGGTTTACTAGAATCATCGACATATTGTTTCAGCTCAGTGGAAAAACAAAATTGTTTTCCCCAGAATCCCACAAGTAGAAATGGGGAACAGAGTAACTAGACTAGACAGATTTGGTATAATCTCCCTACTCTAGATCTAGAGGGATCATCTAGAAAGCGAGTATTCTTGGATGCATTTAGACAGACAAGCTGACATAGATGTTATGGATCTAATTTTATTAAGACTTCCTTCATACATTGCAACTTTTTTATTTTTGTTTTTCATTTAAGATCTTAGATCTAGAAATACATCGATTTTCCATAAAGCAGCCGAATGAAACCAAAATTTCATGTTTGGTTTTGAATTAGAGACATTAAAAAGGATCAACCAATGTCGACTATAATTCCTAGCCTTCCAATGCTAACTATGCGGGTTCGATTCTTGCTACTCGCTCCATATTTCTGATACATATACATACATCATAAAATGGAATACGCATCCTTTTTTGTTTTTAGGGAATAAAAATTCATTTATTTATGTGTAATCAGATTTTATCAAAACAAAAGGTGAAGACTGTGAAAGAAGAAAATGGGAATGAAAAAGCATCCATTGTCTAATAGATAGGATAGAGGACTTCTAAACCTTTGGTATATGTTCAAATCCTATTGGACGTGTTTTCTTTTTTTCAACTATTCATTTTTTTTTTAATGGCCATGTCAAGAAACCCATTTCCTTTCTAATGATTCGGATCAAGTATATATATATATATATTTATCAACAATTAGTCTTGTACTAAGACTAAGAATAAGAATGAGAAATTTATGTTTGTTCTTGAAGTAGAAAGAACTCAATATGTTCTTGAACAGTTCCCTTCAAAAGGATTTCTGCTTCTTTAGTGAATGTCTTGGTAGAAGATATAATTTCTTGGAATTTAGGTTTATTCCTTTTTAAGTAAGTACATAACTAAACAAGAAATTTCTTTCCCTGCCTAGTTTCTAATGGATCAAGATATCCATTTGCCCTAGTATAAATAGTAGCTATTTTTTATTCTACCACGAGAGGATCTAATTGAGATTGTTTGAGCAACTCACATAATCGTTGACCTCTTGCCAATTGATTATGAGTAGCTTTATCGAGATCAGAAGCAAATTGTGCAAAGGCTTCTAATTCTATGAATTGAGCTAGTTCCAATTTTGATTTGCCGGCTACTTGTTTCATAGTTTTAATTTGAGCTGCAAATCCCACTCTGGAAACAGAAATAACCACATCAATAGCAGGTCAGATTCTAGCATTGAATATATTGGTGGATAAAAATATTTGTCCCTCTGTAATGGAAATTACATTAGTGGGGTTATAAGCTAAAATGTCCCCAGATTGAGTCTCAACTATTGGTAAAGCGGTCATACTTCCTTCATCTAAATGAGAACTTGATTTAGCAGCTCTTTCCAAAAGGTGGGAATGCAAATAAGAAACATCTCCTGGATAAGCTTCACGACCAGGGGGTCTTCTTAATAGAAGAGACATTTGGCGATAAGCTTGTGCTTGTTTGGAGAGATCATCATAAATTATTAAAGTATGTTGTTCACGATGCATAAAATATTCAGCTAGAGATGCTCCTGTATAAGGTGCAAGATATTGTAATGTAGCAGGTGAATCCGCTGTTTTGGCTACCACAATAGTGTATTCCATTGCCTCTCGCTCCTAAAAGGTAGTCACTACCTGAGCCACAGAAGATGCTTTTTGACCAATAGCTACATAAACACATATTACATTTTACCCCTTTTGGTTGAGAATAGTATCTATGGCTACTGCCATTTTTCTGCTCTGCCTATCCCCAATAATTAATTCTCGTTGATCGCATCCTATAGGGATCATGGAATCAATAGCAATAAATCCCGTTTGAAGAGGCTCATATACGGAGTGTCTTGAAATAATACCTGGGGTAGGAGATTCAATTAAGCGAGATTCGAAAGCTGAAAATTCCCCCCTCCAATCAATAGGTTTAGCCAGAGCATTTATAACACTACCCAAATAAGCCTCACTGATAGGTATCAGGGTATTTGGGCAATTTTTCCTGTTACTTTTACAGAACGTCCCTCTTGTATCATCAAACTTTCACCCATTATTGGATTCCAAATTCAGAGCAATGCCTATTGTACCCTCTTCAAATTCTACTAATTTGCCTGCCATGACTTCATCAAGACCATGAATACAAGCAATACCGTCACTTACTTGAAGTACGATACTGGTATTCATGATCTTTACTTCTTTATTATATTGTTTAATACGTTCATGGATAATATTACTAATTTCATCGGCTTGAAGGGTTACCATTAGTATCTCTTTATTTTTTTTCAGAAGCAAAAAAAAAAAACCTAAAGTTTCAACTAAAGCAAAAGTAGAAAGATTAATCGATTATTTCTTCCATCGCTATGAGGATATGAATATTAGCACTGATGATACGGAAATGTAAATCACTATTCAAACAACTATTCAGAGTTCCTAGAGCTCTGCATAAGGCTTGCTGGAAAACTCATTGTTGTACCTGATTAATCTCTCTTTGTTGTTCAAAAAGAAGGGTTTCCTTTAATCGTTCCAAACTATCACAAGTAGCATTAATCAAATTTACTTTTTCTCATTCTATCTTAGAGTATCCATTAATTTGATGCTCATCTGCTTCCATTTCCACTTTCCGTAAGTGAGTTCGGGCTTTTTCAAGCTGCTCAATGGCCCCTTTACGCAATTCTTCCAAATTTTGAATAATACTCAAGATCCTCTATTTTTGATTATCTAATAAATCATTTAATGAAAGTAGATTATCTTACTATATAATATAATTTTACTTCCATGATCTCTGCCTGAACCAAACATAAATCTTTTGGTTCATTTGGCTCTCACACTCAATTATTTATTTTGTAGACATATAGACATTTTCATATCATTTAATGTAATGAGCTTGCCCCATCTTTTCTTCATTGAAACCGATACAAGACCATAATGTTCTATTCTAGTAAAGGACTCTTTCGACCAAACAAAAATCTATAATTTTAGCAAAGTTGTTTCTTTATTAAATTTCAAATACAAATATATATGTCTATAATAGATATTTCATTTTAATATATTTGAAATTGAAATAATTTATTTTAATATAATTTAAATTTGTTTATGCCCATTCTGCAAATCCAAAAAATTCTTCATTTTTTTATACATAGGTCATCGATTTGCATTGGATAAAAAGAGGCAAGGTGCCCTTTTTTTTAATACATTTTTTATAGTAACTAGTAAATAGTTGAAATAATTTTATAAATATGAGTGTCTTATATCAGATAAATTACTAACTATTCATTTTAAAATGAAAATCATTTTGGTACTAACACTAAGATAGTGGTAGAAAGAATACCCATGTTATGCCTGTACTTCAAACAATTTGGCTTTAGCCATGTTAATAGTCTCACATTATTGGTTGATAGAAAATCAAAGTTGATTTACCAGTGAATCACGAAATGCTATGGTTCTTACATATATTATATTATATAATTTCTGAACGGAATTTATTCATAAGTAATTCATCAAGATTGTCCACCTTTCTTTCTTATTTTTTATTATATTTATAAATACAATAAAAAAAATAAGAAATAGAAATCTATTATATTAAAGTACTGCCAGTTGGATCCAACCTATTTTTGAAATAGACAACTCGCACACACTCCCTTTCCAAAAAAGAAAAATACATCAAGCACTATACTTAGATTTATTAGATTTGTTGCTAAAATATTGGTATTAAACCTAAAACTTTTGGCGAATGGCCAGTGTTCAAAAGAAACAAAAGAATAGGTTACATTTTTCATATGCTTCATATAATATAGATTGGACTAAGAAAGAACCAGAGTTCTTTTTCTATCATCTCACTTGTCTTTTTTTTTTGAATTGATTTCTTTATTATTATTTTTTATTTTTCTATTTTCCATTTTCATTGTTTTTTATTATTTTTAGTGAAATTTCTAATTTTGAATAAAGTAGTATTATTGTCTTAGGTTTCATGTCATTTGCGAAATATCTACTTTGTTCTTTTTTAAAGGCTCTCTAAAAGTGAGTTTTTGGTGTATTAAGGATGAGAAGAAAGAAAGTGAATAGATATGTGAATTCCCCATCTTCAAATCAGTCCTACCTAGGGTAGGGGTATTGTCTCAAGAAAAATAGAAAATTCTAGAAATAATTTTCTATTCTACGAGAAAAGTCCTACTATAATTTGACGAAACAAAGGGCAAGTCTGAGTTAGTGAAATTAATGAAAAAGGTACTTTTTCCTATTTCTAGGATTACATTAAACAAAAGGATTAGCAAATAAAAGTGCCAATGCCACGACCAGTCCATAAATTGTTAAAGCTTCTATAAAAGCTAGACTAAACAATAAAGTACCTCGTATTTTACCCTTTGCTTTTAGTTGCCTCACAATACCTTCTATGGCTTGGCCTGCAGCAGTAACTTGACCAACTCTAGGTCCAATAGAAGCAAGGCCTACAATCAATCCAGCAGCAATAACGGAAGTGGCAGAAATCAATGGATTCATGGTAAGTTCCTCTCACCAAAAAAAAAAAGAAATGGTTAATAATACAATCAACCAATGAATTATTACATTTTTTCACTAAGATCCATCGTTGGGTCAAAGTAACTAAAAATTCTGAATTGCAATAAAAATATTACTGAATCAATTGAATTATCAGAACTATTTCCATATCTTGTTTTTTTAGTTTCTACTGGCGATAGGTTTTTTTGTAAATCCATATGATGCATACAGCTCTAGTTATTGCACTTCTTTCTTTGGAACCATTCTTTCATCAATTCTTCATTTTCTACTCTATTCCATTCCTGAGTTCATCTATTTTTTCATTCAATCTATGCATAGTCACAGACGAAAGAGAAGAAAATTGTATTGGAATACATCTCATATAAATAGAGGGGACTGTAAATTGTATATAAAATATATTATATAGAGATAAATAATATATAGGAATAATCCCCTATAATATAATGAATATCTAATATCAAATATACCTTTCTTTCTTCTATAACATAACTTGACCTACCACAATTATGGGTCATATATACTATACAATACTATACATACATATTTGTATCTATTATGTTCCCCAATCGAGTGGATTCTCTTGAACCATACATGAATTGAAATAAGCTAAAAAAAAAAGGCTATTTTGTTTGAAGACTAGTTAATGATGACCCTCTATGGATTTGCCTAGATAAGCTGCGACTAAGGTTGCAAAAATAAGAGCTTGAATACCACTTGTGAATAATTCTAGAAACATGATGGGTATAGGAATTAATAAAGGTACTAAAGAAACAAGAACAACAACTACTAATTCATCAGCTAATATATTCTCGAAAAGTCAAAAACTAAGAGTTAAAGATTTTGTGAAATCTTCTAGGATATTTATTGGTAAAAGGATTGGGGTTGGTTGAATGTATTTTCTGAAATAACCCAACCCTTTTTTTGTAAGACCCGCATAAAAATATGCCACTAACTTGGGTAAAGCTTAAGCAATAGTAATATTTATATCATTTGGGGGGGTAGCTAACTCTTCATGAGGTAACTATATGACTTTCCAAGGTAAAAGAGCACCTGACCAGTTAGAAACAAAAATAAATAGGAACATAGTTCCAATAAAGGGAACCCAAGGACCATATTCTTCTCCGATTTGGGTTTTGGTCAAGTCTTGAATAAATTCAAAGATATATTTGAAGAAATTTTGATCGTCAGTTGGAATGGTTTGTGGATTCTGAACAGCTATGATGACTGAACATAATAAGATAGCAATTACGACCCAAGAAGTGATAAGTACTTGGGCATGGATTTGCAGACCCCCTATTTGCTAATAGAAATGTTGGCCTACTTCTACACCCGATATATGATAAAACCCTTTAAGTGTTTTAATGGAACATGCTATAACATTCATATTGTCCTCTTGAAATCGAACTTAAAAAAGAATATATATATTTTGATTCAACCATCTCTTTCTGATTTCACCCATTTTAATCCATATATTTCTATTTATAGGCAATCACATAAGATCAATATCCCCAATTTTTTACTTATTTATCTCTTTTGAAAAATTTAGGTAATAGTAATCGATCTAATAAATCTATGGAATTCCCAAATCAAATAATTAATAATTAACCAATTTTTTTATTTTGAATAATAATCAAGGATTTCCTATATAGCTAGAATGACCCTCACTTATTGTGGATACTAATTTGTTGAGAATTAATCAAATTGAAGCTATCATCATCGTTGGCTGGGATTGAAATATCTACGAGATCCAGGTTACATTCTCGAAGAGCCATATAATCTTCTTGCTAATCAAGGATGATTACAATATCGGGCAACCCCGTCATATACTTGATACCACCCAGATATGTTTGCAAGGTAACTAATTTTCTCTTCAACATCGCTTCATCTCTTTTTGTTTTTGGGAGATGGTTGAGTTTGCCCATCTTTTGGTCTGCTCTTAAGTCTCTGAACTTATGAAGTCTTGTTTCTGTCGTAGACCAATTTGTTAACATACCACCGAGCCATTTTTTATTCACATAATGACACCGAGTCCTTATTGTAGCCGATGCTACTGAATCTGCTGCTTTATTTTTGGTACCAACGATTAAAAAGCTTTTTCCTCTACTTGCTACATCAAAAACTAAATCACAGGCTTCTGATAAATAGCGAGTAGTTCTAGTAAGATTTTTAATATGAATACCTTTACGCTTTGTAGAGATATAAGGAGCCATTCTAGGATTCCATTTCCTAGTACCATGACCAAAATGAACCCCTGCTTCCATCATCTCTGGCAAATTGATGTTCTAATATCTTCTTGGCATTTTCCCCCAATTCCCTCTCTGTTTTTATTTTTTATAAAGAGACGAGATACCTAAAAAAAGAAATAATAATAATTATTCCAAGGGAACCTTATACCGACGATTGACTGTCAATACAATACACGATCCCAAACCATTAATTTCTTTTAATTACTTTTTTTTTTTTACCAAATCAATAGACCAGAGATAAATTAAAGGAGAAAAAAGTGAATCTCCTTTTAGGAATCATTAAATCCTGTAAATGATTGTTCTAATGTCTCATGTAAATTATTTGGAAGGCAAGAACAAAATAATTCTTTGTGGTGTAACAAAATATCTCTCATTTCTAATGAGAATAGATTATTCTTTTTGATTTCCAAATGAATATTTTTGTCTTGTCTTTAATGGTGCACTAATTTTTTAAATCCAGTACCAACAATGTTCTCTTTAAAGCCTTTCAACCAATCAATATGATTTCGTAGAGCAGCTTTTGCTAAAACCCGAGCGGTTACTTGAAAACTCGCTTTGGATATGAAACTTTGTGTATTGAGAGATGCCTTTGTTATTCCCAATAAGATTGCCCGATAACAAATCGCTTCATCCAAAGCACATCTTGCACGTTCCACTTGCAATAATCCGATGAATTCTCCAGGTGAAAAAACATTAGATGTTCCATCTTCTAAAGCCAAAACTTTTGTTGTTACTTGATGTACAATAATTTCTATATGTCTATTATGGATCTATACCCCCTGGGATCGATAAATCTTTTGAATCCTATTAACCAAAGAGATATGACTTTGAGCTATGGTTAGCTCAGCACCAATCAAGAATCCCCAAGGTCTTCTGAGAATTCTTGGTATACATTTGTTCCAACTCCCAACTCTCTTTTTTAGGTTCATCGATATGGAATCAACTGAATGCACTTCTAAGACTGTTCCACTTTTGGAAGACCCTGCGTTATGTCACCTGTCTCAATTTTTCATAGTTAAATGTAACTAATGTATCTCGTTCATAAAGGATTTTCCCATAATGTCCATGAACAGTTGCTCCCAGAATGGCCAAATAGGCCTTAGCTAATCTTATAACTAAGGAATCAATGTGAACAATTAGAATTTGACTAGATTTTGTTATGTCTAGTCCGTATTTGAATAGACATACATTTTCACAAAAAAATTTCCAAGGCTAATTATTGTAGATGTCTCTTCATAATAATTGTGATGGAGGAAGCACCAATTCAAAGGGAATGGATTCAAGAGGATGTTACTACATGGATCAGGACTATAAATCCTCCTATTTTCATCTATTAAATAGTATTGAAGTACTTCAAGTACTTGGAAAGCCTGTTTAAAATGAAAATTCTCAAGTAGCAAAAATTTCTTTGACAAAATCTGATTATGAGTTATTAAATGGTAAGATGAATAAAAATTCACTATTTTAGGTACAATAGTACCTAAGGAACCCAGAAAATCCATAATTGAAATTATGGCATCCGATTCTTTTGTTGCATTGTTATATTTCGAACCGTTGAATGGACCAATTTGAGAACAATTGGATGATGACAAAATTAGCAAAGATTGACTTTCCTTATTTTGATTCAATAAGGTACCCATATTGATAGTTCCTTAATGTTGGGTAAGTAATTGAATCTTTGACTTGGAAGAAAAAAGATTGATATTGGTGCAATTTAATCCATTATTAGGAATCAACCTCGAACCCGCCATATCATTCCTTTTTCTAGTATACAAAATAGTGGACTTGATTAAGTCAATTCTTATGAAATCGCGAATCAGATCATTTGCCCTTACCTCAACAAAGGAAGCATAAACCTCTTCTATGGAACTATTTTGTTCTTGGTCCCAATTTAATACTAAGCAAGTCCTAGGTAATTGAATACTTGTGTGAGAAATTCTCTGAATTGACTTGCCATTTCATAAAGGATATAATTTACAACCCTAAGTTGGACATTATTATTTTCCTTTAAGAGGTCTTGAGGGAAAAATGTTGCTAAATTTATCCCACAACTATTTCATATGTGACTATAGGCTGAACTGAAACAAAATACTTTTTCTTAGTGGGTGTGATTCATTGAACATAGATCCAAATTTTCCTTTTTTTTTTTTGATTCCTTAAAATTTTTCTTCCCCTTCTTGGTGGTATCAAAATGGCACTATGCCTGGATATCTTATCTATCTCTCCAAGAAAATGGATATTTCTAGAAAAGATTTTCAATTCAATACCTTTTTTTTTCTCTCCACCCGTACTAATCCACCTACTCAACTTCTTGTATTTAAGGCGAGTCATGTATCTACTCTAATGATACTATTGTTCTGAACCATTATCGATGAAAATCCATGTAATATATGCACTTCTTCGGGAATGAAAAAAACCGATCTATTTTTATTTGTATTTTGTATTTCGAACTAAATTCTTTGGTTCCTTGATACTCAATCAAATCCTCTTTTTTTATAATTGAATCTACCTTTACAGTCGCATATTTAGTAATTCCCGAACTGCTTCTTCTATATATTGAATCATCAAAATAAGAAAGAATACTATTTCTATGTAAAATACCATTTATGGGTATTTAAATCAAAATACCAAAACAGGGTATTAGTTCTTTCTCTCGGTCTTGATCATATTGTAATGGGGTGATGAATCTATTTCTTCATCTTTTCACCAAGAAATCTGAATTCTCTTGAAGAATAAAAGGATATATGAAATTCTAATGACCCTTGGATATGATTCAATAGGGTATTGAATGTTAAAGAATTTCTTTTTTTTCTTTACTAGAAGTATCCAACAATTTATGCCTTACTCGATAATTAGTTATTGAGAGATCAAAAATATATTTTTCTTTGATAGAAAAAGAATGAAAATTCATTTGAGCTTGATCCTTGTGGAGTGAAAAAGACACTATACTGGATCTACATAGACCTCCTGCTACTATCTATAAATGACTTGTTTTTGGTAATAAATGAAGATTACCATATGGGTATTCAGGAGCATGGTACTTTGGTAGACATGGGTACTCCAGTGCATTTCTCCCTCTAATTCAGAATAAATATGTTTTTGGACCCTCTCTTTAAAATGAAAAGTGGATGCCTTGACACAAATCCCGGCAATCACTTGTTCTAATTCCACATATTGACCATTTCGAACTAAAATCAAACCTTTTGGTGGAATATTCACATCATGTATAATATCCCGACCCTCAATAGTTACATACACATCTATAGAACATAAAAAAAGCATCCATGAAGGGTACGTGTGGATGAACCAAATCCTCATTGAATTTGATTTTTCCACTAGAAGGAACTTGCACATGTTCAGCAGTACCACCTGTAAATACTCCACCGGTATGAAAAGTTCTTAATGTTAGTTGAGTCCCTAGTTCCCCAATTGATTGACCCACAATAATACCTACAGCTTCTCCCAATTCAACCAGATCACCTTGAGTGGGACTCCGACCGTAACATAAGTGACAGATCCAGGATGTACTTTTACAAGTAAAAGGGGTTTGAATATATATTGGTCATGCTCGGAAAATTATCAAGCGATTAACAAGTCCAATCCCAAACTCTTTATTTCAAACGACAATGCATCATGGACCCATATATATATCGTCTACTAATACATGACCAATTAGCATTTGGACAAAAAAATTTTCCGTCATCCTTCCTTTTCGAGGACTCATGAAAATACTTCGAATAGTACCACAATCTGTTCTACATACAATAATGTGTTGAACTACTTCAACAAGTCAATGTGTGAGGTATCTAGCATCTGATGTTCACACAATAGTATCTACAATGCCTTTGCGGGCTTCGTAGCAAGAAATTATATATTCCGTCAAAGAAAGTCCCTCGTGTAGATTGCTTTGAATGGGTAAATCAATCATTTGTCCTTGAGGATCCGACATTAATCCTCTTATACCCACCAATTGGTGTACCTGAGATACATTTCCTTGAGCTCCTGAAAAGGACATTAAATGGACTGGATTAGAAGGATCAGTCATCCAAAAATTAGGATTCATTTCTCGTCTCAAATATTCACTTGTAGCATACCATATCTCAATGGATTGACATAATTCTACCGCGTGTATGTTCGCATAATGATAGTATTTTTCCAAAAGAAAACTTTGTTGTTCAGTGTCTTGGACTAACCGTTCCTTAGAAGGTATTGTTAAAAGATCATCAATTCCTAATGAAATAGTCATAGCAGTGGCTTGCTGAAAACCCAGAGCCTTCGATTGATCCAGGATATGTGATGTATATGCCATTCTGAAATGATCTATTAATCTGCTAATAAGTTGTTTCATAGCAGTTCCATCTATCCCTTTATTGTGAAAGACCAAATCAGCCCGTTCTGTCATACATATCCCCATATTATGCTTAATAGGATTCCACAATGGACCTGAGTCAATGATTCGAAAACTTCCTTCCCTTAATCTTAATTCATGTAGAAATTCAGAAATTCTGATACCAGCAAAACTAGAGAGAGCCGAATTCCCAGATACAGATATCAACTAATCTAATTTATTAGTTTAGATAGCGTATGAGTAGGCCCGAGAAAACCCCTGTACAGCTTCTTCCATTTCTCGATAAAAAGAAACATGATCAATGGTGGTTTGAATGTATATACAATGAATTTCTTTTTTTACACTTCTTATGATCAGATAGTTCCTATAAATCTCTTTATAAGTACCCAAAGATTCATATTGAATTTCGATAGGAACTTCTCTTGAGCCAATGACACATTGATCTAGTCGCCACCGGAGCCAAAAAGGACTATCTAAATCAATTCGTTTTTGCCAATAAGCTCCAAGTGCATCATAGGAACTACAACAATACGTCACTTTCATAAACTTATACTTATTCTTATTATTGTTAACTATTTTGTTTTGAGAATTTCTGCAATTATATGTATTATACCTATTTTCACAAATACCTTGATGATTCCCAATCATTAATACATAGAGTCCAATAAGCATATCTTGAGTTGGTATGAAAATGGGATCTCCAATAGCTAGAGACAAGAGATTCATATGAGAAAACATAAGTAAACGAGCCTCCACTTGAGCTTCCAAAGATAAAGGTACATGAACAGCCATTTGATCCCCATCAAAGTCTGCATTGAAGCCTCTACAAACTAATGGGTGTAAACAAATAGCATGCTCCTCCACTAAAATGGGTCGGAAGGCCTATATACCCAATCTATGCAGGTCGGTGCTCTATTCAACAATATAGGATGTCCCCCCATAACTTCTTGAAGTATTTCCCATACAATGGTTTCTTTTTCCCGAATTTAACTTTTAGCAATCCCTATGTTAGAAGCAACATGTCTGATTAAATCACGAATTACAAATGTTTGGAAAAGCTCTATTACTATTTCGTGAGGTAATCCACATTGATGTAATGAAAGCGAAGGACCCACGACAATTACAGAATGCCCCAAATAATTGACCCATTTGCCAAGCAAAGTCTCACAAAATCTTCCCTCTTTGCCTTCAATTACATTGAAAAATGACTTGTAAACTTTATTATGGCCATCTTTCATTGGTTGTCCACAGATCCCATTATCAAGAAGTGTATCTACTGCTTCTTGTACCAATTTCTCCTAACACATTATTAATTCACCTGGCATAGATCTACTTGTTGCTAATAGATCGGTACAAGTATTGTTCCAATAGATAACTCTTCTATAGAGTTCATTAATATCTGAACTCATTAGTTTACCTCCATCTATGTGAATGATTGGTCTCAACTCAGGAGGAAGAACTGGTAATAGGCACAAAATCATCCATTTTGGTTCTACATTTGTTCGAATAAAATGTTTAACTAATTCCATGTGTTTAACCAAAAAATCCTTTCTTCTTCGAATTTTTCTATCTTCCCATTCATTTTTAGTTCCAATTGCCTCCTCGTCTCCTAATTCCTTCGATTCTACAAATGAATTATCTATAATAATTTGCAAATCTAAATCTACTAATTGTTCTCTGATAGCACTTGCTCCCATCATGATTTCTCAATTTTGAAATGTCTTGAAGCTTTGGGTAGTAAAAAAAAGTGGAATGCTATATTTCTATGATTGGATTTCATATTTGAATGAACCTCATAATCAGAATAAAGTTGGTTTTTAAGATATGGGCCTAGCAAAAGAAAAATTGAGATAAGTTTCTATAGGATTGGATTCCCCCCTTAAAAATCAGACGTGAAGGTTTCCTCTCATCCGGCTCAAGTAGTTATAGCAAATAAAGAAAAAGAAAGAGGGGTGAAATTTTGTTCAATAAAACCCTACAACGGCTAAAGGCTACTCCTTGCTCAAGTTCCTAGGAGGACTAATCTTTCATTAATTCATTCTTGTTTTGACTTTCTGAATTACTTAAATTCAATTTACAATTCATTTAAGGAAAAAAAGGAAATATGAAACTATTGAGTAGTCTACTTCCCTTCAAATGCTAAATCTACTTAAACTTTTAAAGTTAATACTTTGGGACTCATAACGTATTTACTTGTCTATATATCATCCCATTCTATGTTTTAGGTCCCTACTCACCTCAATGGTGCTTATGCCATTAAGTCCCTTGAAGCGTATATGCGATAGATAAACTTCTATAACCATGCCATAGTTACTTGCTTGAACAGATTCTCTTTCTAAAAGAAATGGAATGGCTAATTCCACGAATTTTTTTTTCATGAGGTAAAATTAGTAATTCCACTCCTATTTATCAGTTAGGGAATCGACCATGGATCAGTTCCCTTTTTTTGGAAGTACTGAATACACAACATTCTGAGCTTCATGTTAGTCCTTCCAAGACACATGTCAAAGTAGGGACATCCTAATTAGATTGAATGGGATGAAAGTTTCTCAGTTTGAATATGTAGAATGCAAATTTCGATCAAATCACATATCACAATATACTAGGCCATCTAATTCCTTAAGGGATTTATCTAAAAGATTTGCAATATAACTAGGAAGACGTTTCAAATACCACACGAGTCACTAGACATGTGAGTTTGATGTATCCCATTTGATATCTTCATATCCGAGAATCAACAAACTCCACCCCACATTGTTCACAGAACTTCGGGTCTTGTTTTTCAGCCTTGATCGCTCGATAATTTCTATAAGCAAAAATTCCACTTTTATAGGTCCAAAGATTCTTTAACAAAACAATTCATCCTTTTCCTGTTTATTGGTTTTGTAATGAAAAGTATAGGGTTTTGTCACTTCCCCAACTATCTCTCCATTAGGTAGGATTTTGTTGGCCCAAGCCTTTATTTGTTGGGGAGAAACTAGTCCAATTTGAAGTTGTTGATGTTTATACTGATCGATCATAGAATAGAAATTTGGAATCAGTTAGATCTAGCTTCCTTCCTAATAATCTGGAAGTTCTTCTCAGATACATGGAAATGATTCAATTCCAGAGACAAATATCCTAATTCTCAAATGAGCAATCGAAAAGATTCTGGAGCATCCTCGGGGTTAGGTACTGTTCCTCCAATAATTGTAGTACCAAGTACCTCTTGAGGAGCTCTGATATTATCAGATTTATAAGTAAGCATCTCTTGTAAAATATGACCAACACTAAATCCCTCTAGAGCCCAAACTTCCATTTCTCCTACTCGTTGTCCCCCTTGCTTGGTCCTTCCTCTAAGGGGTTGTTGTGTAACAAGTGCGTAATGTCCACTGGAATTTCCATGGATTTTATCATCAACTTGATGGATTAATTTCAGGATATAGGGTTTTCCTATTAGAACAAGTTGTTCAAAAGGATTTCCTGTTCTTCCATCAAATATTTTGCTTTTTCCTAGATACTCAGGTTCAAATACCCATGGATTTTTTTGTTTGCTTACAAGAAGAATATAATTCAAAAAAGACTAGTTTTCTCGAAGCCTCTTGCTCATATCTCTCATCAAAAGGTGCTATTCTATAATATCTCTTTACGAGGTCCCCTGCTAACCCAAGCGAACATTCAAATATCTATCCCACATTCATTCATGAAGGTACTCCTAATGGGTTGAAAGCCATATCAATGGGCGTTCCATCTTGCAAATAGGGCATATCTTGTCTAGGCAAAATTTTGGAAATGATACCTTTATTCCCATGCCTTCCAGCTACTTTATCACCTACTTTGATTTCACATTTCTATAAAATAGATATACGAATCATCTCTAGATTATAACTACAAGGACCCTTTTTCTGAATCCATCTCACATCAATAACTTGACCCCTTCCACCTATAGGTAGTTTTAGAAAAGTTTCTTTTGCAGTGGATACTTAAATGCCAAGTATGGCTCACAATAATATATCTTCGGGGACATACGATGATTTGTTCACTGCCTGATGCATTACTTTACCTACTAAAATATCACCTATTTCTATCCACGATCCAAGCATCACAATTCCATTTCTATCTAAATGTGAAGTAAATGAGCCTCAAGATGTGGTATTTCCTTAGTGATTCTTTCAGGGCCTTGACTTGTCACATGAGTCTGAATTTCATATTTATGAATGTAAAAAGAGGTATAAATATCTTCATGTACCAGACATGTCACATGAGTCTAAATTTCATATTTATGAATGTAAAAAGAAGTATAAATATCTTCATATACCAGACATTCACTAATTAGTATTGTGTCTTCAAAATTATAGCCTTCCCATGCAATATGAGCTACTAATACATTTTTTCCTAAAGAGAGTTCCCCACCAACTGTAGCCACACCGTTCGCTAAAATTTGTTCTTTTTAATGCATTTGCCCCACAGAACCTGAGGTTTTTGATGCATACAAGTATTTTTGTTAGAACATTGATACATAACTAATGGAATGCTCATAGTGTCCCCATTACTTGAGAAAATGACCTTGTGGGTATCAGTATAACCAATCTTTCCCTCCCGTTCAGCTATAGCTGAAACCCCAGAATCTAGAGCTATTTGGCCTTCCATTCCAGTTCCAACAATGCACTTCTCGGATTGAGAAAGTGGAACTGCTTGATGTTGCATATTAGAACTCATTAAAGCTCAATTTGCATCATTATGCTGAATAAAAGGAATGAGAGAAGCTCCAATAGAAAAATATTGGAAGGGAAAAATGCTTCTAAGATGAATCTATTCCCATGAGATGGTCAGAAATTCTTGACGATATCGGGCTGGAACAACTTGTTCTTCTTGAATACCCTATTTCAAGGCCAAAGAATTTTCTACTGCTACCATATAATATTTATCTCTACTTGATGATAAATAAATCATCTGTGTGTTTTTTGATCTCTCCAATATTTCATAAAAAGGACTCTCTATAGATCCCCAATGACCAATCCTCACATGAATAGCTAAGCATCCAATAAGTCCAACATTGATTCCTTCGGACGTATCAATTGGACAAATATGTCCATAGTGACCAAGATGAATATCCCATATCCAAAAACTAGTAGTTCACCCTGTCAACCACCCAGGGCCTAAAAAACTCAAACTCTGCCCATGAACAATTTGGATCAATGGATTAGTCCGATCCAAAACTTGAGATAAATGGTGTAAACCAAAAAATGATTCATAAGTGGTTGTTAATGAAGTCGAAGTTACCAAATTTTGGGGAGTTGGTATCAATTTATGCCTGATTGATCCACATATAGTTCTTCGAAGTGCATTTTCTAAATGAACAAGAGCCAATCTAAATTGATCCTGTAACAGATCTGCTACAAAATGAATACGTTTATTTTTCAAGTGATTCATATTATCAAGCATACCCATTCCAAATTTCATTTCAATCAAATGATCTGCAGCAGCCAATATATCTCATGGTAACAAAAATGTATTGTTCTCAGGTATATCAAGATTCAGTTTTCGGTTCATATTTCGTCGGCCAATCCTTCCTAATTCACATCTTTGTTGAAAAAGTTTCTTTTGTAATTCCTTACATAAGGACTCCAAAAATATCGGATCCCCATCAACCCAAGCAAATTGTTGGTAAAACTCTAAAATAGCACTTTCTTTTGACCCAATCTTTTTTTTCCTTATCATTCAGGAAAGACAAGAAAATTTTAGGGTAACAAATATTATCTAGAATTTCTCTTAGATTCGAACCCATAGCCAATGATAGAACTATAATAGATATTTTTTTGTTTCCTACTCACACGGGCCCATATCCTCAGTTTTCTATCAATTTCAAATTCCAATCTTCCTCCCCAATATGATATTATAGTACTAGTATAAATAGAAATTCCATTATGGTCTAATTCAGAATGATAGTAAACACCAGGACTTTGCAATATTTGATTGATCACAATTATGTATATTCCATTTACTATAGAGGTTCCCAGCGGATTCATTAAAGGAATGGTTCCAATAAAAATGGTTTGTTCTTGTATAGCTCTACTGGCTTTCCAAATTAATCCCGTGGGTACATATAATTCTAGAGAATATGTGAGTGATTCATACATAGCATCTCTTTCTTTTATCAAGGGTTCTACCAATTGATATGTTTCCATGAACAATTGAAATTCAATTTCTTGATCTCTATCTTCAATTTTAGGAAACTTATGAAGTTCTTCCATCAAGCCCTGATTAATGAACCTAAAAAATCCCTCAAATTGGATTTGATTAAATCTAGGCATTGTACACATTTCCCCATTTCGATCCGGAGCATTTTAATCTTAAATTTCCTCTTTATCGAAAAATCCCCCACTCTTCATCGAACTATACAAATCGATCTAGCAATGATGGAATGTATATTCTACTTACTAAATCATATAAAATTTTAGGCAACCCCTATACATGTCTTTTATTGATATGTATCAAGTGAGAGGAGATGAAGGAATGAAGAATATTTTCGATAGGTGCAAATAGAAATGAGTTCATAAAATATTCCTAGAAAAAAACCCTCCCACTTACCTTACAGACACTTATAGAGTCTTGTATAGAATATCAAAATGGATCTCTACCTATTGTGTATGATATTATGATCAAATTGGGTAGCAAAAAATAAATGGATTCAGAATTTAAATTAAATTTAAATCCACTTTCACTTTTTATGATTATGAATGCAATAAAGATAGAATAATTGGTTCATGTTCAAAAAGAATTTGCAAATTCTTTTTTTATAGTAAAATGTATAGAATATAATTGAGGAATAGAATAGTATTTAGTAGGTGCATGGTGATCCAATATAGTTATCTAGCAATCTTCATATTGTATCCTTTTATTGTAGTTTTATTTTGGCAACCTAAATATGGAGCATGTCACACTATATCATAATTCCCATCTTTTATTCAATATATCCAATGAAAAAGCACAACAGTTTTCTACTTTCTACTTTTCTACAAGGATATGTGCATAAGAGGAAGACCCCACTCAATACAATCAATATTTGTGTAATAATTTCTATTCAGGGGTTTACATAGACACATATACATTGTTATAATGGAAATGGAAAATGATCTATTATTCAAAATAATTTAATTTATACTGATTAGTCATAAATCGATTTGCTTTTCTTATGCCATTAAGGGAACACAGTTTGTCTTGAATTTTGCAGTCTGTGAACGTAAATACATTTTTCTCTTTTCTTTTCTATTGAAAAAAAAGAGAAATGAAATTTTTTTTAAGAAGGATGTATGTTTTAAGATACAATCAATCAAAGAGAATAATCTAAATGGGATTCAATAAAAAAGATATAGGGATGGATTAATTTGGGATATAATGGGATTCAAGATCCAAATTAAAATATAAAAAGGAGGTTCTTAGTAATTTCATAATTTCCAAAAGAATTATTAGTAATAGAATATGGATAATACTTTTATCCATTTTTGACAGATTTGGCGTCATGGCCAAGTGGTAAGGTGGGGGACTGCAAATTCTTTATCCCCAGTTCAAATCTGGGTGTCGCCTAATCAACTCAACAAAAGACTTGAGATTTCATATCTTGTTGATTGTTCGATGAATTCTTGACCCACAAAGTAGGGACAAAGGGCTGGACCCGTTGATACTGGGGATACTGGATTTTTAGGATATGTAGATAAATTCTATATCTATAAAATACTGTCAATTTTTTTGGTGGTTCTGTACATGTCCCAAACCAATATCAATAGAGATGAAACAACTTCTGCCATTTTTTTGCTAAATAAAATGGAATCAAACAAATAAATAGTGAGAGTCAATTTGGGTATTTAGAACTATTAAAGTAATAGGTCGAAAATCCTATAAACTAAAGGACTTCCCATTTTTTTTCTTCTAGGATTGAAGAAAGCATTATACAAAAGACTATCCAAAACTTCATAATTATCTTATGCTACCTTAGTATAATTAGTGTTTATTGACTTTATCTGGAATTAGATTGGATAGGCTATAATCTAATGGGAAATCAATTTAGGAGTTGTGGAAAGGACCAAAAATACTTTATATCGAGACTCAGTAGAAGTTCTGAGTGCTCAGATATTCAAACAAGATGGCTATGTCACCTTTTATTTTATTATTTAGAGATGGCCTTAAGTCAAAATCCTTATCCTTTTTTGTTTTGACTATGCACCATTAATTTTACTATAATTATTGATCACTAAATTATTTCCTTCATAGAGATAGGAGGTATAATTTGACATGGATATCGTAAGTCTCGGTTGGGTTGCTTTAATGGTAGTATTTTCATTTTCCCTTTCACTTGTAGTATGGGGAAGGAGTGGGCTCTAGGGTATAATTGATTACTCCATTTGGTAATCAAATTGTATTAATTCTTTACTTTAATTGATCATTTTCCAAAACCTTAACTCTTTCAAAATTATACTGAATTACAGTAAAAAAATTCAATAATGAATAATAATCATTCAATCAAAGAATGAATGATTGCCATAGTTGTATTTCGAGACTCAAGTCTACACATAATAGGAAAAATTTTTCCAAAAAAATTCTTCATAAATATTCTATTTTGATGCACCAGTTCTTAGTTCTTAACATAATAATGGATATTAAATGAGAAAAAGCAATCCCTATTGCTTTTCCTTATTTTTGTTTTCCTCCTTTCTTTATTGTTTTTTTTACTGTTCTAAGAAAAAGTTGTCCTACTATTATGATGATATATACTTGCTACTGGAAATAGTTAGAGATTCGATTATCAAAAGAGGTCCTACATAAGAAAATAGGAGTTTCCTTGCATTCTACTCCTTTTCCAACCCTGAAGAAGTTAGTTACCATAGAACTCCATAGATTATTTGTTAATAGTTCAATTGATGACATCTTGTCTTGAGATGGGAATCCAAAAAATTTTCCTTTTCCTTTATTTCATTTTTTTTATAGTATATAGTCATACTATTCTTGATTCTTTCGAATGAAAAGAAACTTAGGAATTAGAAGAGTTGAGTTAGGCTTCCATTATTTTGTTTGGATTAATCAAAATCTGTACAAATTGATCTATTGAAGAAAACAAAATAAAATAGAAAAGGCTATTCAAGTTTATAGATGTACATCTAATATATGAGATGTATATTATCCTATGATGTATATAAATTAGGATCTATATAAAGCCTATATCTATATACAATACAACTTTAACTAAAAATACTATACAAACAACTATAGAATGGAAGATAGTATGGTAGAAAGAACTAGAATAATATTCTAGTTCTTTCTACCATACTATCTCACATAGTATCTTAGATACTTCTGATTCCATCCCTAATTATTTAAGACTTGGAGTTTGAATCCCTTTCTTTCATTTCTTCAATCATTGATAAGAACTAATAATTTAACTTTTAGTCAAATTAATCATTTTGACTGACCTTTTTACGTAGATGATAAGTAAAAAAGTAGTAGGAAATAGAATAAATAGTGCAGTAGCAATAAGTTCTAAAGAATTAATTGATTCGTGATCGAATCCCTACATGATTTTACTAAGCGAGGGATCAAATGACATGGTATAGTTTATAGTTCATTTGTTAGTTGCTTGGAGGGTTACAAAAATGACTATTGCTTTCCAATTAGCAGTTTTTGCATTAATTGCAACTTCATCAATCTTACTGATTAGTGTACCCAATGTATTTGCTTCTTCTGATGGCTGGTCAAATAACACAAATGTTGTATTTTCAGGTACATCATTATGGATTGGATTAGTCTTTCTAGTAGCTATCCTTAATTCTTTTATTTCTTGAATTTATTTGGATCCAAAAATGCCACTCCTTTTTTAAAAAGTATTGTGAAAGACATTAAGATTCAGTCTAAAGTATCTAAGTATCTGGCCCTACACAAATATGATCTAGACACAGATATGATATATCATATATGCATGGACATATGCATGTGTATTAGAAAGGAAGAAAATGCGGATATGGTTGGATGGTAAAATTTCTATTTGCGAAGGAGAAGATGCGAGTTTGATCCCCACTATCCGCCCATAGTGAAGTAATATACTTAATAAAACTTCAATTTAAGAAAAAATTTGGTATAGTTGACTATAATAGTATCATAGTTCTATCTTCCTCCTTTTTATCTCCCATCCAAACAAAAAATGTTGCGGAGACAAGATTTGAACCCGTGACTTCAAGGTTATGAGCCTTGTGAGTTACCAAACTGCTCTACTCCATGCTAAAGAACTGGGAACTAATAGATGAAGAAAGATTAGATATGCCTCTCTACCATATCTATACAAATAGAATAGTCTATTTATACAGAATGGTAAAGAGGGCCCCTCTATGATCTATGATCATAGAGATCTATACAAATATGAAATGCTATTTTTACTTTTACCAACTTGATCTTATTGCATCCAGTAACAAACATTCATGACCATTTCTTGAAGTATGTGTCCGAATAACCCAAAGTATTGATAGTTACCTCTAGGTTTTTCAGTCAAAAAATAATGTTGATGAAGATGTATAGGTGCACTATTATGTGGTGGGGATTGCAATTTTCTATGAATTTCCATTTTTCACTCAACGATAGAACTTTGCTTATTTCTTTTTCTGAAGATCGATGAATCAAATGATATTTCTGTTCCAGTTTCTGTCGTTTCTTCCCCCTATGGATCAAACTTTTTTTTGCCATAATGTTCAGTTCCTATTATTATCAATGATAGAGTTTAGGTCCTAGATGTAAAAGAAAATAGAAGAAGGTCGATCTCCCTCCCTCTCCATTGAAAGAAATGAGATTATTGCTGATACAGTACATAAAAAAATTAACTAAATTAACCAAATTTTCCAGATGTAGAGGCAATCAAGAAAGCTGCATAAGTAAATATATAACCTACAGAAAAGTGGGCTAATCCAACCAATCTTGCTTGGATAATGGAAAGAGCCACTGGCTTATCTCTCTACTGAATCAAATTAGCCAAAGGTGTGCATTCATGAGCCCATGCTAAAGTTTCAATCAATTCTTGCCAATATCCACGCCAGGAAATTAAGAGCATAAATCCAGTAGCCCAAACAAGATGTCCAAATAAAAACATCCATGCCCACACGGATAAACTATTCATACGAAAAGGATTATATCCATTGATAAGTTGTGAAGACTTCAACCATAGATAATCTCTTAACCATCCCATCAAATAAGTGGAGGATTCATTAAATTGTGAAAGGTTACCCTAAATCCCAATAAAAAGTCACCCATCCAATGGTATTTAACATCTAGAAAACTACCAAATAAAATGCATCCCAACCAGAAATATCACAAGTACTGCTACGTCCTAGGCCGTCGCAAGGAAAACTATAACTAAAATCCTTTTTGTCTAGCATTAGCTTAGAACCACGTGCATCTAAAGCACCTTTTACTAAAATCAATGTAGTTGTGTGCAAACCGAGAGCAATAACATGATGGACCAACAAATCTCCAGGACCTATTATTAAGAAGAGTGAATTACTATTCTCATTAATAGCATTCAACCAGCTGGGTAACCATATGTTTCGACTCGCATTGAATGTTGGGCCATTCATTGAAGATAAGAGTACATCAAACCCATACGAAGTCTTACCATGAGCAGATTGTATCCATTGGGAAAATATGGGTTCGATCAAGATTTGTTTTTTCGGAGAACCAAAAGCGAGCATGACGTCGTTATGAACATAAAGTCCCAAAGTATGGAATCCCAAAAATAGGCTAGCCCAACTTAAATGAGATATTATAGCTTCTTTATGGTCTAACATTCTTGCTAATACATTATCCTCATTCTGTTCTAGATTATAATCTCTAATGAAGAATATAGCTCCATGAACAAAGGCTCCAGTCATGATGAATCTTGCGATGTATTGGTTATGAGTATATAACATAGCTTGAGTTGTAAAGTCTTGTGCTATGAATGCATAAGTAGGAAAAGAGTACATGCATTGAGCTACTAAAGAAGTAATAACCCCTAAAGAGGCTAGAACAAGACATAATTGAAAATGAATCGAATTGTTGATTGTGTCATAAAGGCCCTTATGCCCATGTCCTAATCAACCCCCCAGGGGAATATGTGCTTCTAAAAGATCTTTGATACTGTGCCCAATCCTGAAATTAGTTCTATACATATGACCAGCAACGAGAAAAAGAAATGCAATAGCTAAATGATGATAAGCAATATCGGTCAGCCATAAACTTTGCGTCTGTGGATGGAATCCTCCAAGAAGGGTTAGAATGGCAGTTCCTGCCCCCTTAGCAGTACCAAATAAATGACTACTGGAATCAAGGTTTTGTGCATAAAGATTCCACTGACCGGTAAAAAGTGGTTCCAATCCTTGGGGATGTGGTAATATGTCTAAGAAATTATTCCATCTAAAATACTCCCCCCCGGATCTAGGAATAGCGACATGGAGTAAATGTATTAAATGTTTAAGAACCATACTTGAGAGTTTCCTACCTCATACAGCTTAGCAATTGATTCTTTTGGCATCCCATTTTAATCTATACTAACTATATTATATTTTTAAGAAATGAACCCCCCTTAACAAAAAAAAGGAGGGGGCTTACCACAACTAAGCAGATGAAGTTAATTAACTAAGTTTCAAACTCTAATTTTCTTGCTCAAAATTTTGTTTTATCTTTTCTCCCCCCCTTCTGAAGAATGAAGCATAGAGATATTTCCTTATCTCATTACATTAGATTTTTCTGAAAGGGAACTATCTCGTTTTCATATATGAAATTTATATAGAATCTCTGAAAAGGACTTTCCCTCCATAAGAAAAAAGAAGTTCCTATCTTTGGGATCTGACACTACACCACTACTCAATATCTTATACCTTAGTAGATCAACTTTATTACATAAGTTGATTACTTCCCATATCCTAAGTATAAGTAAGCAGTTAACTGTATTGATCCAATAGCTAGCTAATTGATCTTTACGGTGCTTTGTCAATCAATTTGATCCTTTACCCATAGAATATAGTATATAGGCATATCTATTTCTTCATATTTTGGTTCTTGTGAAGTCTCTTTCCTTACTACAGTTGAGAAAATTTGTTTCTTTGGATGATGCACATGTAGAAAGCCTTTTTTATAGTATTTACTTTACTAGCCAATTTGATCTTTTTTTTCCTTCTTTCTATAGTGGAGATAGCCACACATAATGATAGATCATGGCCATATTATTAAAAGCTTGTGGTAAGATTGGATTTTGTTCTAGTGCCTAGAAATAATATTCCAAAGCCTTCATATGTTCTCCATTACTTGTGTGTACAAGGCCTATGTTATTGAGTATATAACTTCGATCATAGGGATCAATTTCTGGTCACGTAGCTTCATAATAATTTTGTAAAGCTTCCACATAATTTCCTTCGGATTGAGTTGACATCCGTTATGGTAATTCATTCTATTCAAAAATCTTCATTCCATAACCGTACATGAGATTTTCATTTCATACGGCTCCTCCCTTCAGTGCATAGTACTAAGTAATACATGGAATCCAAATTTGACTATTTTCATTATATTATGAACTGACAGGGGCTAGTATTTTTACAAGAAATCTCTAGCCAGCCTCCCTGTAAGGTAAGAGGTTTTTCTTTCTTAACACCAATCTAGTTCTATATAGAAATGGTAATTCCAACAATTTCTTTGTCCCCAATGCCCCCTATTTTCAGGAATTAATCACTTCAACAATCTTTGATGGTTATATGGATATCCAAAGTATGAACGAGATGGATGTTTGTTGTCCTAACCATTCTTCTTAGTCCCAATACCAATAAGTAAAGGGATAATTTATAACACAGTTTTCATCTTGTTGATTCCTAAGTGTAGTGCTTCTTTCCCTATGCCGCCTATGGGTACTAGTGAAGTAGAATTGACCTGCAATACATAACCTATAGGGGTACCCTTTCGCTCAATACTAAAATAGGCAATTGAAGCATTTGAGGCTGCATTTCCCTAGAATACATGAGAGAAGGAATTATTCTATCTCCAAACTTCACCTTCACCAAACGTAGGTTTATTTCTATAATTTATTTCTTTCCATCTCGAACCACACCCCTTTTTGTAAGACTGAGAGGGCTAAAGGAACAGGAAAAAAGAATCAAATCGCACCATCTCTATAATCAGTAAATGACTTTTTTTTCTCCCGAAGTTGTCGAAATTATTCGTAATAAGATACTGGCTACAATTGAAGAGGTCTTATCAATAAAATTTCCATTTATCCCAAATCTAGGCATAATTAATTAGCAATCTATTCTATAATTTTTGTCATTACCCGAGAGGTAATGATCCCACAAATAAAGGACTTCTATGGTACAAGATAACATAAAAATAAATAGACTAATTTAGTTCTAAAAGAAAAGTGAACCCTTCATTCAAATTATAAATTGAAATTATGCTTTTGGTAAGGAGAGATATGAAATATTTAAATCAGATTGAATTTCATCCCAATTATCAAATTATTTATTATTTATATAGCATACCAATGAACATAACTATTACTATTGAATAGAACTATTACTATTTCATCGAAGTTGAATAACCAAGACAAAGATTTTTTTTTATTCTTACGAAATCATTGATCGGTTGAACCTGTATTGCAGTAATATGAATGACTCACTATTTATTCAGTTTCTGTTTTTGGTCAATAATAAGATTATATTATGTAGGAGAGATGGCCCAGTGGTTCAAGGCGTAGCATTGAAACTGCTATGTAGGCTCTTGCTTACCAAGGGTTTGAATCCCTCTCTTTCCATTTATTTATGTTAATTCACCAATGTTACCAACTACAATATATCAAATATAATAAGAATCAATATCCTTATTCCAACACTAAGACTCTTATTTCTATTTCATAGAGATTCTCTATTCCTAATTACGTTACTTTGTTTGATACGTAAAATACAAATATAAATATCGGAAAATATCAGAAAGAGTGAAGATAAATAAAAATCCTCATTTATTTGTAATTCATAAATGGGAAAATGAACTCTTAGATTTATTTATACAAATTTTACTTCAGCGCAAGGGGGGGCAAAATTGTCTGAACCTTTCCTTGTTATTTTCGTTAGGTTCAAGTCTGACGGGAATAATATTCTACGACTAACAACTCATTTATTTTCAAACCGATCGATTTACTATCTATTATTTGATTTACTAATCCTTTATATTGGAATAAGTCAATAGTCAAATGTTTTGGCAATTCTTCATGGGGGGGCGATTCCATAGAATTTTGAATCAGAGCTTTCGATCTTTGTTTATTCTTCGTAGTAATAATATCTCTGGGCTTGCAACGATAACTTGGTATATCCACTATACGATTATTAACTAAAATATGTCTATGATTAACTAATTGCCTGGCTCCGGGAATAGTCGAAGCCATACCCAATCGAAAAAGGATGTTATCCAAACGCATCTCAAGTAGTTGTAATAAAACTTGACCTGTTGACCCTTTGGCTTTTCCAGCGATATGTACATATCTAAGTAATTGTCGTTCTGTCAAACCATAATGAAAACGCAATTTCTGTTTTTCTTCTAGACGAATACGATATTGTGATCTTTTCCCAGAACGCGATTGGTTTTTAAGATCACTTCCAGATCTAGGCTTTTTACTAGTTAGTCCTGGTAAAGCCCCCAGACGGCGTATTTTTTTGAAACGAGGTCCTCGGTAACGAGACATAAAAAAAATACTCCTTTTTTTTTATTTTATTGACATTTCTTCATATTACATTACAGAATAAATCGAAATTAAAACTGAACTAAACTATAAACAACGTAAAGCTAAAATGGATTTATTGAAGTACTACAAACAACTATTGACATACTACAAATCAAATAAAGTAGAATGGAATAAATTGTATCAATATACGGATTTTTTGTATATATAGGAAATAATGTATATACTAAGAAATTTAGACTCCGTCTTCGGATTTGTTCTATACAAATCTAATTCCTCCATTTTGTATTTTTGGATTTCTAGTTACAAGTTATCACCACATAATAGATCCGATTGGCGACCCAACATTTGGGGAAATGGAGAAGGGGGATTGTCAATCATGGAAGAAAATAGATAGAGAAAAAACTGGCTATCGGAGTCAAACCAATGACCATCACATTACAAATGCTATGCTCTAACCTCTAAGCTAAGTGGGCTCGTATAACAGAAATGTATACGAATTCTATAAAGTACCTAATCTTAGTTAGCTATTAATAAATTCATAATTGAATACTAAAATACTCAAATTCATTTAGAATTTTAATTTAGTAAATTAACTTTAACTATCTAATAACTATCACTATAATATAAGTATTTAATAAGTACTTTATAAGTATTTATAAGTATAATTTGATTTAGTATTATATTATTAAATAAATTATTAAAGAATTGAATATTCAAAATAATTCAATACATATTTTATATGACTAAAATAAAATATCATGACATGATATTATCAAACTTGATATTTTGACTAGAAAAAAATTGAATTATTTTTTAGAGTAGTTATAGCAAACTATATTAATTATATTAACTACTCAATCAGTTCTCAGATTAGAAAAGATTAAGAAAAAGAGAATAAAGATACAAGAATGAGGTATTCTTCTAGTTTCATTTAGAAACATAGGAGATAAGAAAGAATGAATATTGACTGTTCCAATATTGCAAATCGGGTCGTAAAAATGAAAGAGGGGGGAAGCACATATCTGAGATATATGTATCCATATTGAATTGTAGATATATCAATAACAGAATCAATTGTGATTGAAAAAAATATAGTTTATCCAATAAAGATGAAATAATAGAGGGTGGCGAAAAATAAAATAGCAGTATACACTTTTCCAACATAATATAAGAATCACTATCTAATGAATTCAACAGTTTCAAGATAAATCAAAAAAGTAGAAAGGGGGATATGGCAAAATTGGTAGTTGCTATGGACTTGATTGAATTGAGCCTTGGTATGGTAACCTACTAAGTGCTAACTTCCAAATTCAGAGAAAGCCTGGAATTAAAAATGGGCAATCCTAAGCCAAATCTTTATTTGAGATTTGAAAAGGTTTGGTTTATTAAAAAAACTAGAATCAAAAATCAAAAAAGGATAGGTGCATAGACTCAATGGAGGTTGTCTAATGAATGGAATTGATTACATTATGTTAGTAGTTGGAATCCCTCATCAAAATTATGAAAAGGGAAACTCTATATACCCAATACGTATGTACACATACTAACATATCAAACGATTAATCATGACCCGATTCCATTACATATATATATATATATATATATGATATATGTATATGACATTAGATATGAAATGAATTGAATATATATGATATGAAAAAAAAATATGCAAAGTTAATTAGGAATCTATTCCAACCAAAGTTGGAGGTTGAAGGAAGAATCAAATATTTAATGATCAAATCATTTATTCCAGAGTCTGATAGATCTTTTGAAAAATAAATTAATCAAATGAGAATAAAGAGAGAGTACCATTCTACATGTTAATAATGACAACAATGAAATTTATAGTAAGAAGAAAATTCGTCGACTTAAAAAATTGTGAGGGTTTCATCAAAATTCAAACAAATAAATAAATAAATATACTTTTGGAAGATCTAAAAAATTCAGGGACTAGGTAAGATTTAAAAATATTTTTTGGTTATTAACATAGATATAAATACTCTACTGCAGTAGAATGATGTGCAAAAAATGGTCAGGATAGCTCAGTTAGTAGAGCAGAGGACTGAAAATCCTCGTGTCACCATTTCAAGTATGGTTCCTAACATCCCAATACTATATCACATCGATATTTATACAAATTATCACTTAAAAGTTAAATATATATCTAAAATAAGTAAGTTGGCTAAAAAGTTTCAAAAATCTATAAGAGTTGAAGGATAGCAATAGACAAGATGCATTTCAGACACAGTACAAATAAAATTTGATCCCTTTTCTTTTTTTTCATTTTTGTATTCTATTTCTTCACTCTTACTTATGTTACTTTACTAAGTGATGTGCGTGGTATAAGGTTTATGGTGCGGAATGTTTTTTATTCATCTTATTTATAGTTTATGCTCATATGAGATATCTTACAAATGAAATTATGAGATATCTTACAAAAAATCTTTTTTTTTATTTTAGCCCTTCCATAATACGAATTGGAGTCCGGTTACTCTGTTTCATATAGAACAAAAGTTTCTTATCATTCAATGAGCATCTTGTATTTCATAGAAATTGGGGGTAATATAGTCCTTACATAGGGGCCAGCCTATCCAACTTTCTGGCATCAAGATACATTTAAGACATGGATGATTATCATAAGAGATTCCTAACATATCATAGGATTCCCGCTCTTAAAAATCCACACTTTTCCAAATCTAGAAAACAGATGGGATTCTAGGATTATTCCTAGATACAAATACTTTTATGCATACCTCTTCTGCTTTATCTATACCATATTCTATCCTCGTAAGATGATATACACTAGCTAAAAACCCGCTTGGTGCTACATCATAAGCACACTGGGAACATAAATAATTATAACCATATATATATGAAATAATAGCAATGGAGTCCCAATCCTCTATTTTTATTTGTAAAGTCTCTATTCCCTGATAGTCGAAGCCCAAGGATCTATGAACAAGCTCATGCTTGACTAGACAATCAGATAAATGACCCTGCATCTTCTTGATTTCTCCCACATTTATTTGTACTTGTACAAGTATTTCTCAATTTAGAATGAAAATTTTGAAAGATTGACTTGCTCTCTCATTCTGCACAAGAAAACCCTACCTAATTTGCTAATTTGTAGGAAGATACTGAATTTTGAGATTTGCAAAATCTTTCAGAAGGTATTTCTGAAGAATATGATGATTAATAGAACAATCCTTGATCATAATTTCTAGTATGAGTACCGTGTCGAACATAAAACTTGTGATTAGTAGTAAAACATCGATTTTCCCATTGAGACATAGTTCTATCTTCAGGGAGTTCTCGAGATATCTTCTTACGAAGTTTTGTTATAGCATCTATAACTACCTCTGGTTTAGGGGGGCAGCCTGGCAAATAGACATCCACAGGAATTAGCTTATCGACTCCCTGAACAATACTCTAAGAATCAGTACTGAACATTCCTCCTATAATAGTATAGGCTCCCATAGCAATAACATATTTTGGTTCAGGCATTTGCTCATATAATCTCACTAAATGAGCCATTTTCATTGTTACTGTGCTGGCTATTAAAATTAGGTTTGCTTGCCTAGGACTCGATCTTGGTACCAAGCCATAACGATCAAAATCGAATCACGGGCCTATTAATGAAGCAAATTCAATGCAACAACAACTAGTACCATAGAGAAGTGACCATAAACTGGAGAGTCTTGACCAATTTGAAAGATTATTCGATGTAGTTGAAATAACTGAATTGTGGGTCATTTGGTCAAGTAACGAAAACTCAATCAAATTCATAACTGTCTCAATTATAATTTTTTTTATTTTGATTGTCTGAATATTTAGCTAAAACCATTCTAATGCTCTTTCTCCATGCATAAACTAATCCAAAAATTGGGATAAACACAAAAATAAAATCTTCTATAAATACAGATATGCCCAATACATCAAAACTCATTGCCCATGGATAAAGAAAGGCCATTTCAACATCAAAAACAACAAAAACTAGAGCAAACATGTAATAGCATATTTGGAATTGTAACCAAGCATCTCCCATAGGTTCTATACCCGATTCATAACTAGAGAACTTCTCTGGTCCTTTACTAATCAGGGTTAAAACTCCAGAAATTAGAAATGCCAAGATAGGAATAATGCTTGATATTATCAGAAATGCCCAGAAAATATCATATTCGTGAAGCAAAAACATAAATGTACTCCTATTAATCTGGAATATGTTGAATTATTGGATTTCGGATTGGGATCATCAACTCATCTATAGAATTTCTTAGTCGAAACAAGAATTGATTTTGATCAAATCAAACTACTTAGCTTAGTGTTTGTTTGTTGTACGGTAGTCATGTCTTGTTTAAAGATTCATCCAACGGAGTACCGCTTAGCATTTCTAATGAAATAGTAAACACTAATAAACTAAGAAAAACTAATAAATAGAACAATAATATTATTTATTATTATAATATAAGGATTATTAAGGTATAAGGATTATAAGAACAATGAATATCTATTATCAATAAATATATAGAATCACACATTATTGAACGATTCGACAAATTAAATCCCCAATCCAACTCGTAGCATAGAATATAGTTGACAAGAGGCTGATACATTTAGGGCCGATTCATTATCTCTGAAATAATCAATTCAATGGAGGTTCTGACAAAAAGCAATTAGTCAAGGGACTTCTACAAATACAATACTAAGAATAGATAGGATCGATCGTGTCATGATTCTAGATAGGATCGATCGTGTCATGATTTTCACTTCATAAATTGACTAGGATTGAGCATACCAGAAAATCAAATGTATCACTAACTCTTTGATCATGGACAAGAAAAGAAATTAATCCATGAGGATTAATAAAAATAAATAAGTATTGACATCTTAGGTTATGCCAGATTTGACAAATACCAATAGGATCTGTTAGAGTGGATTATTTTTTTCTTATCCCTATACATACATAACTATGTAATACATTTATTTCTATAGATTGACTGATCGGTCGGTCTGTCCATAAATAAAATAAGAAGATGAAAACTAATATAAACTCAAATAGAATATCTATACAAAAATACAATCTATTAGGGCCATACGGATTCGAACCGTAGACCTTCTCGATAAAATAGATCAACATATTATTATATTATCAAAATTATTCAAACTATTTCAAAGACCCTACATGCATTTTTTTGCATTGGGCTCTTTCATTAATTGATGTAAAGATAAGTTAGTCCACCATATTTTTTCTTCATAGGAAGATAAAAAGATAATAAGATGGCTCTGCATGCTCTAATTCATATTCATTATTTGAATTCTGATTTAGGAGCAATAGCAAAGTCTCTCAAAGAAGGATATTTTGACTTAGGTCTGCCTCTGGCCTAGATCAACCTAAGTTATATGGAGTTTCTATCGCTCCTCTACAAGAGTCAAATATGAGACTTCATACACAAAAGTTTATAGGATGAAAAGAGATGATTTTGAGGTCCTTATACTCATTATGCCTAGCATTGAAAGTGGATTTGGTATTTACCCTATCAATTATCAAATCAACGGTAGGTTTTCTATTTGGCACTTAAATTTGTACTAAATCTAAATCAAACTGTATCAAACCAAATAAAATATATGTCAGGCTATTATTCTCTTGTTCCACAAATCTATGGAGTAAGACATCAATTTTTCATCTCAATAAGATCAATTGTGTTCATTGTATAATTGGCTTCTTTTGAAAAGCATTGGCGCATGTGTAAACTAGGTGTTCTACCTAACTGAGCTATAGCCCTTTCCCTTGTCATAGATATCTTAACATATGGATAATTTCTTGTCAAGATGGACAGTCCACGATCCCACATCATATGATAGCTTTGCGATTGGTTTACTATTCTAACAAATTGGAATTGCTTAGAAATACTATTCTATCTATAATCCTTGGAGTGATGGGTCTTTTGTGGTGATAAATGACCTACTTAACTCAGTGGTTAGAGTATTGCTTTCATAGGCAGGAGTCATTGGTTCAAATCCAATTGTAGGTGGAACTTATTAAATACCGGAGTAGAGTAAATGATATCTAATAAGTTTTTCTACCCATCTTCTTTTTTCTAGTTTTCTTGTATTAGATTAGACTTGATTGTGTTCAATTGGTGGAATCAAAATGTAATAATTCTTTTGAAGATTTTGATGTATTTTTTTGACTAGGAGGAAATAACATTGATAGCCTCTACTCGTGTCCTAGCTCATTTGAGAGCTAGATTTTCCTCAATTGCTTGTCTTTTACCCTCGATTCTACTTAAGTTAGCTTCAGCTATTTCAAGAGCTTGTTGAGCTTCTTGTGGATCAATGTCAATACTCATCTCCGCATCATTTCCTAAAATGGTGATCTCATTATTACCTATTCTAGCGAAACCACCAATCAGAGCCACCATTAACCATTGGTCATTGAGGCATATTCTCAAAAGACCTATATCCATAGCCATGGCAATAGAAGCATGGTTTGGTAATATGCCAATTTGCCCACTATTAGTAGTTAAAATTATTTCTTTTACTTCTAAATCCAAAATAATTCAATTAAGAGTCAATACACAAAGATTTAAGGTCATTTCTTGCTCTCCACTTCTAAGTTTATAGCTTTCATGGTAGCTTCATCGATGTTACCCACCAAATAGAAGGCCTGTTCGGGAAGACTATCTAATTCTCCATAAAGGATGAGTTGAAACCCCCTAATTGTTTTTGCGAGACCAACATATTTACCCTGAGAACCAATAAATACTTCTACCATGAAGAAGGGTTGTGATAAGAAATGCTCAATTTTTCATGCTTTTTCTACAGTTAACCGGTCCTCTTCGGATAATTCATCCAACCCCAAGATAGCTATAATGTCCTGAAGTTCTTTGTAATGTTGCAAAGTTTGCTTAAATTTTTGTGCAGTTTCATAATGTTCCTCACCAACAATTCGAGGCTGTAACATAGCTGACGTTGAATCTAAAGGATCTACTACTGGATAAATACCCTTGGCAGCTAATCCTCTTGATAGTATGGTAGTAGCTTCTAAATGTGCAAATGTCATGGTAGGAGCCAGGTCGGTCAAATCATCCATAGGTACATAAACTGCTTGGATCGAAGTTATAGATCCCTCTTTAGTAGAAGTAATTCTTTCTTGCAAAGAACCCATTTATGTACTAAGGGTGGGTTGATAACCCACTGTAGAAGGCATTCTACCCAATAAGGCGGATACTTCTGACCCTGCTTGGATGAAATGAAAGATATTGTTGATGAATAGAAGCATGTCTTGTTCATTAACATCCAAGAAATATTCCACCATGGTTAGGGTAGTCAAACCAACTCTCATACGAGCTCCCAGCGGTTCATTCATTTGACCATAGACTAGAACTATTTTGGATTTGACAATATTTTTTTCATTAATCTCAAGATTCTTTCATTTTAATGTAGAGATCATTTCCTTCATGAGTATGTTCACCTACTCCACGAAATACAGATACACCTCCATGAACTTTGGCAATATTGTTGATCAATTCCATGATGAGTACTATCTTACCCACACCAGCTCCCCCAAATAGCCCGATTTTTCCTCCACAATGATAAGGAGCTAAAAGATCTACCACTTTAATCCCTGCTTCAAAAATTGATAATTTCATATCTAATTGTATAAAAGCGAGCATTGATCTATGAATAGGAGATGTTGTGTGAGTATCCACAAGACCAAAATTATCAACGGGTTCCCCAAGAATGTTGAAAATTCATTTGAGAGTAGCTCCACCAACTGGAACACTTAGAGGAGTTCTTGTGTCAATCACTTCCATTCCTCTCATCAGACCATCTGTAGCACTCATAGCTACAGCTCTAACTCGATTATTTCCTAATAATTATTGTACCTCACAAGTCCCATTAATTTGTTGATTGGCAGTATCTTGACTTTTAACTACCAAGGCATTATAAATATTAGGCATCTTTCCTGGGGGAAAAGTTGCATCCAGTACTGGGCCAATAATTTGGGCGATATGTCCTAAGTTTTTTTCTTCAAGTGCAAAAACCACAAGACTAGAAGTAGTAAGATTGATTTTCATAATCATAATAAAGTGAAATATGTCAAAATTCCTTTGGAATAGTATCCAATAAAAAAAAATGTCCGATAAGAAGTCGGTCGGCTAATTGCATAAGAAATAAATCGAAGTTATCACTGGATTTAGTTGGTATCACCCAAAGGAATTCAATTCCATTGTTTACTCATTGAATTATTCAATTTTCAAATTCAACCAATCCTTTTTTTAGTATTTTTAATATAAAGTAGATGAATAGGAATCATGAGTAAGTTAAGTGTGTTTCATTTTTCTATCATTATAGAAAATACCATCCCTATTAGATTATATTATCTATGGAATTCCAACCCGAACCCCATTTAGGATTTATTATTTCAATCTCATTGTTCATTATTTTTTTCATATACATTTTTGTCTATTCTTGTTTTATATCTTTTCCTTATTTTATACTTTTTCATGGATGAATTATGGCTATTTTCACATCCTAGGATTTACAAATACAACATATATCACTATCAAGAGTGTTTTATTAATTAATATTTATATATTTAATGACAAATTAGAAGAGGATCAACTCAATTATAAACTTACAAAACAAGGATTGGCTTGCACCATATATAGCAAAAAGTATACAATAATGATGTATTCGGTGAATCAAATACATTACATAGTCTAATAACCAACCATTTTCTAATTAGTTGATAATATTAGTTGAATTTTTTGAAAGATTTTTCTGAAGGGTTTCATTCACGTCTAATCCATATCAAGTAGAACTTGTCGTTGTGAGAATTCTTAATCCATGAGTTGTAAGGAGGGACTTATGTCACCACAAATAGAGACTAAAGCAAGAGTTGGATTCAAAGCTGGTGTTAAAGATTATAAATTGATTTATTATACTCCTAACTATGAAACCAAAGATGCTGACATCTTGGAAGCATTTCGAGTAAGTCCTCAACCTGGGGTTCTACCCAAAGAAGCAAGAGCTTCGGTAGCTGCCGAATCTTCCACTGGTACATGGACAACTGTGTGGATTGATGGACTTACCAGTCTTGATCATTACAAAGGATGATGCTACCACATCGAGAGCATTGTTGGGAAGGAAAACCAATATATTGGTTATGTAGCTTATCCTATAGACCTTTTTGAAGAAGGTTTTGTTACTAACATGTTTACTTCCATTGTAGGTAATGTATTTGGTTTCAAAGCCTTACGGGCCCTGCTTCTGGAGGATTTACGAATTCATCCTTCTTATTCTAAAACTTTCGAAGGCCTGCCTCATGGTATCGAAGTTGAAAGAGATAAGTTGAACAAGTACGGCCATCCCCTATTGGGATGCACTATTAAACCAAAATTGGGGTTATCCGCAAAGAACTACGACAGAGCCATTTATGAATGTTTATGCGGTGGACTTGATTTTACCAAGGATGAAAAAAATGTGAATTCCCAACCATTTATGCATTGGAGAGATTGTTTCTTATTTTGTGCCAAAGCAATTTATAAAGCACAGGCCAAAACAGGCGAAATCAAGGGACATTACTTGAATGCTACCACAGGTACATGGGAAGAAATGATCAAAAGGGCTGTATGTGCAAGAGAATTGGGAGTTATTAATAGGGGGATTCACTGCAAATACTAGCTTGGCTCATTATTATTGCGATAACGGCCTATTGATTCATGTCCATCGTGCAATGCATGCAATTATTGATAGATAGAAAAATCATGGTATGCATTTTTGTGTACTAGATAAAGCATTATTTATGTATGTCTGGTGGAGATCATATTCATGCTGGTATAGTAGTAGGTAAATTGGAAGGGGAACATGAGATGACTTTGGGTTTGTTGATTTATTACATGATGATTTTATTGAAAAAGACCGAAGTTGCGATATTTTTTTCACTCAAGATTGGGTCTCTATGCTAGGTGTCCTACCCATGGTTTCAGGGGGTATTCATGTTTGGCATATGCCTGCCCTAACCAAAATCTTTGGGGATGATTCCGTACTACAGTTCGATGGAGGAACTTTAGGGCACCCTTGGGGAAATGCACTGGTGTAGTAGCTAATTGGGTGGCTTTGGAAGCGTGTGGACAAGCTTGTAACAAGGGACGTGACCTTGCTCATGAAGTTAATGAAATTATTTGTGAAGCTAGCAAATGAAGTCCTGAGCTAGCCACTACTTGTGAAGTATGGAAGGAGATCAAAATTGAATTTTCACCAGTAGATACACCATACTAGTAGATATGTCAGATGACAATAAAGAGAAAAATAATTCGATAATTCCTGTTTGTTCTCCTAATTTTAATTAACCCTCAGCCCAATCTTTTACAAAAAAGGATTGAGCCGAATAGAATGAGATATCCTATAAATCCTATATATTATATATTTGCATATATCTTTGATATGTACAAACCTCACTATACTATATAGAATATGCAAATACAAAAGACTAAACAACTCAATACTTCTATCGTTAGATCCATAATGAATTCTCATAATTAATTCTACAAATCCTTGTATTGGTGGATTTTTAGATTCCACAATTTTATTTCAAACCATAAATCAAGCCAAGCCAAGAGGCGAGGGCTTCCTCGACCTATCCTCTAATATAATATTGTATTTTTCATTCTATGTTAGAATAGAAACTTATTATTTGATTATATGATATGAAATCATATGAGAATAAATTCTTCACTTTGTAGGAAGAAACAATTCTATCTTTTGATGAAAGATTTGTCTGTACATGACATGAGAGAAATTTCTTTTTATATTTCTAATTCAGGAAAAGATTCTATCAATATATATATATATATTAGAAAGAAGTGATACTCTGAATTTACCAAAAAAAGAATAATTTCTTTCAATACTCACTCGTTGTTGGTTAACAGTTAACAATCTAATGATGGAATCCATATGCTTCATTTTGGTAGAAAATCAATCAATCAAATAGTAAAATTGTAAAATGATTATTCATCGAATGACTATTCCTTTATTGTATTTTCATAAAATGGGGGGCAGGAAGACTCTATGGAGAAATGGTGGTTCAATTTGATATTGTCTAATGAGAGGTTAGAAGATAGGTATGGGCTAAGTAAATCAACAGATAGTCTTGATGGTATTGGGCATACCCCTGGAAGTGAAGACCCCATTCTAAATGATACGGAGAAAAACATTCTTCTTAGTTGGAGTGATAGTGGCAATTATAGTTATAGTTTCAGTAATGTTAATTATTTATTGGAGATTAGGAATATTTTTGGTTTGATCTCTGATAACACTTTGTTAGTTAGGGATAGTAATGGTGATAGTTATTCTATATATTTTGATATTGAAAATTAGATTTTTGAGATTAACAATAAGAATAATAGTTCTTTTTTGAGTGAACTAGAAAGTTTTTTTTATAGCTATTTGAATAGTGGGTCTAAAAGTAAGAATAACTACTACGTCGGCTACATTTATAGTATTATTTGGACTGTAAATGTAAGTATAAGTGTAAGTAGTAGTGAAAGTGGGAGTTCTAGTATAAGTACTAGTAGTAGTGGCAGCGATTTAAATATAAAAGAATGATCTAACGATTTTGATATAAACAGAAAATACAAAGATTTATGGGTTCAATGTGAAAATTGTTATGGATTAAATTATAAAAAAAATTTAAGTCAAAAATGCATATTTGTGATCGCTGTGGATATCATTTGAAAATGAGTAGCTCAGATAAAATTGAACTTTCGATTGATCCAGGCACTTGGGATCCTATGGATGAAGTTATGGTTTCTATGGAGCCTATAGAATTTCATTCAGAGGAGGAACCTTATATAGATCGTATCAATTCTTATTAGAGAAAGACAGGTTTAATTGAAGCTATTCAAACAAGCATAGGTCAACTAAATGGTATTCCTGTGACAATTGGGGTTCTGGATTTTGAGTTCATGTGAGGTAGTATGGGATCCGTAGTGGATGAGAAAATCACCCATTTGACCGAGTATGCTACTAATAAATCTCTACCTGTCACTATTGTGTGTGCTTTTGGAGGACCACGCATGCAAGAAGGAAGTTTGAGCTTGATGCAAATGGCTAAACTCTCTTCTGCCTCATATAATTATCAATCAAATAAAAAGTTATTTTATGTATCAATCCTTACATCTCCTACAATCGGTGGAGTGATGGCAAGCTTTGGTATGTTGGGAAATGTCATTATTGCTGAACCTAATGCCCACATTGCATTTGTGGGTAAAAGAGTAATTGAACAAACATTGAATAAGACAATACCGGATAGTTTACAAGCAGTTGAGTATTTATTCCATAAGGGCTTATTTGACCTAATCGTACCACGTAATCCTTTAAAAGGTGTTTTGAGGGAGTTATTTCAACTTCACGATTTCCTTCCTTTGAATCAAAATACAAAAAAAGAATAGTAACTTAATTTAGTTTTCTATTAGACCCCTTGCACTTATTAACTAGTTAATATTAGTTATAATAGATATAGTTATCATTAGCCCTCTTTATATTTATAAGAGGTACAAATAGTAATCTAGGTACTCATTCTATGATAGATCTTCACTTACCCTCTTTTTTTGTGCCCTTAGTAGGCCTAGTATTTCCGGCAATTGCAATGCCTTCTTTGTCTCTTTATGTCCAAAGAAATAAAATTGTCTTGATCCAATGGAACCAAATCTCATCAATTTATTTGAACATTGACTGAATTATAATACAGATATTTATTTAGTGTAATATGGTAGAATATGTGGCTTTTTCCGAACCCAAATGTTGTTATGTACATAGATAGATAATATCTACATAAAAGTTAATGTATTCTACTAATTATTACTAATGCTTTAATGCTGCGTTTCGTATCCGAATAGTGCTAGTTTATGAGATTTACTTCAGCATCAAAAAAAGTAAAGTCAATTTTGGGTTATTCTCTCAATTCCAATCGAATGCAACTGTATCTAATATAGTAAGTATGATCTGGCGATCAGAACATATATGGATAGAACTTATAACTGAGTCTAGAAAGACAAGTAATTTTTGCTGGGCCTATATCCTTTTTTTAGGTTCACTAGGATTCTTAGTGGTTGGAACTTGCAATTATCTTGGTAGAAATCTGATATCCATATTTCCATCCCAGCAAATCCTTTTTTTTCCACAAGGGATAAATTTTGGGTTATTCTCTCAATTCCAATCGAATGCAATTGTATCTAATATAGTAAGTATGAACTAGCGATCAGAACATATATGGATAGAACTTATAACTGAGTCTAGAAAGACAAGTAATTTTTGCTGGGCCTATATCCTTTTTTTAGGTTCACTAGGATTCTTAGTGGTTGGAACTTGCAATTATCTTGGTAGAAATCTGATATCCATATTTCCATCCCAGCAAATCCTTTTTTTTTCCACAAGGGATAAATTTTGGGTTATTCTCTCAATTCCAATCGAATGCAATTGTATCTAATATAGTAAGTATGAACTGGCGATCAGAACATATATGGATAGAACTTATAACTAAGTCTAGAAAGACAAGTAATTTTTGCTGGGCCTGTATACTTTTTTTAAGTTCACTAGGATTCTTAGTGGTTGGAACTTCCAATTATCTTGGTAGAAATTTGATATCCGTATTTCCATCCCATCAAATCATTTTTTTCCACAAGGGATCAATTTTGGGTTATTCTCTCAATTCCAATCGAATAGAAAATATGAACTGGTGATCAGAACATATATGGATAGAACTTATAACTGAGTCTAGAAAGACAAGTAATTTTTGCTGGGCTTGTATCCTTTTTTTAGGTTCACTAGGATTCTTAGTGGTTGGAACTTCCAATTATCTTGGTAGAAATCTGATATCCGTATTTCCATCCCAGCAAATCCTTTTTTTCCACAAGGGATTGTGATGTCTTTCTATGGGAAGATAGGACTATTCATTAGCTCCTATTTGTAGTGCACAATTTCGTGGGATGTTGGTAGTGTTTATGACCGAATTGATAGAGAAGAAAAAATAGTGTGTATTTTTCGTTGGGAATTTCCTGGAATAAATCGCCGCATTTTCTTCTGGTTCCTTATGAAAGATATCTAACCAATCAGAATGGAGGTTAAAGAAGGTCTTTATACTCATTGTGTCCTTTATATGGAAATCCAAGGTCAAGGAGCCATTCCCTTGACTCTTACTGATGAGAATTTTACTCCATAGAAAATTGAACAAAAACCTGCCGAATTGGCCTATTTCTTGCATGTACCAATTGAAGTATTTAATTGAAGTTTCTTCAGAATGCCCATTCGAGCAAAATGTGTTATATTCTATGTTCCTATTCCGTTGGTGCAGTAGCCCATAGAATAAAACCAAAAGCAGAGAAAGTATATGGGGTAACTATAAAAAAATGAAGAAGAAGAAATTTTTTTTTATACCAAAACTATTTTGTATGTCTATAGAATTCAACTTAATTCTTTTATTTATACTAGTAAAAAAGTCTAATTCTCATTAAGTTAAGTGTGGATTTATCAAATATATCCAAAATTTTTTTCGTACTAAAAAATATGTTAGTTCAAGATTGAGATATCTGAAAATACTGTATTAATTCTTTTTTTATATTCCTGATAGATCCAAGGACTAAATAGATTTAAGGACAAATTTTGACACAAAATGGAAAGAAATAGATCCATAGCCTTGTTTGTTATATAACTCATACTTTAGAAAAATATCAGATAGAGTCAATGATTAAACATTACCAATTTCACAGAAAAAAAATGAAAAAAAAAGAAAGCATCGATTTCCTTCCCATATTTTGTATCTATAGTATTTTTGCCCTGGTGGGTCTCTCCCATTTAAGAAAAGTTTGGAACTTTGGATTACTAACTGGTGGAATAGCAGGCAATCTGAAACCTTTTTGAATGCTATTCAAGAGAAAAACATTCTAGAAAAATTCATAGAATTCAAAGAACTATTCCTCTTGGACGAAATGATAAAAGAGTACCCAGAGATACATATACAAGAGCTTTATTTAGGAATACACAAGGAAACAATAGAATTGGTCAAAACACATGATGAATATCATCTCCATCTCATGTTGCATTTCTCCACAAATGTAATCTGTTTTGTTATTCTAAGTGGTTATTTTTTTCTGGGCAATAAAGAACTTGTCATTCTTAATTCTTGGGTTCAGGAATTATTCTATAACTTAAGTGACACAATAAAGGCTTTTTTGATTCTTTTAATCACTGATTTATGGATCGGATTTCACTCGACCCATGGTTGGGAACTAATGATTGGTTCGGTCTACAATGATTTTGGATTGCCCCATAATGATCAAATTATATTTGGTTTTGTTTCCACTTTTCTAGTTATTCTAGATATAATTGTGAAATATTGGATCTTCCATTATTTAAATCGTGTATCTCCTTCACTTGTAGTTATTTATCATTCAATGAATGAACGATGAACAAATTAATAAATGAAGATGAAGAACACATTTGGTTTCGTAATATCAATTAAATGAGAATATTTTTTTGTGTATAAAGAAAGCAATTTCCATTTTACTTATTCAAATTCAAATTTTATTTATTCTTTTTATTTCTACCTGTTCAAGGTATTTGTCCCATACTATACTCTATTCCAGTACAATTATTCCACTATAATAGCAGACTTCGAGCTACGGAACTATACTAGACTAGTTACCTATCTAATTTATTTATTGTAGAAATTCCACAATTAATGATTGGACCATGCAAAATAGAAATACTTTTTCTTGGGTAAAAGAACAGATGACTCAATCCATTTTTGTAGCGATCATGATATATGTAATAAATCGAGCATCTCTTTCAAATGCATATCTCATTTTTGCACAACAAGGTTATGAAAATCCATGAGAAGCAACTGGACGAATTGTATGTGCCAATTTCCATTTAGCTAATAAGCCCATGGATATTGAAGTTCCATAAGCTGTGCTTCCAGATACTGTATTTGAAGCAGTTGTTTGAATCCCTTATGATATGCAACTGAAACAAGTTTTTGCTAATGGTAAAAAAAGGGCTTTGAATGTGGGGGCTGTTCTTATTTTACCCGAGGGATTCAAATTAGCCCCTCACGATTGTATTTCTCCTGAGGTGAAAGAAAAGATGGGAAATCTATCTTTTCAAAATTATCATCCCAATAAAAAAAAAATTCTTGTAATAGGTCCGGTTCCTAGTCAGAAATATAGTGAAATCATCTTTCCTATTCTTTCTCCTGACCCAGCTACGAAAAAAAAATGTTCACTTCTTAAAATATCCCAAATATGTAGGTGGGAATAGAGGGAGGAGGCAGATTTATCCTAATGGAAGTAAAAGTAACAATATGGTCTATAATGCTATATCATCGGGTATAGTAAGCAGAATAGTATGTAAAGAAAAAGGGGGATATGAAATAACCATAGTTGATGCATTGGACGGACATCAAGTGGTTGATATTATACCTCCAGGACTAGAACTTCTTATTTCAGAGGGTGAATTCATCAAGCTTGATCAAACCACTAACAAGTAATCCCAATGTTGGGGGTTTTGGTTAGGGAGATGTAGAAATAGTGCTTCAAGATCCATTACACACTCAAGGTCTTTTGTTCTTCTTAGCATCTATTATTTTGGCACAAATTTTTTTGGTTCTTAAAAAGAAAATTTTGAAAAGGTTCAATTGTACGAAATGAATTTCTAGATCTGGAGATTCCTTCACATTAAATTATTAAAAATAGTTTATACTATTTTTTGCATTGTCTGGAATTAGTTACTTGTATCCCATTCCTAGTAATGGGCAATAACAAATAAAAAATAAAGAAAATACAGGGCAAGGACGGGATACATGAAACAAATACTTCTAGGAGGGATTTCTAGCCTTCTTAATCTTCACAAGAAAAAGTATTTTCCACAATTATTCAATTAACTTAAGTATTAAATATTAATAGAATAAATAGTTCTAAATAAAAAAATTTTAAGATTAAGAAATAAATATTTTGTCATTTCTACAATTTGATTATGTTGATTGGATTATTTTTCAATTTGTATATTATGGAATAGATCAAAATCTCGCCTGAAAAAGTAAGAACTCAGAGGGTTGAGACCCCTCTGAGTTCTTACTTTCTCATGTCCTAAATCCTATTCATCTGATCACTACAGAGATGAACCTAACCCAAAATATGAACCATAAAAGAAAATACCTATTGAACTGATCACAAGAATGATAGTTACAGTACCTATAAACCAAAGAGGAATCCTTCTAGCAGTATTGGCCATTTTCCCTCCTTTCTTCCATATTTTATCAAGCAGTCATGCTAGAGACAAAAATAGTCATGGATAGTTATGAGGATGGTATCCTTCCAAATAGGATAAGAGAATTCCTACTATTCTCTTTCTCTCAATTGAAGAAGTAATTGGAAAATAAAACAACAAGTACAACAATGAGTAATAAACCCCAGTGTAGACTAGTACGATTCAACTCAACATTTTGCTCATTCGGGTTTGATTGTGTCATAGTTTTATAATTCAAATTAGGTTTATCGTTGGATGAACTGCATTGCTGATATTGACCCGAAGAAAGAAATAGTAGGTATAGCTAGTCCATGAACAGCCAACCATCGCACTGTAAAAATTGGATAGGTTCGATCTATGGTCATTGGGGGCCTCCTAAAAGGATCTACTAGATTCATTGAGTTATTCCAAAGAATCAAAACAGCCAGTTATTAATGGAATGCCCTGTCGGCTCTCTGTGAAATATTCGTTTGGTCGAGGACTTCAAAACAAATCATAAGCTAAACCCGTACTTACGAATAACCAACCCACAATGAATAGGGAAGGTATAGTAATACTATGAATGACCCAGTATCGAATATTGGTAATAATATCTGCAAAAGGACGTTCTCCTGTGCTTCCAGACATGCTGAGCTCCAAAAATTCTAGTACAGTCAAAAAGAGGAATCGATTTTGTGAAAGTGGGATCAGTAAATAGAAAACTACTGATATTTTATTTCATCTTTGTTTGTGAGATCATCAATTTTGTACCAAAGGTGTATTTCGAGTATACCAAATCAGTATAGCTATCCTTTGTCCGACACAGCAATGTTGTATCCCCAAATGCTATAGAATTACTTTCTTCTATTTTTTTCTTGTATATGAATAATTGTATGTTATCCAATAGACCAATAAAATAAAAAATTCCTTATAATATAAGGTTTCCATTATTGACTTCATAATGGAAAATAAAGATCTTGGTAAAGTGTGAGTCAATGGATTTTATAATCCATGAAAGATGAAAGATATTATCATATTCGCACAATTCAGTTATATTATATGTGAAATAGAAAACATTTTTATTTTATTAGGGTATAGGGTTAAAAATTTTTAGTTCAAATCCTTTTATTTCAATTCAAGTAATTGGTTGGTCATACAATAAATATACAATAATATAGTATTAGTGTATTATTTGATGAAAAAAGAACAAAAAATAAGGTTTTACGATAGATTGCAAGAAACCTTTTACTTCTTATTCGAAATTGGAATATGATATTATGGGAAATTAATGAATTAACTAAGCTTTACTGTACTAAATCCAATGAATTAATGAATTCATAATTCAAATAAGTAAGTTGATTTTAAAAAAAGTAAAGGTAATATCAGGCCATTGACTCCAAACAAAATAGACTTACTCCAATTGAAAAAGAATAGAAATGATCAAAATTGAAATTATTTGCAAACCTAACCTAATTCCCTTTCCTTTATTTGATTTTGGAATCAAGTTACACAGCACACACAGTTCTTATTACTAAACCCAGGAATTGAAGAATGAACCTCTTCTCTTGATTCGGAATCACAAGATTGGTCAATGTTACTGCCGATGACTTGATTTTATTCTACCTATACGAATGGCTATATCTTTTTTATAGTCATAAGTCCATTCATAATGACTGATGAATCAAGAACTTTCAATTAGAACTAATTTTATCAATAGTGTTTTTTCTTACTGTCATATTTGGGAAAAAGAGAAACTTAGGTAAGTCTTTTAGCAACCTATGTTGCAAAAAAATATATAACTAATTTCATTTTTTTCATGCTTATTATAACTAGTTATTTTAGTTTTATGTTGGCAGCTTCAACTATAACCTCAGTTCTATTGATTAGTTTGAGCAAGATGCGACTTATTTGGAATTGAGTGACCAATTCATTAAATATTTCTTCAGAATTATGTGGGTATTGTATGATTCCCTTCCAAGTCAATTTCTAGTTCTTAGTCATTGAGATTCATGGATAATTCAAATTAATATTTAGAGATAGATCTTACTTTTATTTCCACCAAACAAACAAAACCAAAAAAATCAAAACGATTGAAATTTTTCTATTTGGAATCATTATAGGTCTAATTCCTATTACTTTGGCAGGATTATTCATAACAACATATTTACAATATAGACGTGGTGATCAATTGGACCTTTAATTGAGTAATATTAGTTTTTTGATTGACCTCTCGCAATGCAAAGAGGAGGTCAAATTGAAATTATAATTCAATTTCATTTTATTAAGTTATTTTATTGTAATTCATAATTTGGCATAAGATAAACAAAATCACACCTTGTAGGATTTGAACCTACGACATCAGGTTTTGGAGATCTGGGTTCTACCAAACTGAACTAAGAGCGCTTTCTTAGGTAGGGATGATAGGATTTGAACCCATGACATTTTGTACTCAAAACAAATGCTCTACCAGCCTGCCCTACATCCCTTTATTGTTGTATAGTATCATTGTACAAAATCCTTATCTTGTTATCCACTTATTTTATTTCATCTTCATATATTCATATAATAAAATAAAAGAATTATATACATATGAGAAACTAACGTATTAAAAAAAATGAATACAAACATCTTGAACTACAGCATCTGATTATATATGTATTACAATAAAATAAATAAGGAGGATTTTCAATGCGAGATATAAAAACATATCTCTCCATAGTTGCTGTGCTAACTACTCTATGGTTTGGGCCTTTAGCGAGTCTCTTGATAGAAATTAATCATTTATCCCTGGATGCTTTGTTATTTCCCTTTTTTCATTCTAGTTATTGATAAAAGATACTTAAATGAAATACTGAGATTAGAATAGTAGGATGCTAATTTGAAAGAAATTATATCACTTAATTTTTACTCGATTAATATTAATTACAACTAAATAAATTTTTTTACAATCAAATATTTTCTTTAGAAATTGCATTTTAGTTAGTAACTTCTATTGATTTTTTTGTTGTTTCCATCTTCTTCGGTTTAGATCAAAAATAGAGGAATTTAAGTTGATCCAAAATCCAAAAAAGTAGGTTAATGGCCAAGGGTAAAGATATCCGAATTAGAGTTATTTTGGAACGTACCATTTGTGGCCAAAATAGTATTAATAAGGATTGCCAGGTATTTCTAGATATATTACTCAAAAGAGTCGACACAATACACCCAATCGATTATAGTTAAGAAAATTTTGTCGCTATTGTCGCACGCATACAATTCATGGCAAAATAAAGAAATAGATCAAAAGGAACATGTGTAAGATCTTTCCACGGAATAGGACGAGGAAAAACTCAACGTATATACAAATCAAATACTATTCTGTCAAATCTAAAATAAAATGAACAAAGAGAATTTTTGAGATAAGGAATAATCCATGGATAAATCCAAGCAACCTTTTCATAAATCCAAGCGATCTTCTCGTAGGCATTTTCCCCCAATTGAATCGGGGGATCAAATTGATTATAGAAATATGAGTTTAATTAGTCGATTTATTAGTGAACAAGGAAAAATATTATCTAGACGAATCGGTAGATTAACTTTGAAACAATAATGATTAATTACTATTGCTATAAAACAAGCTCGTATTTTATCTTTGTTACCTTTTCTTAATAATGAGAAACAATTTGAGAGAGCTGAGTCAATCCCTAGAACTACTGATCCTAGAACCAGAAATAGATAGACATATCCCTCAATTGACTCAAAACTCTCAAGCTCAAATTGATGTTTTGTTCGAAAAAACCTAGGATTTTGATTTGATTGTTGTGCTATAAGAAAAAAGAATGGAAAGGGGAAATATTTTTTTATTGAAACATTTTGTTCATTTTATAAGTAGAAGTATTTGAATTTATTTTTCTTCTATCTTCCCGGAGTTCATTCTTCGGGGAATTTTGTTTCAATCATTCATTCTTGTAGATTACTTTACAAACTCTTTCTTTTATTTTATTAGAGAGATGTTATTGGAAATCTTGTAAAGACAATTCTTATTGGATATAGCTATTTGCACAAGTATTTTACGATTAGGAAGCAATTGCCTCTTGTGCAAATTGTGTATGAATTGACTATAACTATAGGATACCAAATTCTCATGAGTTACTGCTTTTATACAAGTGATCCACAAATGACGAAAATCCCTCTTTTGCCTGTCTCGATCTCAATGAGACAAAACCAAGACTCTTATTTTCTATTGAGTAGCTATTCGAGTAAGTCTTGAATGAGCCCCTCTAAAAGTTGATGCAAATAAATGAATTTTTGTTCGACGTCTCTGAGCTGTATATCCTCATCTAGCTTTGGTCATTGAATCAAATTAAACTTTAATGAATAACTAATTGATTTCTCTTCTTTCAGTCATTCTTTTTCTTCCCTCTTCCATTCGATTAATAACAATGTGGATTATTCTGGTATATAAAAAAAGAAATTCCCATGGTTTTTGCTACTATGACCTTCCCAACCATGATTTTTTATTCCTTGTAGACATTTGAGCTGAAAATACTCAATTCTACCGACACTAAAAAAATTGTGGGTTTCATCATTTCTATGGTTACTTCTTTAATTAAACGATGAGGTCCTTTCTATACACCGGAGCCTCCTTTGTCATTTAATAAAATGTTATTGTTAACTTGTATAGTTCATATCCTTTGGCTCTACCCATCAATTATACAGTAATACGTCTTTTCACAAAAAGAACTATCTATATAGTGATGGTATTTAATTATGAAAATTGGCTAGGTATAGGTAGCTGACCTTCTTAGTTCGTTCTTTCAAGAATAAGAGCATAATTGATTTTCCTATCTTAATAGTATTTCCTCCTCTTAATGGATAACCATCCGCTACCAATGGAGAATTTCTTCTCATCTCAAATCAAATCCATTTGCACTAATGGAAACCAAAAATTCTAGATACCATATAGGTATATGATAGATCCTCATTTTTAGATAGTAAATGGCCTTCTTCCAATCTATCCATTCTATTTGTTGGTACTGATCATTAATACTGGAAAAATTTTCTCATTTCTTTCTTCGAGCTCATGATCTGAACGAGTCGCACATACACCCTAGTACATGTTCCTCGATGTTGAGGACACCCTCGAAGAGCAGGGGATTTTGTGACATTTCTTATTGGCTGTCTTGTGTTTCTAATAAGTTGTTTAATAGTCAGCATATTGTATATATGTATATCTACAATTAGATTAGCTTGGTTTAGATCAATCTTAACCAGATCGTTAATGATTATGAATCATTTCTATTTAATGTCAAATCAAAGAAAATGTGAATTATGTTTTTTAAATGGATTTACACAAAATCACTAGCATTTGCATTTTCTACCGCTACAAGATCAACAATGCCATGAGCTTGGGCTACTATTGCCGACATAAAAGCATCTCTTTCCATGTCATTGGAAATAACACATAAGGGATTGCTGGTTCTTTGTACATAAACCTTTGTGAGTGTTTTGTGAAGTTTCAGTAGTTCTTCTGCTTCCAAGACAAATTCCCCAGCTTGTGCCTCATAAAAAGATCTAGCAAGTTGATGAATCATAACCCTGATGATACTAATATAACATTATAAGGGGTTCTTCTATTTCGCATGGTTGGTCTAAAGCTAAAGTAAGGGATAAAAAATAAGAAGAAGAAGAAAAATAGAATTGAAAACTGTACAGGAATTTTTGTGCATTGCATACGGCTCTATAATGGAATTGAATTTACTGCCCCCCTTCTCTCGAAGGATGAAGGAAATATAATCCATCCGATCCAAATTGTTGAATGATCCATTTACCAACCTTCCTTTCATAGGAGTAAAAAAAATACTATGATGGCTCTGTTGCTTTCTATATTTATCTTGTCTATGATTTAGCAATCACAAAGTTTATTTCTAATACGATCAAATAGGGAAAAATGACCATTTTTTTTTCATTTTCATACTCTTTCTTTCCTAAGATGAATATTAGAAACAAAAGAGACTTTTGGTTTCAAATAACAAAATGACTTCTGACGCTAAAATGTACTCCCGACAGTAAGATCAAATAGAAAATAACCTTTGTTTCATACTACTATTTCGATACAAAACCTCATGTTATTAAAAAAACAAGAATGATTTGTTCATATCAAACTTGAGATGCCATGCTATTACTACTTAGAATTCATATTTGATATGGTGAAGGCATAGTTTTTTTTTGTTTTTCAAAGAACAAACTCATTGGTGCCAAGTGTGAGGGAATGCTATATGTTTGGTAATTTCTTCTCTGACTAGAATTAAAGATCCCATTGAAGTGGCTAATCCCATGCATATTGTATGCACATCGGGTGGCACAAATTGCATAGTATCATAAATGGCCATTCCTGGGATTACCCATCCACTGAAAGAGTTTATAAACAAATAAAGATCCGTAGTAGCATCTTCTATACTGAGATATACCAAGAGACCAACAAGTTGATTTGAGACCTCATTATCAACCTCTTGGCACCAAAAAAGTAATCTTTCTCGATAAATTCAGTTGATTAGGATAAAATTCTATCTCACAGAAATCATACGTGCACCTTTGGATGCATACAGTTCAAAAAAATTGCGAAAAAAATCAATGTATCGATTTTAGTGCTATTTCTTTCTTTTGTAATGGTTTTTTAAGGTTTTCTTTTTTAAAATTTTTTTTCAAAAATAGATTTTTTTTTTGGCATCTCTCCATACCATACTAAAAGAACAAAAAAAAAGAATTTACTGAACTTCTTGAACTAACCTCTCAGTGATATATTGTTTCATCACAATTCAAATCCCAATGTTGTTTTCTTGTTCTTGAATGGGTCTTTCAATTCTCTTAGGTTCATATTCTACTCTGAGTAAAGATCTATCTGAATTCTATTTGTACATAATATAGGGAAAATAATCTTAGTACCACATTTTTTGGAATTCGTTCGTTTCATGCTTTGGCTTTACTTGCCTTCCCACAAACTATTCCACATATTCATCATACTATTCCATTTATTGGCAATTTTACTTTGTACTAGTTTAATTAATATAGTTTATTAATTAAACTAGTTAAATTTAAGTACAAGAATCGTTTATGATATAAGTGGTAATTGTACATATATTACCAATTTGGTATTTTCTTTTCTAAACGGAGCCTAGATAATTTATCGGTCTAAATCAACCATAAATTCTTCTAATTGATAATATATGGATATGGACTCCCAATATAAATATAAATTAATTGGTTTAATTACACTTCACACACCAAATAATTGATAGTTCAATCAATATTTCTTGGGCGAAGCAGAGGATATCTCGATCGGGGGAGAGAACGGGGTAAATCCCATATGACCCAATATGCCTGACAAGTCACACTATACATCAACCCAAAATGCATCTTCCTCTCCAGGACTCTGAAAAGGTACTTTTGGAACACCAATAGGCATTAAATTTCAGAAAAAAATCAAGCACTATACTTCACTTTAATATGGAAACGTAACAAGGGGTTATTGTCTTCGTCATCTTTTTTTTTTTATGTTTACCCTATTTTATTTTCCATAAATTGGAAGGGAAAACATAGTGAATAAAAAAAATTTTAATGAAAGGATCGATCGCTCGAATGATAAACAAGTATCTATGCATTCATTCCCAAAAACAAAAATAGGACCAATTTTCCCATTGCGTATTGGTACTCATCGGGTATAAAATAGATCTGCTTCTCTTTGTTCTTATGAACAAACTTGTTCTCTTATTTCCAAAAAAATGGAATAAATAGTAATGCTTTCTCATATGGAATCTACTGATAGGTACATCATAGTATAGTCTTTTTTAATGCGATAAAGTTCTACTTATCTTTGATCAAGAGAGGTATTTCCATGGGTTTACCTTGGTATTGTGTTCATACTGTCATATTGAATGATCCTGGTCGATTACTTTCTATTCACATAATGCATACAGCTCTAGTTTCTAGTAGGGCCGGTTTGATAACTCTATACGAATTAGCGATTTTTGATCCCTCTCACCCCGTTCTTGATCCAATGTGGAGACAAGGTATGCTTGTTATACCCTTCATGACTTATTTAGGAATAAGCAATTCATGGAGTGGTTGGAGTATTTTAGGAGGAACTATAATGAATCTGAGTATTTGGAGTTATGAAGGTGTGGCAGGGGCACATATTCTGTTTTTTGGCTTGTGCTTTTTGGCAGCTATCTGGCATTGGGTGTATTGGGACCTAGAAATATTCTGTGATGAACATATGGGAAAACCCTCTTTGGATTTGCCAAAGATCTTTGGATTCATTTATTTCTCTCAGGGTTGGCTTACTTTGGCTTTGGCACATTTCATGTAACAGGCTTGTATGGTCCTGGAATATGGGTGTCTGATCCTTATCGACTAACTGGAAAAGTACAATCTATAAATCCAGCGTGGGGTGCAGAAGGTTTTGATCCTTTTGTTCTAGGAGGAATAGCCTCTTATCATATTGCAGTGGGTACATTGGGCATATTGGCGGGTCTATTCCATCTTAGTGTTCATCCTCCTCAATGTCTATACAAAGGATTACGTATGGGCAACATTGAAACTATACTTTCCAGTAGTATTAATGCTATTTTTTTTGCAGCTTTCATAGTTCCTGGGACTATGTGGTATGGCTCAGCAACCACCCCAATCAAATTATTTGGGCCCACTCATTATCGGTGGGATCAGTGATACTTCCAGCAAGAAATATATCGAAGAGTTGGGGTTGGACTGGCTGAAAATCTGAGTTTATCAGAAGCTTTGGTCTAAAATTCCAGAAAAATTAGCTTTTTATGATTATATTGGTAATAATCTAGCAAAAGGGGGATTATTCAGAGCAGGTTCAATGGACAATGGGGATGGAATAGCTGTTGGATGGTTAGGACACCTGATTTTTAGAGATAAAGACGGACATGAGCTTTCCGTACGTCGTATGCCTACTTTTTTTGAAATGTTTCCAGTAGTTTTGGTAGATGTAGATGGAATTGTTAGAGCTGGTTTTCCTTTTAGAAGAGAAGAATCCAATTATAGTGTCGAACAAGTTGGTGTAACTATTGAGTTTTATGGTGGTGAACTCAATGGGGTCAGTTATAGTGATCCCACTACTGTGAAAAAATATGCTAGACGTGCCCAATTAGGTGAAATTTTTGAATTAGACCGAGCTACTTTGAAATCCGATGGCATTTTTCGTAGTAGTCCAAGGGGTTGGTTCACTTTTGGGCATGCTTCATTTGCTCTGCTCTTCTTCTTCGGACACATTTGGCATGGTGCTAGAACCTTGTTCAGAGCTGTTTTTGCTGGTATTGATCCAGATTTGGATGCTCAAGTTGAATTTGGAGCATTCCAAAAACTTGGAGATCCAACTACACGGAGACAAGCAGTCTGATACAACGTTGTTCTGGGATCTTCTGTTTATACATATATATTCTATTTGATATAGTGTACTGAAGAAATATAGTGTACTGAAGAAATTTGCACTTGTTTCATCATCCTTTCTTTGATTCTTTCCTTTTGTAAATGATCCCCCTCTCAAAAAAATAGAAATAAAATAGGTGTGGAAGCTATAATTGTAAATTACAATCGAATCTATGGAAGCATTGGTTTATACATTTCTCTAAGTCTCGACTTTAGGGATATTTTTTTTCGCTATCTTTTTTCGAGAACCACCTAAGGTTCCGATGAAAAAAATGAAATGATTTTTCATTATCTTAATTGAAGTAATGAGTCTCAAAATATAAATATAGGAGGCTCATTACTTCAAAAAACATGAGACAATCCAAAAAGCAATTAATAATGATCAAAGATCAAATTAGTAAGCCTACTTGGATATTGAGCATTTACCTTTAAGAATTAAATTCTTTGCAATGAATAGTTTTGCAACTTGCATTTAATAAATCTTTTTTTCTATAGTATATAGACTCTTATTCTTATATAGAGTCATTATAATTCTATTATGTGTGGATATGTATGAAATATATATTTCATATGAATCTATTCCTGTCATTCCTTTTTGCTCAAGCCGGATGATGAAAAATTATCATGTCCGGTTCTTTCAGGGGATGGATCTATAAGAATTTATCTATCCCAATAACAAAGAAACCAGACTTGAATGATTCTGTATTGAGAGTTAAATTGGCTAAAGGGATGGGGCATAATTATTATGGAGAACCCACATGGTCCAATGATCTTTTATATATTTTTTGAATAGTAATTCTATGTACTATTGTGTGTAATGTAGGCTTAGCGGTTCTCGAATCGTCAATGATTGGTGAACCGTGGATCCATTTGCAACTCCTTTGGAAATATTACCCGAATGGTACTTATTTCCCATATTTCAAATACTTTGCACAGTACCCAATAAGTTACTGGGTGTTCTTTTAATGGTTTCAGTACCAATGGGATTATGGACAGTACAATTTTTGGAAAATGTTAATAAATTCCAAAATCCATTTTGTCGTCTTCTAGCTACAACAGTCTTTTTGGTCAGTACCACAATATCTCTTTCGTTAGGTATTAGAGCAACATTACCTATTGATAAATCTTTAACTTTAGGTCGTTTTCAAATTGATTCAATCACAAAATACTGCAAGCCTAGGTATCTAAGGAATAGTAACTTCAAAGTGACTATTCCTTAGATACCTTAATTTTGTTTATTACGATCCATTCTGTAAAAATATGGATTGTGTTGAAGATGACAAATTCATTTTCTTTTTTTCTTCTAAAAAGAAGATGAAATAATTCTAATGGATTTCAAATTCAAACTTTTCCTTTTCTTAGTTCTTAGGTAAATCAACCGTGAAATGCTTCTATAGAGTGTCCAATATCTGTTTTACATCTTCTATGTGAAAATATTCAATTTTTATAAGATCTTCTTGACTCTTACTCAAAAGGTCCAATAACGTATGTATATTGGACCTTTTGAGACAATTATAGGTCTTGGAAGGCAATTCTGATTGGTCAATAGAAATAGATTTCAATGGAATTCCCTTTTTGTTTTTCTTTAGATTATTTAATCTATCTTGAAAGGTAAAAGGGGATAAAGTAAACTTGTTTTAATTTTCCTTGAAATGAGTGTCTTCTTCCTTTGTATGTAGAAAAGGAAGAAATAAATCAATCAAATTATGAGAAGCTTCATAAAGTGCTTCTTTAGGAGTTAAACTTCCATTTGTCCATATTTCTAGAAATATTATCTCCTATTTCTCATTCCCATTACCATAAGAATGAATACTATGATTTGTATTTCGAACAGGCATGAATACAACATCTACAGGATAACTTCCATCTTGAGAGTTATTTAGGGGCTGTTTGGTTGGAGGTCAAGGTCAAGGTCAAGGTCAAGACTAGTGAACCACTTTTGTAAACTAATATCTTTTTATCAAAATTAAGGTTTCAATAATTTAAAGCTCAAAAAACTATTTAATTTTTTATAATAATTTAATTTAATAATAGTATAAAATAATAAATATTAATTTTACAAGAAAAAAATAATTCTGAAATGAGCTAATCCTGATCCTGATCCCAAAACAAGTGGAGCCTTATAGATTTCATATGATATCTATAATCTCTCTTGATTTGTAATCCAATGCACAAATCAATCAGTTCTATCAGGTTCGCTATATACTGTGTCGTGTCAACTATTTCCACGGAAGGTGGTGAGATGACATCTTGAGCGGTTATGTACCTAGGACCCCTAACACAAATGGATGCATCTCTAATTCCATACAGATTATTTATCAATATAATTTCTTTCGAATTGACTAAAATTTCATGTACTAATTCTTCAATACCTACTATTGTAGAATATTCATGTTATCCTCAGATTTTGCACATGTGATACATGTTCCTTCTATTTCTCCAAGTAAAGTCCTTCGCATGGCAATACCGATTGTATCGGCCTAACCTTTCCTAAGCAGGGAGAGAATGAAATGACCATAATAAAGATGTTTACTATCTACTCTTGATTCAACACACTTCCACTATGGTGTTCGAGTGGATTCTGCTACTTCCCCTTGAACCATACTAATATTCTAATTTGATCAGGTCTTTTTTTAGGAGGTCGACATCCATTATGTGGCATAGGTGTTACATCACGTATGAAACTTAATAGTATACCACTTCTACGAATGGTTCGTAATGCTGCATCTCTTCCGAGACCAGGACCTTTTATCATAACTTCTGCTTGTTGCATACCCTGGTCAATTATTGTATGAATAGCATTTACTACTGCCGCTTGAGCAACATAGGGTGTTCCTCTTCTTGTGCCTTTGAATCTAGAAGTACCCACGGATGCCCAAGAAACCACCGGACCATGTACATCTATAACAGTTACAATGATATTGTTGAAACTTGCTTGAACATGAATAACTCCTTTCGGTATTCTGCATCCATTCTTGCATGAACCAATACGTCCATTCCTACGAGAACCAACTTTTGGTATAGGTTTTGTCATATTTTATTATCTATCTCCTAAATAGGAGTCAAAGATATACATAAATATATGGAGAGATCCATTTCATGTTAAAAAAATAGATCCCCTATTTTTATTTTTACATTATAGGGATCCCCTCTCTACTTTAGTTTAGAATTAGAAAGTTTTTTTTAAGATTGAAAATTACCCTATCCCTGTCTTTGTTTATGTTTTGGATTTAAACAAATCACCATAATTCGTCCGCGTCTACGGATCAGTCGACACTTTTCACAAATTTTACAAACAGAAGTTCTTATTTTCATATTTCTCATTCATTTATTCCTGAGTCTACTTCTTGGAAGAAAAAAATAAATCTCTTGAATTTTTTAACTTAACAAACAAGGACTATTTAAAAAATCACTTAATTGTTCAACTCCATATTATGAAGTCTATAAATTATACGTCCCTTGGTTGAATCATAATGACTTTTCAATTTTGACTCCATCTCCAGGTAGTATCCATATAAAACTGCACCGGATTCTCCCTGAAACATAACCTAAAATTAGATCTTCATTATCTAAAGGTACCTGGAACATACCGTTGCGAAGTGATTTAGTAATTAAGCCTTCATGAATCAATTTTTGTTCTTTCATTCTAGATAACCCCCTCTAAGTATCAACGAGATTAAATTAGGATATTGGAAGATGATCACCATATATAATACAAAATTTCTTCTCCAATTCTTTTTAGTCGAGCTTCTTGATCTGTCATTATACCTTGAGAAGTAGAAAGAATTGCAATCCCTATTCCACCTAAAATCTTAGGAATTCATTGATAGTTGGAATAGATTTGTAGACCAGGTTGGCTGATATGCTTTAAAATAGTTCTATATACTCTGTTCCTAGTTCTTCTATGTCGCAGGGTTAAAACTAAGAAAATTTATTGACTTTCTTAATCTTGATGTTTTTGAACGTTTTCAATAAAACCTTCACAGAAAAGTATTTTAACAATGTTTTTGGTGATATTAGTAGATGCTATTCAAACCCTTCCCTTTTTATCCATGTTAGCATTTCTTATAGAAGTTATTATATCGGAAATAGTATCCCTACCCATGACGAACTCAAATTATTCTTGTCTTCCAGTTTGGATATAATCAACATGTTTTATTATTATTTTATTATTTATTTTTCTTAAATATTTTTTTATTCAAAGTATATGCATGAGACACAATCTACTAATAATTTAATAATGAATTGCTCCATTTTTGGTACCCGACTAGTAGTTCCATCTACTAGTATTTAGTATTTATAATACCTCAGGAGCTAGTGAAACTATTTCAGTAAAATTAAACTATCTCAATTCTCAGGGAATCGCACCAAAAACTCGAGTTCCTTTCGTGTTTCTTTCTTGATCAATGACAATTGTATCATTGTCATCAGATCGTATTATCATACGATTGTCACGTTTGAGTTCTTTACACGTACATACAATTACAGCTCTAATTACTTCTGATCTTTCTAGAGGCATATTGGGCACTTCTTCCTTGATTACAACAACAATAACATTGCCAATATGAGCATACCGGCCCCTATGATTCGAATACACATCAATTCTCGAGCTCCACTATTATTTGATACATTTAAAAGGGTTTGGGGTTGAATCGTATGATTTTTCTTTTTTAATTTTCTATTTCAATGTAGTAAAGAACGAAAAAAATATTGTTTGTCCAAAAGTAAAGAAATCTTTTATTGTTTGTTTTTTCATTCGTAATATTCAATATAATAAATAGTCCTTTGGTTAGTTTAGTTCTATGTTCCTATCCTAAAACAACAAATTGAGTTCATATATAGGCATTTTGTACACAACTATTTCAATAGCAGCCCTAGCTATAGTTTCAAATACTCCTCCCATTTCATAAAGTATTCGACCCGGTTTAACAACAAATACCCAATATTCGGGAGATCCTTTTCCTGAACCCATATGTGTTTCTGTGGGTCTTACTATAAATAGGTTTGTCGGGAAATATGGGTATCCATATTTTTCCACCACGACGCACATATCGTGTCATTGCTCTTCGCCCCGCTTCAATTTGTTGTCTATAATCCAAGAGGGTTCAAGTGCCTAAAGAGCATATCTACCAAAACTAATGTAATTGCCTCGATAAGATATTCCCCTCATTCTTCCTCTATGTTGCTTACAAAATCTGGTTCTTTTGGGGTTATAGTTGATGGTTCCTTTTTTTTTCATTCCATCCCTACTGCAGAACCCGACATGAGAGTTTCTTCTCATCTAGCTCCTTATGAATGAAACAATTTATTCAATAGTTTTAAACAAATAGTATTATATAAAATATTATTATAAAATATTTATATATGTATTTTATAATACATATTTATAATATAACATATAATAAATAATGCACTAAATCACTAAACTAAGTAATGTGTTTGATATTGAATTTGTTTAACTGTCTGTATATACAATCAAGATACAAAGCTAGATTTATATATTTATCTATAAATCTAGATAGAGGTATAGGTAATGTTTTTTTTGTTTTATAATTATAACTATAACGATTATCATGAATCTTTTTTTTTATTCTTATTGAACTATGCCAAACAAAAAATATTGTAATTCAATAAATAAATTTTTCGCGGGCGAATATTGACTCTTTCTCATTCATAGGTTGTTCAATCCATTACCTCTTAGAATAAATCAATTTGTTCTTGGTTCGTTCTGCCATCTTGCTCAATGAATCATTAGGATTCTATTTAAAACTAATACTAATCCTATGCAATCACAAGTTCCACCTTTTCTATGGCTTCTCCATTAATGGTTAGGTTTGAACTCTGTAATGGAGCTCTCAACAAAAATTTGTTTCTGAGTCAATCTTCTCAGTTTCTATTAACTCCAAGCTCTTTATTATCTTCTACATTATAGTATTGTATTAATTTTTAGAATATTATTTTTTATATATTATTATATACTATTATATATTTTTATATACTATTATATTGAATTTTATATTCAATATTGATGCTTTATCACATTGCCTTTCAATAAGATATGAGATATTCATAGACCATACATATTGTAATCATATATCATTGGTTTTTTTGTTTTCTCTTTCTATCATCTTTCATTTATCCACATCCCCTAATTTGTGTTTTACAACTCATAATTAGATTTTTTTATGTTATGGGAGAAATTTCAGTTGCTACAACTATATGATTGATCCAGTCATATAGTGACTATTTCTTGGGATCTCGAAAATACGAAGCAATAAGTTGGTTTTTTTAATATATTATATATAGTTATTAAGTTTAGAGTGGGGTTCAACAATCTATGGAATCCTAACCCAACTCTAAACTTTAAACTTACTTTAAAGAAGGAGTCACACACTAAGCATAGCAATTTTACTCTAAAAAAAATGGTCAATCAAATTTTTATTCAACCATATAGAATTAAAGAGCTAGAATCGAATTGCTATTTTTGTTTCATATTTCATAAATGAAAGGACCAGTTAATAAATGAAAGAACAAATTTGTTTCTATTGCTAGACACTAGTCAGAACCAGAATGGCAAAACAAATACAGAAAGGTCCATTAGTCCTCATCTACACATATCCAAATTTTAACGCCTAATACTCCATAGATAGTTCGAATTGTATAGGAACAATGATCAATTTTAGCACGAATTGTTTGTAGAGGAACCCTCCCTTCTCTGATCCATTCGACACGTGCAATTTCTTTTCCGTCGATACGCCCTGCGATTTGTACTTGGAGTCCTTTTGTGTCCGTTTGTTCAGTTAATTCAATCGCCTTTTTCATTGCCTTTCGAAACGAAACTCTATTTTTTAATTGTAAAGCTATATATTCTGCAAGAATATTAGGTTGTCTATAAGGTTTTTCAACTTTTGTGAGAGTAATGTTGATTCTTGGGTTTTCAAAATGATTCTCCTTTTGTAGTTTTATCTGTAATTCTACAATTCCTTGTGTTTGGCCTTCTATTAACAAATTGGGAAGTCCAATATATATTATTATCTGGATCAAATCAATTCTTTCTTTAATTCCTATATGTGCAATTCCTTCGAAACCTGAGGGTATTCTCTTTTTTTTTTGTACATAGTTCTTGATACAATTCCATATTTTTACATCTTTTTGTAGGCCCTTAGAAAATTTCTTTGGTTTGCACAACAAAAAAGAATGATGACTTTGGGTTGTACCAAGTTTGAAACCAAGTCGATTTATTTTTTGTCCCATATTTTTTTCTAAATAGAAATCTAAGATTTTTTTCAATTTAAAAATGACTTTGATTTATTTTTCAATACAATTCTTATATGACAAGTAGGTCTTTTTAAAGGATAACTGAGTCCTTGAGCTCTAGGTATTAACCTTTTTAGAATAGCACCTCCATTGACTTCAGCTTTACTAATAAATAAATCAGCTTTATTCATGTTCATATTATGATTTGCGTTTGCTGCTGCGGAATAAAGCAATTTTAAAATGAAAAAAGATGCTTGATAAGGTATGAGTTCCAATATCATAAGTGCTTTTTCATAGGAATGCCCCCGAATCTGGTCAATTATTCTTCGAGCTTTGAAAACAGACATACGTATATGTTGGGCTAAAACCTTAACTTCTGTACTTGAAGTCAAGTTCATTATCTTTATCATAAGGCTATCTCCTACCAATGAATGATAACTACTTTTGCTACTTTACTAAAATAGAAAATAAAAATGAAAAAATTAACGATGATATTTATTATCATTTCGCGCATGTCTCGCGAAAGTCAGAGTAGGGGTGAATTCTCCCAATTTGTGGCCTACCATCTGATCTATTATATAAATAGGTAAATGTTATTTTCCATTATGAATGGAGATTGTATGTCCAATCATTGCGGGTATAATGGTAGATGCCCGAGACCAAGTTACTATTATTTCTTTCTCCTCCCTCATGTTGAGTTTTTCCATTTTTCCTGATAAATGATTAGCTACAAAAGGATTTTTTTTTAGTGAACATGTCAGGACGGATTACTCCTTTATTTTTACATTTTAAACTATGTTCAATATCTCAATCTAATAATGTAAGAATAAATACAATAATGATGAATGGAAAAAAGGGAAAATCTTTTAGCTAGATAAGGGGCGGATGTTGCCAAGTGGATCGAGGCAGTGGATTGTGAATCCACCATGCGCGGGTTCAATTCCTATCATTCACCCATCACATTATTGCAAATTCCAAAAAATCAATTTTCAATATTCCTATTTACAGTGACGAAGAATAAAACTATCACTATATTTTTTTCCTTTTCTTACTTCTTATTCCAAGTGCAAGATAACCCCAAGGGGTTGTGGGTTTTTTTCTAATAATAGGGGCTCTTCCTTAACCACCCCCATGGGGGTGGTCTATAGGGTTCATAACTACTCCTCTTAGTATAGGGCGCTTACCTAGCCAACACTTAGATCCGGCTCTACCCAAACGTTTTTGGTTCACCCCAACATTACCCATTTGTCCAACTATTGCTAATTAGTTTTTGGATATCAAATAGACCTCCCCAGATGGTAATCTCAATGTGGCTGATTTACTCTCTTTTGCAATCAGTTTCACTACAGCACCTGCTGCTAGCTAATTGTCCACCCTTTCCAAATGTGATTTCTATGTTATGTATGGTCGTGCCTAAGGGCATATCGGTTGAAGTAGATTCTTCTTTTTTATCAATAAAAACCCCTTCCAAAATTATACAAGCTTCTTCCAAAGCATACGGCTTTCTAGATGTATATGATGATATCTAGACAAATGGATCTTATATGAATCATATGATGAAATACCACATGACTGGATATATAGGAATTCAAATCTGCCGAATCACTCATGTTATGATCTTCTACATCCTAGGTCTCCTCGTTCTGTCATCTGGCTTATGTTCTTCATGTAGCATTCAGACCAAATGACTCTATGAAATTATGTTGCTACTTTCATATATTGTGGGTAATGTAGGAGACATCTCTATTTTTTCCCCTAAGATCTTTCTAATTACCACTGCTTAGCTTTCAATTCGCCTTTGACCATCAAATTAAATGGGAATAACCCATCCTCCTCTCTTTGAAAGAAGATTGTTTCCCATTCTGTGCTTGTTTAAAACAATTTTGTCTTCTCCATATTACCATATCTCTAGAGTCAATAATTTTCTATGTGGAACTACTGAACTCAATCACTTGCTACCATTACTCAACTATTTTCTGTTGATGTCTATCCCATAGAGGTACTCAAATTAGATCAGTGATCGATTTCTAGGTTTCGTCGTAAACCTAATTGGTTACTTCCAATTACGTAAATCAATAGTTCAAACCGCACTCAAAGGTAGGGCACTTCCCATTGATATAGGAACTTCTATACCAGAAACAATGGTATCTCCAATTATAGTCCTTCTGGGATGTCAAATATATTTCTTCTCACCATCCCCATAGTGTATGAGACAAATGTATGCATTTCAATTTGGGTCATATTCTATGGTTACGATTCTACCAGATATGTCTTTTTAATTCTGTTGAAAATTAATTTTACGGTATAGACGCTTATGACCTCCCCCTCTATGCCCTGCCGTAATGATTCCTCTGGCATTTCAACCTTTACCACAATAATGCTGTCCATAGATCAAATTATTTCATAGATTGGATTTCACTTCACTGTCTATGGTTCCATTGCGTGTGCTCGGGGTAGAAGTTTTGTATAAATGTACCACCATGTTATTAAGTATTTTTCTTTAAGTTCTTTTCTCTATAAGAGGTGGAATAGAATAACCCTATTGAAGCGTAATGATCATATGCCTATAATG
>RXID01014730.1:0-66706 GCA_005019695.1 Trichopus zeylanicus subsp. travancoricus
ATCCTCATACATGTAGGTTCCCAAGAAAAGTGGATTTACACTATAGTCTATGCCCCCTAGTGTTAGAGAGAAGAAGGCGAAGTTTTGAAATGAACTAACTAAAATAAGAAAGAGGTGGAACCTACCATGACTAATCATTGGCAATTTTAATACCATAAGATTTCATATGGATAGGAAAACCACCATGGGCAATAACATGGACAAAGAGAAATTCAGTGGGTGGATTACAAACCAAGATTTGTTAGAGATCCCTCTCTTTAGTAAATGCTTTACATAATCCAATAGATAGATGAAACCAGGTTTTGCCAAACTAGATAGATTCTTAGTCTCTCTAATTTGGGAAGCTAAGTTCCCTTTGTCCATGGCCAAAATACTACCACAAATAACTTCTAATTATGTGCCCATCATGCCCTCATCTGAGGATTAAAAAAAAAGAGGGAGAGGAGATTCCTCTTTGAAGCTACGTGGTTAGAAGAAGAAGAATTTGTCAACACGATAACTAACAAATGGAAGAGCTATTTATGGATTTGATGGAGTTAATAATATAATTAAAACATTAAAAAGACAAAGGGTCTCTCCAAATGGTACAGGGAACACTTTGTTAATGTACTAGCTAGAAACTAAGAACTCATGAAAGATAATTGATTGCCTTGAAGCAACACAAGAGGAAGCACAATTATCTAAGAAATAGCTAGATAATCTAATATCAAGCAAAATAGAGTTGGATGATATCCTGAAAAAGGAAGAACTAATGTAGACTCAGAGGTCAAGGATACAATGGATCCAAGAGAGAGTCTCAATACTACTTTTTTTCACAAAATAGTAAGCAACAGGAGAAGAATCAATCTAATTATTGAGTTAAGAGATGAACATCTAGTTTATAACATAGAAGAGAGGATGACTCAGCACATGGTGGTTTTCTACAAAGAATTATTTGGATCTTCATGGCCTGGTCAATAGAGGCAAAATGGGAAGAACTATACCCAGATACAGCAAATGTATCAAACCTAGAGGTAGCATTTTCAGAAGAGGAATTCAAGCAAGCCATTTGGGATATGGCTAAATCTAAAACTCTTGGGCCTAGTGGATTTTCAATTCTCTTTTACAAAAAGTTCTAGGATTTTCTGAAAGAGGATATTAAGCTGATGTTTAATTATTTATATCTCCACAGATCCTCCTTAGACAAAAGCAACTATATCCTAATAATCTTGATCCTAAAAAAAAGGGGGCAGACAACTTGAGAGGCTTTAGACCTATATGCCTGTTAAATTATATCTTGAAGATCTTCATTAAAGTCCTGGTAGAAAGATTGAAGAAGAGAATCTTTGATCTAGTAAATACCACCCAGTTTGCATTTATACAGGCAAGTACATACTAGATAGTGTGGCAACAACTAAGAAAATAATTTTCAAATGTGAAAAGTAGAAGAAACAAGGGGTTATGTTGAAGCTAGACTTTAAAAAAGCATATGATAATGCTGATTGAAATTTCCTACTCACTCTAATGGAAAAAAGGGGCTTTGGAAAGAGATGGGTACATTAGATCAAAGACATATTGGAGATCAGTAAGGTATCTATCATGCTTAATGAGAACCATCATGGATGTATTTTCAGCAGAAATGGGATCAAATAAGATGACATGTTATCCCCATATCTATTCAAATTGGTGTTGACTACCTACACAAAGTACTAAACCAAGACTAATTTGGTTAGAGGACTGTATGGGATTTGGAACACACTATTATTTAGTGAAACAAATCTAGAATAGTTTCAATACATGAAGGCAATCCAATATCTATTTGAGGGCCTCTTGAGAAAAAAGATCAACTTTCACAAGAGCTCTATTATCAGTTTTGGCTCGATCAAAACCTGAAACGACTAGTTTGTTAGCTAAAATCATGACCTATAAGGTAGAAAACCTCCCCTTTAACTACTTAGGCCTACCAATCAAGGATAAAAAAACTTGTTAAAAATGAGTGGCTGCCCTTGATCAGTAAGGTGGAAAAGAGGCTAGAAGCTTGGAAGGGCAAATGTCTATCTATGGGTGGAAGAGTAGTAATGTTGAACTTTATGCTTTCTACCACTCCAATCTATTGAGTAACATTTTACCATCTTCCAAAATTGATTGTCTCTAAAGTAGACCAAATCAAACCCAAATTTCTATGGAATGTTTCTAAAACTTAACATAAATATCACTTGGCCAGTTAAGATCTGATTTGCATAGAGAAAATGGTGGATTGGGGGTTGGGGGGGGGGGGGGGGGGGTGTGTGGAAAGGGTGGTTTGACACAACTATCTTTAAGTAGGTCTTACTCTTGAAATGGTTGTGAAAATTATTCAAGGATCAAAACAATGCATAAAAATAAATTGTATTAAAAAATGACTACAAGGATGAATTACCAATACTTCAAACACAACCTGATCTCAGCTCCTATTCTAGTTTAGGGAATGGTGTCTTGAAAGTCAAACAAGTATTCATGACGAATAGTAAATTTGAGGTTGGAGATGAAAAACTTATAAACTTCTGGAGAGACAGGTGGATTGAGAGATATAGCCCAAAAATGCTTTATCCTTAAGCCTTCCAAGTTGCAAAAAATAATGAGATTACAATACAAGAAGCCACCTTACAAGGGCCACTACTAAAAAAGAGAACTCCCCCAAAAATCAGATGCCTAGAAGTACAAATTAAGGACAAGATTTTCACTCCCCTACAGCAAAATGCAAATAGTGGAACATGGAGATGAGATAGCTCTTTTTTAGTGAGATCAAGTTACAAATTCCTAATTGACCAAGGGGTCAAAACTCCATTTCCTACAACGTTTGGCACCTCCCCTATCTCCTAAAAACTAAAGTATTGAACTTGTTGGCCTTTCACAACAAGATCATGACTATTGAAAACTTAGAGAAGAAAGAATGGAAAGGAGAGAAATATTTATGCATATTCTACCATGAGAAAATGGAAAATACAGATCACCTCTTTTTTTAGTGCAATCTCAATAGAGAAATATGGTAGCATTTCACTTCAAAACTACAAATCTATAACATTCCCACCTCAAATTGAGATCTATAGTCTAGTTAGGAACAACGTTTTTAATAGAAAGACAGAAAATCTGGTTATAGTTTCCTACTAGCTTTCTTGCGGTGATATAGCTAGAGAGAAATAAGAGAACCTTCCAAAACAAAGCTAGAAGCACAAGGAGCATCATACAAATAATTAGATCTCTTTTGCATTCTTAGTTTTATGCTTTTTCTATAAAACAGAGAACCAAGTTAGGGTTATTACATGTTGTGTTGTAAAATTCTAATAACTGTCTTGTATTGCAGTAGGCCCAAAACCTAAAAGAGACAAATCCGATGCTGAAAGCCATAACTAGGCTCGGGCACTACTGCTGCATAGGAGGGGAGCTACAAAAAGGAAAATCAAAACATTCTGTATTGGATCTTTTGCTCTTTTAGGGATTTTATTGTTTTGGTTTTTAATCTCTTTTGTAATGATGCAAATTTTGTATCATTTCATCATTTGCATTTATCAAGATTATAATGATAAATTCTAGTTGCTTAAAAAATATAATAATATTTAAATATAAAAAATTATATCAACTACAATATTATAATTAAATAATTAAATATATGTTATATGTTATGAGTTGTAAGATATATTTTTAAAATTATATTTTTATATAAAAAAAATAAATAAACTTTTGAATTGGAATCAAACGAGTTGGATTCAATTCAAACTTGACGAAGTGAGGCAAACTCAAGTCTAGCTCAAACTGCGAGTCAAATTGACACTCCTAAAAAAATTATGATGGACATTAAGAGAATGGTAAACTTATTCACCATTATTGAAGAGTATCCCCATTCCTAATAGTGATGCTAGATTGTACAATGGTAGTACGCCATCAACCTACAATCTCATGTTGGGAAGATTGATGTTGTGTCGGACGGGCACAATGATTTTTATCTTTCATTTGTTTCTTAGGTTCACAATAGTAACAAAAGTAGAGGAGGTCAAAGAAAACAATTATGAAGATTAGATATGTTATATGGTGAATTGGAAGGCTCCCAAGCCGGAAGAGAAGCCATCTCAGCCTGGGAGCCATCTCAGTTAATCTATATACATCCACTTTCTGGGTCCTAAACTTTATGCTTGTCCACAACCTTGCCACTCCAATCTCTGAGTCCTAATATGTGTTTGCCGATAACCTTGCTTCTCTAGTATTTGGGTCTTAAACTCCATAGTTACCATGACCCTGCTGCTCTAACGTCTGGATCCTAAGCTCCACATTTGCCCACAATCTTCCTAATGTGTACTTCACAACTCTACCTCGCTAGTTCACTTCATCACAACTCTATCACACCGGTACATTTCACAACCTTATCTCGCTGATCCACGTTGCGAACGTGCCATGAGATGCCATCGCACGATCCGCAAGACCGTGCCTGTTGAACTTCTTTTATATTCCCGAGTTCAAAATTTTGGACTATGAGAGTAGGACATACTGTTGGGGAAGTAAGGTCCAATTGTAGTTTGGTTTGGTTTGGTAAAAAAGTGGACCTGGTGAAGGAAGGATTACTAATCATATGTAGTTTTAACGTCATCATGGTTTAGGAATTAGCCTTTTATATTTAATGGTTTAGTTTAAAAAGACCAAAAATACACGCAGTCAATATGTTAATATGGATTATTAATCATATGTAGTTGTAAGACCATCAGGATCATCTTCTTTTTTTTGTATTCACCTTGCACCAGCCTATAATTAATCATAAATAGTCCTATTTAGTAAAATGTGACATACTAAAATTTTATTTATATTATTAATATGTGTTATCATAGGTTCTTAGAAAACTCTCACATTAAAAACAACATAGAAGAATTTGTTTCCAAAGCTTTTTCAGAAAGGGTTTAATATTCTTCACCCGAGCATATTTTTTTCTAGGGAGATTATTAATCAATTGCAATCATTTCACAACAAAGTTAATATCTTTTTATTTGCAATTGAACTCTATAAACTTATTTGGCATATTTTTACTTGTTGTTTCGTAGCATAAATACACAAATATACTTTTCATCCTCATATCCTTTGCTTTCTTCGATGTGAAAACTTTTGCTATTTAATGGAAAAAAATTTCCTCCTGTTGTACCATAAATCACGACAAAAAACCGGTACATGCCATTGCTTTCTATCTGTCTTGTATTGGGCGTTGCTGTTGAGAAGAAAAAAAAAAAAAAAGATGAAAAGAAAAAGGCAGTGGAGACCAAGCGTCATAGTGCCTATGCTTTCTATCTGTCTTGTATTGGGTGTTGCTCTTGTCCGTGCCATTTGCGCCTCCTGCGGAATCTAATTTCTTTCGCTTCCGGCCCGCCGGCAAACCTTGTGATTCAGAGAAAGAAAATTACCATGTCAAAGCATAGGTTAGTAACTAAATTGGGAAATCTTTGCTAGTTCTGTAGTTCACTGGTTCGTCGTTGAAGAAGCGAGCGCAACCTAAGAAGGACGGCCAATGTGTGTCGTGACGTCCAAAGAGCTCGCGGACATCAAGGCCTATCATGAATGGTCATTTACTGACCTTTGGGCGTTTGTCTGTCATTGCCCATGGACTCAAATTCAGCAAAGTATCTCTTCAGAGGAATCTTGGACGGACTTTGCGGTTAATTACTCGAACGCTCTGTCTCATTTTTTGGCATTTTCTATCAGCACTGAATTTGAATATTTCTTTCACAGATTTATATTAATCCACTATCTCCCTCTTAAAAAACAAAAAAGAAGACACTCATAATAATTAGTGATTTTATTCTTCTTAAATTTTCGCCATTGAATATTGTCTGCAACAACGCAGATGGAGAAGCTAATGTTTCTGCAGGCAGCAGCTGCGGTATTGGTCGCAGCAGCCTCTTCCTCCATTTCTTTGCCGAACTGCCCAGACATCTGCGAAAATGTCAGCATCCCCTACCCATTCCGCAGTAGCCCTGGCTGCTACCTGGAGAGCTTCGACATCGACTGCCGGAACTCGACCCCCTACCTTGGAACCGGCAACATCGAGTTCATAGACATATCCCTTTCCCGTGCCGAAGCCCTGGTCTACAAGATCATCTTCTTCATTTGCTATAATGAAACCAGCCAACACTCGTACTACAATGGCCACATGGACTTGTCCGGATGGCCTCCCTATCGCTTCTCCGATACCCGTAACAAGTTCAACGCTGTCAGCTGCAACACCGTCGCTTACACGTAAGAAATTTAGGAAATATGCCAAAACAATCCAGAAACATTCATGTCAGATCATTGAGAAAAATAAAAAATACGGAAGCGTACCTGATTCCATTGGGTAGATTAAAGAAAACTGACACCCAATCAAATCCACTGTGCTCCGGCGACCGGTAGCGGAGACGGCGGCGTGCGGCGTTGGTGCGCGCAGGCGTCGTGCGCAGGCAGCACGGGACTCGGCGTCGACGCAATTTCAGCGCGGGGTACGGCGTCGGGAGCGGCCGGTGGCGTGCGCACGATTGCACAGGCCGGAGTCGGCCAGCATGCGGCTGCGCAGGCTGCTCGGGCTACGGCGGCGCCTGCTTCGGCCCGACGGCACGGTTTGACGACGATCAGAGGCGCAGGAGAGCACGGATCTGATGACGCCGGACGGCGTGACGGCCTGACAGCTGTGGCCCAGCGGAGACGACGGCGTAGCAGCGGGGCGGCCGGACGGCGTGACGGCCTGGCAGCCGTGATGGCCTGGCGGCGGCGGCGGTAGAATTAGGGTTAGGATTTTGGGGAGGAAGTCTTCTGACTGTTTGGAATTTTTCACCACAGATGGATCTAGGGTTTATTTTCCTTTTATATCAAATTCCACAGTCAGGGACCACACCCATAAATCTTAATGGGTTAATTGTTAATTAGTCCATCAATAATTAACAATTTAACTCCAGGAATTCTACACATTCACAATTTAGCCACCACACTTATATTTTAGATGACAAAGACCCTAAATTAAATAGATCACCTCAATTGGGTCCTTATACCATATAATAGAAATATATATACAATAATTTCATGCAATACATGTACGTCTACATGTCCTTATGCATAAATGTACATGATTTATAGTCCAAATTCTAACAATCTCCCACTTGGACTATATATAACCATGTACATATAACTTCTATTGCATATACATCTCTACATCTTTAATGTGTACACAACTAGAAAAGTCATCTAAATCAATTCCGTCCATTAGTCTCACTAACACAAAGACCAAAGAGGCAGTCATTGCTATTGTTTGCAACTAAACCCACATTAATCTCATGCATCAATTTAATTAAATGACATAAATCAAGTGTGGATGTGTAGTATGGAAATTACATGTAATGTGATCTGCACATGCCTATTTTCAACTGGTCCAACTTTAACCAAATGACATCAAAATTTAGAGTAAATAATGAAAACTGAAAATAACTGAATAATTTATTAATGTCATGACATTAAGTACAGTACCAAGCATAAATAAAAACACAAACTCCCACTAAATCAAATGGCATCAAATGCAACAACACCCATATTTGTAACATGATCATGAAAGGCCTTAGGTGCTAATGCCTTAGTGAGCGGATCTGCAATCATAGAGTTTGTTCCTTCATGCTCAATACTAATTAACCCACTCTGAATTCTTTCCTTCACAATAAGGAACTTAATATCTATATACTTAGATTTTGAAGAGCTCATGTTGTTATTTGAGTACAAGACTGCTGTTCTACTGTCACAGTGCAACTTAAGTGACCTTTCAATACCATTAACTATTTGCAGTCCTGAAACAAAGTTTCGCAGCCACATAGCATGATTAGATGCCTCATGACAAGCTACAAATTCAGCCTCCATAGTGGAAGATGCAACAAGTGTTTGTTTGGCACTCTTCCATGAAACTGCACCTTCAGCTAGCAGAAAAAGATAGCCAGATGTCGATTTACGACTTTCTTGGCATCCAGCAAAATCGGAATCAGAAAATCCAATGATGTCAAGTCTGTCCGACTTCCTATATGTGAGCATTAAATCCTTTGTGTTTTGTAAGTATCTGAAGACTCTTTTGGCTGCTACCCAATGTTCTCTTCCTGTATTAGCTTGATATCTACCAAGCATTCCAACAATATATGCGAGGTCAGGACGGGTGCAAACCTGCGCATACATAAAGCTCCCTACCGCTGATGCGTAAGGAATATTTTTCATAAACTTGGAATCAATATCAGTTTTGGGATACTTGTTCAAACTAAATTTATCTCCTTTAGATACGGGGGTATCATGTGGCCTGTAATTTTGCATGTTAAATCGTTTTAATAGACTTTCAATGTAACCCTTCTGTGATAATCCTACAACTCCTCGTGAACGATCACGATAAATTTGGATCCCCAATACGAAGGATGCTTCACCAAGATCTTTCATTTTAAATTGTTCCGAAAGAAATTTCTTGGTTTCTCGAAGCAGTTCTACATCACTACTAGCAAGCAAAATATCATCCACATATAAGATTAAGAAAATAAATCTACTCCCACTGAACTTATGGTATACACAATATTCAACAAGGTTCACTTTAAACCCAAATGAGAGAACAACCTGATGAAACTTTTGATACCATTGACGAGAAGCTTGCTTAAGCCCATAGATGGATTTCTTAAGTTTACAAACCAATTGGCTAGATTCGTTGGAATCCAACCCCTCCGGTTGTAACATATAAATTGTTTCCTCAATGTCTCTATTAAAAAAAGCGGTCGTTACATCCATCTGATGTAACTCAAGATCAAAATGCGCTACAAGTGCCATGATGATCCTAAAAGAGTCTTTCGAAGAAACTGGAGAGAAAGTCTCTTTATAGTCAATGCCTTCCTTTTGGGTGAATCCTTTGGCGACAAGACGAGCTTTATATCTTTCTACATTACCTTGTGAATCCCTTTTGGTTTTAAAAATCCATTTACAACCAATAGGTTTCACACCTTCAGGCAATGAAACAAGATCCCAAACGTCATTGTCTTTCATGGATTGCATTTCCTCACCCATGGCATTAATCCACTTTTGAGAGTTGGAACCATTGACTGCTTCATGGAAGGTGAGTGGATCCTCTCCCTCTAAGCCAATGTTATTCTCATGTTCCTGAAGAAAAATAACATAATCATCTGAAATTGTTTTTCTCCTTTCTCTAGTGGATCTTCTTAAAGGCACAGGCTCTTCTTGAATTTGAGTATGTTGAGTTTGATCCACATTTTCCTCATGAATAATGGTTTGAGGAATAACTGGATGATCTTGATGAGTTGGAAGTTCAGCATTGTCTTGGATTTGTACCGGATGTTGTTGAATCATGTTAGGAATGAAAGCTTGATCATGATCAACAACTACTGTAGGAAAAGGAATATTTTCCAACTCCTCCTCAAACACAAAACCTTTAACATTATCTTCCCCCCCAAACTCAACATCCTCAAAGAATTGAGCATTTCCCGTCTCAAAAAATGTTCTTCTTTTAGGATCGTAGAATTTAAATCCCCGTGATCTTTCAGCATATCCTACAAAATAACTACTAACAGTTCTTGCATCCAGTTTCTTTTCATTTGGCTTATAAGGCCTTGCTTCAGCTGGACATCCCCAAACTCGTAAGTGCTTTAAGACAGGTTTCTTACCCGTCCATAACTCATAAGGGGTTTTGTTAGCAGCTTTTGTAGGAACTCTATTGAGAATATACATTGCGGTCTTTAATGCATCTCCCCATAGTGAGTGAGGTAAAGTTGTACGACAAATCATACTTCGTACCATATCCTTAAGGGTTCTATTTCGTCTCTCAGCTACACCATTCATGTTCGGAGAACCCGGCATGGTGTATTGAGGAACGATCCCACACTCACTAAGAAATCTAGCAAATGGACCTGGACGTTGTTCACTTGATCCGTCGTACCTTCCGTAGTATTCACCACCACGATCAGATCTTATAGCCTTAATTGATATACCATGTTGGTTTTCAACTTCGGCTTTGAACAACTTAAAAACATCCAATGCTTGTGATTTCTCATGAATTAAATATAGGTAGCCATATCGAGAGTAATCATCTATGAATGTGATAAAATATTGTTGACCATTCCAAGAAGCTGTAGGGAACGGTCCACAAATATCTGTATGTATCAAGTCTAAGACTTCCTTAGCTCTCTCAGCTCCTACTTTGCTCTTATTTGTAGTTTTTCCCTTTATACACTCAACACAAATATTATAATATGAATCATCAAGTTTTTCAAGAATTCCTTCTGACACAAGTCTGTCAATTCTCCTTTTAGAGATATGACCCAAACGCTTATGCCATAATTTAAAGGAATTTTCATTTGAAAATTTGCGTTTAGTGCCTTTTGTTTCAGTATTATGGAACTCACTGTATGAACTTTCTATATGAAGCAAATAAAGGTTGTCATTATCAGTTAAATGACTAGTTCCATATAACACAGAATTAAAATAAATATCACATTTTCTATTACCAAATGAACAAACGAATCCTTCTTTGTCCAAAATAGAAATTGATATCAAATTCCGTCTAAAAGATGGTACAATAAATGTATTATTTAATTCTAAATAAAAACCAGTACGTAATAACAATCGAAAAGTCTCAATGCCCACAACTTCAACCCCTTTTCCAGCCCCCATATAGATGTACTTCTCGTCATCATTTGGTTGTCGGGAGTTCAGCCAACCCTGCATAGATATACTTATGTGAGTTGTGGTAGCCGAATCCAACCACCAAGTATATCTGGGTACTGAAACTAAATTAACTTCAGAATTAACAAGAGCAAAAGATGTACCTTTCTTCACTCGCCAAGCATGAAATTTGGCACAATCTTTCTTAAAATGGGAAGAGTCCTTGCAAAAGAAGCATTTCTTTTCCTTATGTCCCTCGGACGTATTTTTCTACTTCTTTTGCAGTTCCTTCACCGCAACATCTTTAGTTTTTCTCTTCTTGCCTTGTCCGTAAGAAGATGATGCCAAATGAGTACTCTCGGTTTTATGTTGTTTCATCCTGTCTTCCTCTTGCACTAAATGAGAAATGAGCTCATTCATTGTCCATTTCTCCTTCTGACAATTATAGCTCACTTCAAATTGACTGAATTGCGGAGGAAGAGAAATCAACACTAAATGAATGAGCAAGTCTTCTGAAAGCTCTAATTTTAATATTTTTAATTTCCCTGCAAGATTAAACATTTCGAGAATATACTCCCTTATGTTTCCGTTACCCTTGTACCTCATGGAAACAAGTTTTCTTAAGGTTGCACTTGTTTCCGCCTTATCGCTTTTCATATAGCACTTTTCAAGGGTTTCAAGGAACCTTTTAGCATCAGTCTCCTCAGACATAGTGTCCAAAAACGTCTCTGGGATAGCATTTTTCATTATCATAAGACTCAAGCGGTTAGAGCGTTCCCATCTCTCAAAAGCTCTCCTATCATTAGCAGAGCTTTCATCTGTAAGAGGTGCAGGACGTGGCTCCCTCAATGCTAGGTCAAGTTCCATACATCCCAAGACTATAGTTACCTTATTTTTCCAAGTCTTAAAATTGCTCCCATTGAGCACTGGAATGCCATTGATATTGGCAGTGACAGCAGAAGCATTCACAAAATCAATTGAAAGAGAACAAAAATTTAAAACACAATCAGCTCACAAAAAGAAATTAAATCCCATCTCAAGATACCTAGCACAATATTGAAATTAAGTCTTTGGACAAAATTCAAGTTGTAAGTGGTACTCTTGGTGTGGCAATCAAATATTGACAATAAATTCCTGTCAAATAATAAGCCTTTCTTTGGACCGACTTATTACCCACATGGATAAAACCAAATAATTGTCACATATTTATTACCACAAATATGTTTTAATTTCGGCCAAATAATAACCTTCCTTTGGGCCGGTTATTACCCGCATGAAACTTCAAGCATGTAATGCCTTCCTAATATTTTTTAGTTTAATTCAATCTACACAATAGAGGTTACTTTGACAACATATTCCTTGAACCAAATTAAATTAAAAATATTAGTAAATGAATCCATCATAGCAATATATGAATTTTGTAAAACAGAATAAGCATACTTTACAACATGAACATAGAAATTCATTATTCTGTTTACACAAACAACTTTAACATGCTTGTTAAATTTAAGAAAGCAAAATATATATTTGACATTCATTCTTAAAAACCCAACATGAAACCTGACTCTGATGCCACTTGTAAGAAATTCAGGAAATATGCCAAAACAATCCAGAAACATTTATGTCAGATCATTGAGAAAAATAAAGAACACGGAAGCGTACCTGATTCCATTGGGTAGATTAAAGAAGACTGACACCCAATCAAGTCCACTGTGCTCTGGCGACCGGCAGCGGAGACGGCGGCGTGCGGTGCGGCGGTGTGCGGCGCTGGTGCGCGCAGGCGTCGTGCGCAGGTAGCACGGGACCCGGCATCGAAGCAATTTCAGCGCGGGGTACGGCGTCGGGAGCGGCCGGTGGCGTGCGCACGACTGCACAGGCCGGAGTCGGCCAGCATGCGGCTGCGCAGGCTGCTCGGGCTGTGGCGGCGCCTGCTTCGGCCCGACGACACGGGTTGACGACGATCGGAGGCGCACGAGAGCACGGATCTGACGACGCCAGACGGCGTGACGGCCTCGCAACCGTGGCCCAGCGGAGACGACGGCGTAGCAGTGGGGCGGCCGGACGGCGTGACGGCCTGGCAGCCGTGATGGCCTGTCGGCGGCGGCGGTAGAATTAGGGTTAGGGTTTTGGGGAGGAAGTCTTCTGACTGTTTGAAATTTTTCACCACAGATGGATTTAGGGTTTATTTTCCTTTTATATGAAATTCCACAGTCAGGGACCACACCCATAAATCTTAATGGGTTAATTGTTAATTAGTCCATCGATAATTAACAATTAAACCCCAAGAATTCTACACATTCACAATTTAGCCACCACACTTATATTTTAGATGACAAAGACCCTAAATTAAATAGATCACCTCAATTGGGTCCTTATACTATATAATAGAAATATATATACAATAATTTCATGCAATACATGTACGTTTACATGTCCTTATGCATAAATATACATGATTTATAGTCCAAATTCTAACATTACATTCTTAATCGGGAAGACTACACCAGCGGCTTCGTGTCCATCTGTAATAGCCTGCAAAGCGCCACAGTTGGCGCCTGCACAAGCATGGGCTGCTGCCAGACCTCGATCCCCAAGAACCTCAACATCTACGAATCCTATTTCGCGAATAACTTCAACAACACGCGCATCGCCAGCTTCAACCCGTGCAGCTGCGCCTTCTTGGCTGAGAAGGATTGGTATGAATTCGACATATCGAATCTTTACGTTGACTTCTTCAGGATAAACCAGCGAGGAGTTCCTCTGGTGCTCGACTGGTCGATCAGAAAAGAAAACTCTTGTGAAGACGCGAAGAAGACGGCCAACTATGCCTGCGTGAGCGAGAATAGTGTGTGTTTTGATTCCGGGAATGGTCCTAGATATATCTGCAATTGCTCTCCTGGGTATCAATGCAATCCATACCTCGTTGGCGAATGCCAAGGTACGCAAGAATACATCTCAGAAAATATTACAATTGAAAGAAGATATTATTGTCGAGTTGTTTTGAAGTGTGTTGTGTTTCTGATTTGTGAAGATATAGATGAATGCGAATTGCCGGAGGAATTCCCTTGCTATGGCAAGTGCAGAAATTCTCCTGGAAACTATAGCTGCTTGTGTCCGGTGGGCTATTATGGTGATGCATAAGCTGAGGGCTGTGGCATGAACATTTCCTTCTTATTAGAGCTTGTTTTAGGTAATTAGCGTGCATTTCTTCCGATTTCTTTTCTATTTAATGAGAATAAGATTTAATGTCTCTTGTTTCTGCATGATTTCTGCAGGAATTAGCTCCGGAATCATCTTTCTGATAGCTTAGCATCCTTCATGCTAATGGCGCCCCAAGAAGGCACAACAGAGACAAAAGGAAATTTTTCGGGCAAAATGGAGGTGTAATTTTGTATGACAAAATCAGAAACGAAAGGGGCACCATGTTCAAGATATTTAAAGCTGAGGAGCTCGAGAAGGCAACAAACTGGTTCCACCAAGCCCGAGTGCTAGGCCATGGAGGACATTGTATGGTGTATGAAGGGTACTCGGACGATATAGGCGAAGTCGCCATCAAGATAGCGAGGAAGCTTGATGCGAGGAGAAAGGAGTTCCTGAACGAGTTGGTTATAGTCTCGCAGATCAACCACAGGAATGTTGTCAAGCTCTTGGGCTGTTGCTTGGAGGCTGAAGTTCCAATGTTGGTCTACGAGTTCATGACAAATGGAAGCCTGTAACCACTCGTTACTTTATAATGATCCATTACTTGGGCCCACAATTTACAACTCAATAACCGTCTCTATTTATAGGCAGCTACCACCCACTAAATCCTGACGAATAGAGAACCAGTTTTAAGGTAGAGAGTCTCAAGGAACGATCGTTGGGGAAGCTTATGGAGTGGCAAGAGGATTCGGGACGATCGTTATCGAGATTCGAGGTAGGTGATGTTACTTTCATCCGTTTCTCTTTACCTCTATTGGAGGTAGGTTGAGTTATTTTCATCCGTTCTTTCTTTACCTTTATGCCTGAGACAAGTTCATGTTGAATAATCGATAAACTTAATGACCCTCATGATATTTAGGAGGATGATGATAACTTAGATCTAAGTAAAACTGAGTAGAGATTAGATATGTCTAATTCTTGACGTGTTATATCGACCTATGGCATGATTTGATAGTAGAAAGATTAGAGGGGTTATATTTGCAAAATCTCCATCTTCTTCCCCGACCGTCCGCTGTGCTCCGGCGGCCGGCGGCGGAGGCGGCGGCGTGCGGTGCGGCGGCGTGCGGCGCTGATGCGTTCGGGCGTCGTGCGCAGGCAGCACGGACCCGGTGTCGACGCAATTCTGGCGCGTGATACGGCGTCGGGAGCGGCCGGTGGCGTGCGCATGACCGCGCAGGCTAGGGTCCGCTAGCATGCGGCTGTGCAGGCTGCTCGGGCTGCGGTGGCGCCTGCTTCGTCCCGACGGCACGGGTTGACGACATCCGGAGGCGCGGGAGAGCACGGATCTGACGACGCCGGATGGCGTGACGGCCTGGCAGCCGTGGCCTAGCGGAGACGACGGCGTGGCAGCGCGGCGGCCTGGCGGCAGCGGCGGCGACGGCTGCAGTAGAATTAGGGTTAGGGTTTTGAGGTGGAAGAAGGATTAGTTTTAATTATGGTTTAACAAAAGTTGGTTCTGGTTTTGGTTTAGTTTAAAGTTGGTTTTGGTTTAGGTTGGGTTCAGAATTCGGTTTGGGTTTAGATTCTGGTTTTTGGAATCGGTTTGAATCAGGCTTGAGGTTAATCGAACTAATGATAAGGTGAATGGTTTAGTTCAAGTTAAGTAATCTGAATTCATGATTTGGTTCATTGAAATGGGTCTGATTATTGTAAATTAGAATTGAAATTGACTGCAGATTAGATTTGAGGTATTTAGTAAGATCAATTAAATTGATTGATAAACTGATTTGAATTTGGGATAATTGAATTTATGATGGTGTTGAAATTTGACTGAGATACTTAAACCTCATTGAGGATGGATTTGTAATATGGAATTAAGTTATGATTTGTTTGGAAATCGACGTAATTGGTTATAACTTAGAACTTGATGGATCAGTCTGTGAATCAAATTTGTATTGGGGACTTTTGTGAAAAATATATTGTAAGGATTGAATTTGGAATTATTAAAGAATTTGGTGATAAATTGCTGGATCAATGGTTGTTTATAATAATATGATCATTTGAGGTTCATAATGTAGAATGGATGGAAATTATTTATCTTGATGATGGAGTTGAAATTTTAAATGATATAGGGGCTAAATTGCATATATATATTTGAATAGTCGTAACTTTCTCATTGAGATTCGATTGGGAGGATTTAGGAGTCGTTGGACTTGGTTTCTCGTGTTGATTCTATTGGTAATCTCGAATCCTTCCTTTGATGATATCTTCTAGCTGAATAGTCTGATTTGTGATCGAGTCGACTTCTTTCTATCACTTGGCAATCTTGACTCGATATTTATTGCAGCTGAGCCTTTGGTATCTTGGGGGACGTATGCGGTGGGACTCTATTTGACTGGTACCAGTCGGCGATTCCCTTCTTCGGTACGGGATTTAGTGAAACTGTCAGACGTGACAGTAGTCGATCTCCTGAGTGGTAGGGGACATGATCCGTTGTGTGACTAGACGGGATCACCACTCCATCAGCGGTTGGGAGTGCAGCATGGTATGACTCTGCTTGGTAGGGGGTCCAGCCACACCCATATACTGATTTATGTGTAGATTGATTCGACTCTACTTGGTAGGGGGTGTGACCGTCTCCGTAATATCTGTAGGGGAGTCCATAGTTACCGTCCCTAACCATTGGCTATCGTGATTGCGATATCTTGTGTGGTCGGTCTCCTGAATTGTAGGAGACGTGATCTGTTGTGTGACTAGACGGATCACCACTCCATCAGCGATTGGGAGTGCAGCGTGGTGTGACTCTGCTTGGTAGGGGGTCCAGCCACACCCATAAGATATCCTTATTGATTCATTCCTTACTGTGGATATTGGTTTACTTAATCACCATTGTCGTTGCATTATTTTTGTTGCTATTGTATTAATTTTATTGTGCCACCTAAAAATTGATCTCTCCTACTGTTTTGGAGGAGGTAACTCCCTACTGAGCATTCGTGGCTCATTCTTTGATTGTTCCTATCCACAGGAGGGTAGCAGCTAGACACAGGTGACTACAGTAGCAGAGAGCACGTGCGCGACTACACTGGGAGCTGATTTATTTACATGTTATTCTATTTTATGTATGGGAAGACTTTTAAGGACTTGGGCATTTCTAGTGAGACTACGTTTTGTTATGTTATAGAACTATATTCGTATTTCTGAAATAAATTTTAATTCTATGTATTCTGTAAACCTTTTATTTGTATGTTGTCCACTTGTGTTGTGGTTCGATCGGACACGACAGGGGTGTTACAAAGCCTCTTTCAACACCTCCACATTCTTCATGAACATCAAGAGTTGCTTCACTTCGATGCCCGACAAAGAATTGCTGGGGAATCTGCAGAAGCACTGGCCTACTTGTATTCCACCGCATCTCCTACTATCATTCACGATGACCACCATGCAGACTGCAATGGATGAATCTCAGCTTGCGGAATTTGAGCATGGGACTGCCGGGTATTTGGTGTGAGCTCCAATTTTACGTTTTGGTGCAAGAATCGTGAAAAAATGGAGTTTAAAATTAAATTAAATTGATTTATATATCTCAGGACTTTGAAATAAAAATCTAAAACTTTTATCTCCAATTCCCAGTTGATCTATCTTAAGTCCTTATCACTCTTTGATAAGGAAAAATTGAAGAGGAAAAAAAATTCTAAAATAAAATTTTTTTCATGGGCCTCTGTTTTTTTAAATGTCGATTAATAATTCAATTCGTGAATTGTAATTGACCTTTTATTTATCATTTTGCAAATAAGTCTCCTAAATTCATTATAATTACAAATCAAAATTTTGTAATCACAAATAAAGCCAAATATTTACAAAGGTCTAAATAATTCAAATAAAATAATTTATCCTTCTCCAATCAGGCAACCTGAAGGTGAGACCAGATGCTGGGTATATTATAAAACGTTACGACCTATCACAGAACACCCAAATGAGCACACACATATAAAATTTGGTTCCGTCTATACTGTCATCCATTGTCATATAAATATTAATTAGAAAGTCAAATTTGAGTCACTCACTACATTGTCAAATTGTCTGATCTGAATTGCACCAACAAGCTTATTTTAAAAGTAAATCAATAAATAGTTATAAGACCCTGGACTAATAATCTCCCACTTGCCCTATAGATCTGTTTATTTATACATATATAGATACATGTATATTGAAAATAATTTTGAGAAATCAATTTCAGTAATGGGATCCCAACTATGCAATTTAGAGAGAATGAACCATACCACTCTTCTTCAGTAGTCCCCATACATGTCCAACCATGGATGGATGTATACTAATGATATGCAGACCGTTTTCATGTCAAAGTAAGTAAAACACTATATCAGTTAAGTTGATTAATATCAAATATAAGTATAGACAATGTGCTCATGGAACAAAACATAAAATAAACATAACAGTAGTGAGAATTCTCTTGCCTTTTTTACTGACGGTCTACTCGCTTCGTGCTTCTCTTATAAATACGTTACTTAGATGCACAAACTGTACTGAGGACGTCCCACGAGTGCCAATGTACTTCAGTTAAGTGAGAGGTATAAAACGGATATGATGGCCAATTATACCTTCACCTCAAGAAATTTAGGAATCACCTTCACATGATCACTAGATCCTCATATAGGTGGTCATCACCAACCTACTTAGTGACCCACGGTATTCCCAAGGACTCTATCTTTCAAACTGAAATATTATGAACAAAACACATCAATGGAATCATTTTATATGGGAAAAGTAATAATTTATTGACAAATAAATTATAACCAGATAAAAATATGTAGCAATCAAAATATGACATCATGTTTGCAAACTATCCCCATATAACTGACATACTTTTTAAATATTTTCACTGTCAGATTAATAGTCATTGAGTCAGCCAGATTATCTGCGGAGATTCATAAAACAACAATATCCTTCTTCTGAACTTTTTCATGGACATAATGAAATTGCAGCTCAATATGTTTTGCCTTGGAATGACATTTAATATTCTTAGTAAGGGATATACCTACATCATTATCACAGACTCTGCATTGGCTTATTAATACAATCAACCACCTGGAGGTCAGAAAGGAAATATTTCAACCATATAGTATGTTTACTAGTCTCACAACAAGTTATGCACTCTATCTCCATAGCTGATCAAGCAGTAGTAGTGTGTTTCATATTACACCATAAAATAACTCTCTCTGCTAAAGTAAACACATATCCAAATGTAGACTTCAAACTATCCTCACATCTTTTCTAATAAGAGTCTGTATATCCAAGAATATTTAATGGTTTATTACCATCAAATAAGAGCACATAATTATGAGTTTTCTTCAAATAACGAAAAACCTTTTTAACTGCTCTCCAATGGGTCATTCCTGAATTACTCCGATATCTGCCAAGAAGTTCCACAACAAAAGCAATATTTGGACAAGTACAGATCATCAAATATATCAAACTACCAACAACTAAAGCATAGGTGACTCTCCAGCTTTATAATTATTCATACCATATTTTTGAAGAATTTTAGCAATATATGTCTCCTGAGAAAGCCCAAGTAATCGACACTTTCTATTTATGTATATTTTAATACCTAAGACATATGAAGCATTACCAAGATTTTTTATTTTAAAGACTATATACAACATGTTTTCAGTTTCTTTGAGAAAATTTAGTTCATTACTTACCAATAAGATGTTGTCAATATATAACATCAATATTTAAACTTTACCCCTATTGACTTTCAGGTATACACAATTATCAGTTGTATTCTTCCGAAAGTCAAATTTTGTGATTGCTTCATAAAATTTAACATACCACTATCGAGAGGCTTGTTTTAAACCATAGATGGATTCATATAGTCTACAAATTTTTGTTTCATCACCTTTTTGGATAAACCCTTCTGGCTGAATCATATAAATTTCTTCTTCAAGAACTCCATTCAGAAATATTGTTTTGACATCCATCTGAATGAATTCATAATCATAGTGTGCAACCAATGTTATGAAGATTCTTAATAAATCTTTTCTAGAGACTAGAAAAAATATCTCATCATAATCAATTCCTTCTCTCTAAGTGTATCCTTTAGCAACTAACCTTACTTTATATTTGTTAATTTCACCATTGGCTTTCAATTTAGTCTTTTAGATCCATTTACAGCCAATTAGTTTGTAGTTTACTGGAGTTGGCACTAGAGACCAAACCTCATTTTTCTGCATGGAATCAATTTCTTCAATCATTGCATTCAACCAAAATTTTGCATTCTCACTACTTATAGCTTCTAAAAAATTCAATGGATTATCATTTTTTGTAATCAATAAGATAGACATATCATCTATATTATCTGCACTCTGAATGTGCATATCTCCAGTTTTCTCTAAATATGCAACATAGTCATATTATATAGCTGATCTACGAATTCTTCTGGGTCTTTCATATGACTGGTTTGGCACAACCATGAGTGCTTTATCTTGTCCAGCTCCATCTGACTCATCCTCAATTTCAAATTTTTTTTCTCTTGCTCCTGTGATAGATGTGCCCTATTCAAGAAATTTGACATCTCTACTTTCAAATATGGAGCCCTAAATAAGCTTGTATAACCTGTAATCCTTAAATCTGTCCGGAAGACAAATAAACTTACAACTTAAACTCTGAGAATTTTTGGCATACTAGGTTCAGCAATCCTAACTTTTGCATTATAACCCCAAATTCTAAGATAATTCAGATTGAATTTTCTGCCAAGCCATGACTCAAAAGGAGTTTTAGGAACAGATTTAGATGGTACTCTATTTAAAATATATGTAGTCATTTTCAGTGCTTTGCCCCATAAAGAATCTAGCAATTCACTGAAACCTAACATATAATATACCATATTCATCAAAGTCTTGTTCCTCCTTTTTGCTACTCCATTTTGCCCTAGATTTCCTGCAATGTTTATATTTGCAATGATTCCATGCTCTTGTAAAAATTATCGAAAAATATTGGAAGTGTATTCACCTCCTCTATTTGACCTGATAGCTTTAATCTTTTTGCCCAGCTGATTTTCAACTTCAGTTTTATATACCTTAAATATTTCAAACACATCCAATTTTTCGTGCAACAGATACACATATCCATATCGTGAGTAGTCATTAATGAATGTTGCAAAGTATCTCTGACCATTTTTTGTGACTACCCTATTTGGACCACAAATATCTATATGGATTAGATTTAATAAATTTTTAGATCTTAACGCCTTTGGAAATAATGCTCTTATCATCTTTCTTTTAATACAATCCACACAAATACCAAAGTCATCAAAATTTATATTCTGTAGAATTTCATCATGACAAAGTCTCTTCAATCTGTCTCTACCAATATAACCTAAACGACAATGTCATAAACGAGAAGAATTCTTATCCAACTGTACATTCGGATCACAAGGACATATATGTCTGGAATCAATATTATAGCACTGTACTGTAGAGTCAACTTCTAGTTTCACATGCAATTTATACAAACCATCAGATACAGTACCAATAGCAACAACAATACTGTCATACATCAGAGATACACAGTTTTTGTCAAAACAAAATAATAACCAGCTTCTGTAAGTCTGAATATTGATAGTAAGTTATACTTGATAGATGGTACAAAAACTATATTTGACAGTAAAACAGTATGACCACCATGGAGAACCAAAATGCATGTCCCAACACCGACGACCTCAGCTCACTCATTGTTTCCCATGAAGACATACTTCTCTTGATCATCTGGGTTCTTTAGGTCCATAAATCCCTGCACAATAGTTGATATATGGATCGATGATCCTGAGTCCACAATCCATACATTAGGAGAAACATCAATATAATTTGACTTAAAGAAAACCAGACATTTAAATTTACCATGTTTCTTTTCCTACAGAAACTTTAATTTGTAATAGTCTTTTACAAAATGTCCTTTCCTTTTACAATAAAAGCAAACCTTTTCTTTTAATTGAGTAGGTGCTTTTCCTTTCATATTATCCTTACTCTTTACAAATTTTTTCTTCCAAACTTGCTTCTTAAAGGGCTTTCTGGACCGAGAATTAAACTTTTATTTCTTCTCACCCAAATTTGTTGATTCAATTTTAACAAGTTCAGCTTTAACAGTCTTCCTCCTTTCATCCTCTGAGACACATTGATTCAGCAATTCATTCATCGTCCATTGACAATCATATGTATTATAGTTGATAATAAAAGTCTCAAAGGATGCAGGCAGCAAGTCCAGTATACAATATGTGACATATTCATCATCAAGACTCAAACCCAAACTTTTTAACTCATGTGCAATTGAGAACATTTTCAAAATATGCTCTCGAACATTCCCATTTTCAGCCAATTTTATGTTGTGCAATTTTCGAGTCAAAAATAATTTCTTGGCTTTAGAGGACCTAACAAATCTATCATGAATACTCTGAAGTAAGCCTTTGACAGAATAAACATCTGGCAAACTGGCACGAACTATTTCAGAAACTATTATTCTGATTATCAGTTTTGCTAATTTACCTGCTATGTGTCATTTTTCAAACTGGCTCGACCCAATAGGTGGTTCAGTAGTATCAAGAGCAATGTCAAAACCTTGAAATACCAAATGAGCTTCTAGCTCACTTCTCCAAATTGAGTAATTTGATTCATTCAAGATCTCGACCTTGAAGAGCTGACTACTAGATTCTATACTGCAGATTTTGCAATGGATAGTTCAAAAATACAACAAATGCATTTTAATAATAAATAATCAATGATTCCATTGATTCAAATAGGGATTATCATTGTGATCTTATATTAGCTCATTTGGAAAACTAACACAAACCATAATATTCGAGAAATCACAAGCAAAACCGGAATTTGGATAAATTGTGATCTTGTATTACCTTCTTTAGGAAAATAACACAAATCACGAGATCTGGCAAACCATGAATAAAATCAGAATAGGGATAAATTGTGATCTTGTACTATTTCTTTTAGGAGAATAATATAAATCACAAGATCCCGCCAATCAACAATAAAATCAGAATTAGGATAAATTGTGATCTTGTACTACATCATTTGGGAAAATAATACAAACCACGAGATCCCACCAATGAAATCATAATAGTCACAAATAAATTTTTAGAATATTCTATATTTATTTCTTCTCTACATCAACTCAACTTTTGGGTCAAATTGACTAGAGTTGAAAATAAATATAGAATAATAATATTTATAAATTAAAATGATCTCAAAACCCTTTGGGAAAATATTTAGTTATTTTAACTCATAAATATAACCACGAGTAAATAATAATAAAAATTTATTTTTTAATAATTCAAATAATCATTAGCTTAAGGTTAATCAAGATTAATTTAATTAATATAAGCAATGCATAGAACACAGATTGGAATCCAAAATCACAGTTTAATTTGAAATCAAATTGCAATACAAAACCCAAACCAGTTAAAACCAATTGCAATTCAATTTGAATTACCAATCAAGTTGCAATTCACAGCACAAATCGGTGGAATTGTATTAAATTGTAACTTTACATAAAAGCCCTTTAAAAATTTAATTCACAAATAATTTTAAAAATTCAACAGATGGTTGAAAAATCACCATAAATCAAAATTTTGGAAACTAAATTTAAATTTTCCTTCAACAATAAAATTGTGGATACCAATAGACTATTTAATATCGTTTTCAGTTTAAGCCTAAGACCAAAACTCAATTTTCCTAAATTGGATTTCGAGAAATTCAATAGAAACTAATTATAACTCTATTTTTCGCGGACCAACAGTCAAAAGGAGACTTTGATACCAATTGTGGGCTCCGATTTTATCTTTTGATGCAAAACTCGCGAGAAAATTGAGTTCAAAATTGAATTAAACTGATTTATATAGCTTAGGACCTGAAATGAAAATCTAAAATTTTTATCTTTAATTCCTTGCTGATCCACTTTGAATCTTTGTCATTCTTTGATGGAGAAGAGTTAAAGAGGAAGACAAATTTCTAAAATAAAAATTTTTTCACAGACCTGAGAACGATCAGGAAATACAGAAAATCATTTACTGTTTTTGAACTCTAATTGAACACCTTTTATTTGTCATTTTGCAAATTGGCCCCCCAAATTCATTATAATTATAAATAAAAGTTTTATAATTACAAATAAAACCAAATATTTATAAAAAGGTCCAAATCTCAACTAATTTAAATAAAATAATTTATCATCTTCTAATCAGACAACCCAAAGGTAAAACCAAATACTGGATATATTGTAAAACGTTTCGATCCATTACGAAATACCCAAATGATCACACATATATAAATTTTGGCTCCATTTATACTATCATCCATTGTCAAATAAATATTAATCAAATAGTCAAATTTGAGCTACTCATTGTATTTCCAAACTTTCTGACCCGAATTTCACAAACAATTTTATTTCAAAAATAAATCAATAAACAGTCTATAATATTACAAAAATAAACAGTCTATGATGTTACAAAATTAACATTTGGACCCGGAGTACCTGCAGACGCAAAGACTCACAGGGAAGAGCGATGTTTATAGCTTTGGTGTGGTGCTCTCAGAACTGCTTACTGGACGAAAGGCTTTGTATTATGATGACTCCTGTATTGAAGTGAGAAGCCTCGCAGTGGATTTCTTATCTGCATTCAAATATGGCCAACTTGAAACCACTTTCGATCGACGAGTTAAGGATGAAGGCAAGAAAGAGCAGTTGGAAGGGCTAGCAAAGCTTGTTAAGAAGTGTCTGAGTATGAGGGGGGATGAGAGGCCCATCATGAAAGAAGTTGCAGAGGAGTTGCAGAGGCCGAGGAAGATGAATCAAAGCAATTGGGGATTACTGAATCAACAAGGCAAAATAGTTGTTGGACGTAACAGTCTAGCCAGGTAAGAAATCTCTTGAACAAAAGGAAAAAGTGATACAACATAGTTTGGAGTGAGTATTTCTTGTCTGAAACAATTTGCCTGTTTGAGACGCCTATTATACTGGTGGATTTTTTTGCCGAGCTCTTATTGATGATGTTTGTTTCCACTATGATGTCAGTGTTTAATCCAAACTTTCCATACTGATCAGCTCCTTTCAACCTTGAAAACTGTTGAAATTGATGGTGGAACTAATTATTAGATACCGGGATGATATTAGGAAGAAGGATTAAGTGCGGAAATCATGTAAATGATGTTAGAAAAGTTAGAATAGGTTTGAGGTGGTTTGGGTGAGCGAAAATAGATGAAAATTAAAAAACTTACTTTCTTTACTCTCCATCCACTTGTAAAAGTGATGGGAAGTAATTTATTTTTTTATTGGATGAAAGTTTATTCTTATTAATATATAAAATATTACTTATTTTAAAATTTTCTAAAAATAAAAAATTAAATAATATTATTGTTGTATGTTAAATTATTAATATTATTATAATTTAAACTATTATTAAATTTAATTTTAGAAATCACTTCATAATAAAAAAATATGGAAATAAAATTTAATTTATTTTTTACTTTTGAGCTAAAAGTGATCGAAAGTGAACTGAGTTTTAAAATTTTATTTTTAACCAATTAAACACTGAAAGTGGACAAAAATGATCTCTATTTTAATTATTTTTCTCCATTTACTAATAACCAAACAAGTGAAATAAGCTATCCCACCACCTCAAATTTGGGTGGAGAGATGTCCACTATTTAAATTATAGGTCGAAATTAGTTTTTATGCCATACAAATAAAATAAAACAAATTTTAGCTGTATACTCTTAGGATAGATCAAAATTTCATTTACATCTTTTGAAAAATCATAATTATTTTTATATTTCAAAATTAGATGTAGCATACCCAACATGACCTATTATTGTAGTAGGTCATGTCCGGTATTACTCATCATTATTGTGGTGACCCAACTAAATGGATTATGTTGACCTAATATAACCCATTTGATATCACTAGGTTAACACTCTAAAAATTTGAAATATAAAAATAATATAAAAACACGGCTCATTGTGGGTCGTGCTGTACTTGTCCCAAAATATTTTTTAAAAAAATTAAAATACAAAAAATTTAAAAAATCTTTTAAAAAACTAGCATTGGAAAAAATTTTAAAAAAAATGCAAAAGTTCAAGAAAATAATAAATAAGGTAAATAAATTTTATGAATTTTCAAACATATTTTTATTATTTTATAAATTATATTTAAATAAAAAAATCTAATGGTTATAAAATTTAAATTTATATAATTTTTAAATTTTAAAAATCCACAATGGTTTTGGTTGAACCTTTTTTATTAAGCCCAAAGAGAATTAAAAAGAAATACATTTTGATTGGCTAGGCCATATTGAATCATGTGTCATGTCATGTCTGATCTATTTGTACAACAGGTATTGTCTGGCTACAAGAATGGCACAGGGTACAGCGCAGGTTTATGGACTATGCCAACACGACATGAATATGGTAGCTCTGGTGCTATTTTGGACACGGTCCAAATTGGGTCAAATCGTGCTGAGCCGTAAACCATCGACCTAATTTATCACTTCTATATTGGCCTATGTTGGTATTTATTTGAGTTAAAATGAAACCACTATAAGAAAATGAAAGAATATTTGTCTCAGAATCAATAATTTTGAGAAAAAATTGGTTAAAAAATATAGACAAATGCTAACGAAGACTAATAACAAGGGTATTCATCTAAATTATTGAATTTTTAGAAACATACAAATAATTGAGATTATTCGATAGATATATATACCATTACAAAAATCTCTAAAATATATAAGAAGAGATGAAAATCTAAAAATCTAACAAATGTTGGAAGTATATGCAATTAATATTTTCATTATCAATCAATGTCTTTTGTCACCGCCCATCACCCATGGTCTGGTAATTCATAACCGAGTAACCACCCATAACTTATGTATTATGTAACCACCCATTATCGGATATTTAGAATTTAGGAATAATATTTACTTAATTTGTTAACGGAAGTGTCAAGTCCAAAAATCAAGATGTGACAGGCATTATATACCTATCTACACTAACATATATATAAGGCTCATTTTGTACAATTATAAAATACATCTTTTTTTAACAAATTGGTAACCTATATTGGAGACTTGGTATTCAAGAATATTGGTTTTATAATTGTTAAAAAAATAATCACTTTTATTTCTAATAAGAAATAATACCTAAAAATAATCTCATAAAGCAACAAATAAAATAATGAATCAAATCAAATAAGTAATGATTTATGTCTCCTATATAACTTAGTGGGCTCATACACAATGGTGATCTGAATCAAATATAAATTAACACACTTAAAACTAATAGCCATAACGGGAGTGAGAGAATACCCATAAAATGGGTCTTATTAGAAATGTGTTGTTATTCTGATGTCCATGAGTGATAGCGAAATCAATTTTTACAAAGTATAAATACATATCAACATGACCATTGTTATCTCCAATGATTAAAGCAGAACAAAATACCATTGTTATCCCCAATAGTTGGGTTATAACAGAATGTCATTATTATTCCTAATAACTAAGATAGAAAAAAAAGCAAATAGGAGACGATCAAGTCAATATAAATTATAACATTGAGATCCAAAAATATTTATAAATCAAATAATTTTTATTTGTGATTTCATACATGGTTTTTTAAAATTTAAAATAAATAAGTCTTAAACAAGATCAGAACTAAGTAATCACTTTTATAAACCGCATGTAAGATTTTTTACGTTCAAATACAATAATCCAAATAAATGTTAAAAAGGTACATAACTTTTCACAAACTCATATGCATGATTTTCATATTTTCAAGACAAGTAAATATAATATAAATACAAAACAAGATATAATTTTCTTAGAAAATCTTCAAATTATTAAGAAGTACCCTAAAAATATATATAACCTACAATCATAGTTTAATATGTGTAATATATAATCATAGTTTATTCTTATCAAAAGATATAAGTTCACAAAATATGTCACTAACTTAACATTACCAGGAGACATTCATTCACTTATCTAAAAAGGGAGTGACTACAAATACCAAGAAACTACTTCAAGTTTCACGTCCGAACTCAGAGTATAGAGTGAAAATAATTATGACTACCAATATCACACAACCAACATCTAAGACTTAACCTTCGGGCCATTATAGAATAAAACATAGATTCTAAGTATTAGAAGAAAGAAATAACATAGCATAAATCTCACATCAATAGCATGCATCATCCAAAGATACTTCTTATAGTAATAATTTGACCTCATTTAGATTCATTAGGACTAATATGGTTCGGGTTTGAGTTTGAGTTTGATTTAATTTAGCTTGAGTCAAATTCAACCTTGTGTTGGACCTTTATCGAGTCTGGGTCTGCGTCTTGATGAACTTCGATTCAAGTTCAAGTCAATTTAGTTCAACTTGGTTTCAATCCAGCCTGACTTAATTTTGATTTGACTGTGAGCTTAGTTTAATCTTAATTTAATTTGATTTTAAATTGACCCAACTTGAGTCTAATTAGGATTGAGTCTAAGTTTATTTAATTTAAGTTAACTCAACTTAAATTTTTGTCCATTTGTTTGATCAATTTATGCCCATTTGAGACAACTTGGCCTTTGCCTATTTGCTTTGACTAAGTTCGATTGCAATGTGATTGAATTACTTCAGGTTAACCAGTTTGATTTTAGGATCCTTGGTTATTTATGATAATTTTAGGTGGATCTGAGGCTTGACCTTAAATGTGCTAACCCTAGGGCTGGTTTAGTTCGCGAGCTCGAAAGCTGGCTTAGAAGTGCAAGCTTGAGAGATGATTGGGTGCGAATTCGAAGTCTAACCTAGATGTAAACCTGAAAGTTAGCTGAATGTGAGTCCAAAGTTTAACTAAAGTGTAAGCTTAAAAGTTGACTGACGTGCGAGCCCAAATACTGACTAAGTGCGAACCGAATATTGGTTAAGTGTGAGCCCAAATGCTGGCTGAGTGTAAGTCTGAAGGCTAGCTAGGTGTGAGCCTAAAGGTTGGCTAAGATGTGAGCCTAAAAGCTGGCTTAGATATGAGTCTGAAGGCTGACTAAGTGCGAGTCCCAAAGCTGGCTGAGTATGAGCTCGAAGGCAAGCTGGCTATTGGCCCAAAACGAGCTAGGTCCGAGCTCTAAGGCTGGCTGAGTCTGAGACCAAAAGCTGGTTGAGTTTGAGCCTGAATGCTGGTTGAGTACAAGCCTGGCTTAGATACGAGCCTAAAGGCTAGTTGATGTACGAGTTCAAAGGCTAATTTAGTATAACGAGGCTTCATCGTCTTGAGGGGCTATGGGTGGTTGCAGGGTGTCAAGAGTTTGCTATCTTTGAGGGGCCGCATATAGCCATAAAGGTATCAAGAATCTATCATCTTTGAGAGGCCGTTGGTGGGTTGCACCAAGGATTGTCAAAAATCAAGATGAGAGAAGTTTTTTCTTTTTTTGTGAACAAACTCTTCTTTTCTTTTTTTTGCCAAATTTCCCTCTTTCTTTTTTACACAACAACTTTTTTATTTTTTATTATTTTTCTCCTCTATTTTTTCCCTCGCTGAAAATCATGCCCTATCTTTGAACTCTACTAGGCCAAGGTGGCCCAGTCTCTTCTCCAACTAGATCTGGCTGAATCTAGCCTTGCTCTGGCATGCACAGCAGGGACAAGGGCCCAAGCCCCTGTCCTTGTTATTTCTTGACTGGGGGGTCCGGTCGAGTATTGCTCTAGCAGTGCACAGTAGGGCAATAGGCGATAGAGCCATCCTGGGGCTATGTTTTGATAGCAAGTGAACATGGCCCACAAGAGATGGTGGCTACACGAGGCTAGTGATGAAGCCGCTGGCAAGCTGCTACAAGAAGGGCTGCGGCAACATGGAAGGAGGGTAGCAGCATCAATGGTAGTGGGGCAATAGGAAAAGCTTCCAAAATAGCTACAATGGGGTCCCAGTAGCTAGAGCTAGAGGTTCAAGTGGTCAATCCTTAGGATTTGGATTATGGCACATGTAGGGAGTGGTCAACAATGATGAACAATGAAGATGAGCATGCAAAGTGACACAGATGGAGAGCAAATAGGAAAGAAATAGGGAATAATAAGGGAAAGGACTTCACCTTGATCTTTTCCCCATTGATTCGGTCTCCGATCTCACTTCTATTCTTTTGCAATTTTTGAATTCTCCTTCTGATCTACCTTCTCAACCCCCGTCCCCCCCCCCCCCCCCCACCACCCCCCCCCCCCCCTCCAACCCAAAAACCCGACTGCCCCGCCGCTCTTTTTTTTCACAAGAGCATGAAGAAATTTATAGCATTTGAGAATATTGAGTTGACTTGGAATGAGTTTCTTTCTAAATTTGAATTAAGAATGTCATCCATATGCTTTGGATAAGTTATGTTTAGATTGGATTATTGTGGATGAATATGGATGTAGTTTCCCTGAGGTTGGATAAGTCTTTGGAGAGATATGGATAAGTTTATCTGTTATAGATAATAAAATTTGAAAAATATACTCATCTAGGACACTAAAATTATAGAGGAGTTATTTACATTTTTTAAAAAAAATTAGACTAAATTATAATTTTATGATTTTTAGGGGGTTTTTTATAAAAAACTTGTTTATAACTTTTCAAAACTTTCAGGGTATTTTTTTAATAAAATTTAGGTTTATTCATAAATAAAAATTTTTGAAAGACTTATTTACGAAAAGTTAAAATTTTAGAAATTTATTTATAAATAAGTAATTTTGAAGGGGTGTATTCGCAAATCTTATATTTCATAGGGACTAAATTATAATTATCAATTTTTTTGATGGGTATATTTATAAATCCTAAATTTTACCGGACCAATTTATAATTTTAAGATTTTATTAAATTTTTTCATAAAATTCTTACCTTAAGGATCTATTTATAAAAAAATCCAACCAATGACCCATTTATGAAAATTTATTCAATTCAGGAATTTATTTACAAAATTTTTATATTTTGTCATTTTGGCCTAGATTTTAGATGAATTTTGGGCCCAATTTTAGTCCAAGTATCCAACCCATTCAGCCCATTTGGATTAAGATTAGCTTGAGCCCGAATTTTTCAATTATTCAATTCTAAATTGAGCTTAATTTTCGATCAAATTCGGACGCAATTTAAGTCTAACTGAGAGACATGTTTGAGCCATAATTCAGTGACATATAAGCCTCAATTTTTATCATATTTCAACTAAATTTGATTGTAATAAAAAATTACCTCAAATAAGGGAGCACTATCAACAAAGGAAGAAGACCTTGAGTAGCCATCAAAGCCGATGAAGGAGAGTCGCTCGAGAAAAGGATGTAGAGAATTGAGAAAAGAAGAAAGCATGAGAGCCAAAGAGCATAAAGTGAGAGCAATGCTCATCCAAAGGTTTATATAGTTCTCATCAATCGGCAAATGGTTTCTACATAGCAAAATCCAGATCATAGAAGAACAAAAGGTGAGAATTTTAATTTATTGTCCAAATCATGGGGGACACATCAATCATCCGAAACAAAAGACAGAAAGCTTTGGAAAGTATTATTTTGATTTTTTGCTCTAGGTTCATGCAAGAAATCTTGAGCTAGTATTTTTTGTGTTTGTCCAATTTTCTTATCATGTAAGCAAATTAGTAATTCTCAATAATATTAAGTAATATTTAATTTAATAAATTTCATATCTTTTGATGACTAATAAACTTTAAAGTATTATACTAGTTTAAAATATTTTCTTAACATGCTCTTGATATGATTTGATGATTATATCATGATTTATGATGTACATGTGAATATGTGAGCTGAAAATAAGGTCATACATATGAATTTATAAAAAATTTATTAGATCTTGACATATAATTATATTTATTTGTATTTAACTTATAAAAATCATGTATGTATTCATGACAAGGATTTTTACTTCGCGAATATCTTGTGAATTTTCATGTTTTACTGATTTTTGACAATTGTTGTTTCCCTTGATTTTTGTCAAGATTTTACCATTAGGGTTAAATAATAGTCATGTCAATATATATATATATAGATTTATCGTGAAAAATTGATTTCACTATCATCCACAAATATTAGAGTAGTGGTATATACATGTCATGGTCCTCTCAGGAATACCCTTAATTTGTGATTCGGTCACTGACTTTAAGTATACCAATTTATTCATGGTTCAGGTCACCTATTATGTATGTGTCGTATTTCGTAAATGAGTCACTAGTTTTACTGATTTTATCTTATCTTCTTTTTGAGAAAATAATTATTTTAAAGTCTTATATGAATTGTTTGTTGATTTTAAACATATATTCGTATAACATATATTTTAGATACTTTTTTTAAGATTCAATTTTCTTTTAAATGAGTTGAACACTTCATTTTATTTTAAAATATTTAGTAAATATAGAATTGCTCATTTTCTTCTGATTTGGTCAATAGATTTGAGTTTTTAAGTATTTGTTTATGTAGTGATGTGGGAGCTCAATATATGTTGGTTCCTTTTGTACTTGCGAGATCTGTAAGTCAATTTTAAGATAATTTGAGAATATATAGTTATATTATCAAAAATTATTTTCTTAAATTATAAGTTTAATTTTATACATTTCTGATTATTCGAATTAAGATTGTGGTCTTATATATTTATGGGATTCTAACTTCATAAGTGTGCAATGTTATTATTTATTCAAACTTATGAGTTTCAAATCCAATGTACAACATTTATAATTTTAAGTATATGCTTGTCTATTTTGATATTATAAATTTATGATTTTTCCATTATACCTATATGATATTTATCGCAATGTGACTTTTAAGGCGTGACAATTTTTCTCAATTGGTATTGATACTTTAGGGTTGTCTAACAAATACAAGGGTCTAATCAGAAAGTGTGGACTCAACACTAGGTAAACAAGTTTGAGTTTTGAGTATGGATTATGATTGGTTTGAGAGGTAGACACCATTAATTGGCACTACATTTGCAACTTGCAAGCAAATTTAGAATGCATCAAACATTTCACAACTGAAAGAATAAATACAAGTTGACCAAATCATGGGATTAAGATGGTTAGCTATTTTACTCGTTAAAAATTTCAAGTGGTCGTGGTGGTAGGTTAGGTGGTAGACATCACAAACTATCAGGAATTGGACTTGGCGATATCATGTAGGCTCTTATTACGCTAACCTTTTTAGAGCTTTGAGCATCCCAATTACAATGGTTAGTGGTTATACTAACCTCTTCTCTGGAGTAGTCCATGTGTTTGATCCTTAAAAGTAATTTTATCAAACTTAAAAATATGGATTAGTATGAAACTATTGTCTCTTTAGTTTACAAAAAGACTTGAATATGCGCATTTTTAGAATCATCAACGGTTAAAATATTGTTAAATATTTGATAATCCATTAAATATTTAATCCCTAATCTCCTATATATCTCTAAAGAAAACTTTGATTTATGTATATAAGTCCTCTTGACTTAGAACTCCGATAGTAAAACTTTAAATTTAATGCACCAATAGATTAAGTGCCATTCTCTAATACTTTCATTTCAAATTAATTATATAATTAATTGTCATATACCAAAATCTAAATGTGATAGACGTCGTACATCTACCTATATGACAAATACATAAGACTTATTCTATATAAATATTAAATATATCTTTTCTAATAAATTCACAACATGAGATAATAATCCTATCAATTATAATCAAAATTCTCAAAAATGATATGTCAATAAATTTCTTGAATTTCTTAACAAATACTCCAATGATCAAGTTTCTAATATCTTATCACAAAATTTCTAAAACATTGAGTTCAGGATCACAACTAAGTCAAAGATAATGAATCAACAATTTAAGAATATTTACTAAGCCATAAGGTTTTAAATACTTGAAAAAATATAAATTACAACTAAACTCAATAGCCGAAAGAATTAACAAATAAAGTTTCAGATAATCACTTCTAATTCTATTGTTAAATAAAATCTAAAAATAATCTAGCAAAGAGTCACATATTTACTTTCTGAGCTAGTCTCCAAGATCAAAACTTGTAAGAGAATAAATGATCTCATGTTAAATTAATATTTTAAGATTTTCAAATATTTGATTACACAAAAAAAAAAATTTATTGAGAGCATCTAAAATATATAATACAAGAATTTATATTTGAGGTCAATAAATAATGCTCATAAGATCTTAAAACAAGTTTTTTTTAAAAAAAAAGAAAAACTCCATATAATATAAATTAGTAAGAATTGGTGTCTCCAACACAAAATAAGATACAAAGGAGTGACCCGAATCATGAATAAATTGATAAACTTGAAGCCAATGACTTAATCATAAATACAAAATGTCTCATATAACACAAATACGCCACAACTTTGATGCCCACAAATGGCAATAAATTCGATTTCTCAAACTCACATACATATATTGATATGATCATTGTTTAACTCATATAATAGGACCATGACAAGAATTAAGGAGGAGACAATGCAATCAAAACCATTAAAATATGAAAAATCCACAATTCACTCACAAAGAAAAAATTCTAGTCAAAGAACACATGCACGACTTTTTAAAATAAGATATGAATAAATATAAATATATGCCAAGATCTGATTAATACAATTATATATAAATTTACATACATGATTTTATTATATGCCAAGATATGATAAATACAAGTGTGTATAAGTTCACATGCATGATTTTCTTGGTCTCAAGTCATATAATTGCACATACATCACAAGTCATAATATAATATTACGTAATGTCATTTAGATGTCAAAAAGTCATTTTAAACAAGTATAATACACTAAGGTATAATAGTCCTAAAAAGAAATAATTTTAGTATATTAAAACATCACTTAGTTTTGTCGAAAATCACTAATTTGCTTACCCAACGAGAAGGTCATGGAGAAAAATTACAAGTAAAAAAATCTCCAATAAATACAAAATACCTAATTTATCACCCAGAATTATATAAATATGCTCTCAAATAAATTAGATTCAACCTCAATACTAATCTACTCATGCTTGAAATATTGAATAAAGCTTACCAAAGTTTTACATCTCAAGCTTTGAACTAACCATTTAAGGGGTTCTAGTAAACGTAATAATTTGGGTTTATTGGTTGGGTTTGGGTCGAATTAAACTCCTAGTATTATATTAAATGGGTCAGTCTAAACCCAAACTTCGACTCGTCTTTTAAACGGATCACCCAATATGATCCAAATTAATTTATTTATTAAATTGATCATGTTTGATCATGAGCCGATCAATCCAATTCAACCTATTTAATTAAATGAATTATAATTTGATTCAACTAAAATTGACAAAAATTGATTCAAATCAATCCAAATTAGTTCAAATTGACTCAAATTGATCTGAACCAACTCGACATGTTTAACTAACATAACAATTTTAGCATATTTTAAATAATTAGAACAATAATAATATTTTTGAAGTAACATAACAACAACATAATTTAAAACCAATTATAATAACAAAACTTAATTTATAAATAATAATTTAACAAATTTACAAAAAAATTATAAAATAAAATCTTAAATAATTTTAATCGGATTAATTTATAAATGGGCTGACATGATCCAAATCGATCCGTTTATGAACCGACTAGATAAAATGATCAGTTGAGTCATAAATAAATTATAGAGGTAACCCAATTAGATATGACCTGAATTTTTTCAATTGATCCAATTATAGCCCGAACTCGAATATAATAAACTCAAAAGTCACTTAATTCGAGTCAAATTAATGGATCAAGTCATAAATTTTAAGTCTAAATTCTACTTATATATTCTACTAATGCTAGGAGAGCTTGAAAATTACAATCATACAATATATGAAATACTACAAGTCTTAACCTAACTTTACCGGTTTGAGTTTACATGAGCATCAAGACAAAGTCCAAACATCTTTAATTATAATTTAATCTATTTTTACAACTTATAATTCTAAATCAGTGCAATGATTCATAAAAAATAGAAAGAAAAATAAAAAAAAAATACTTAAATTTTATGAGTTTTTAGGCTCAAAAACATAAATTGATGAAGAGAATCGATAGCTACTTGCTCTCAGGTTAAAATTTGTGCTCTTTTCTTGCCGCCGTCGACGCTCACACTGTCGCCGTGCCTGCACTAGATCCTGCAGTCTTCTTTGCTCTCGAAAAGATCGCATGGAATGAAAAATTAATGATGATATTTTGCATAAAACCCTCTTATATTAATAAGTTTCACGATTTGGTCCAGTCTTTTGTTTTTTTTATTTCGGTTTTCATAATGACACTCACATCCTCGTTTAAGTGCAGCCATTAGGCAAAGGTTGCAAGTCATTACATATCATAAACTCTTACTCGAATGAAGATGGAACGAAACGCTGCAGAAACTACATCGGGAAGTTTCAATGTTGAAGGCAACCAAGTTCTCCGATCTGTAGAAAGCCTTGCCTGCTTTCTACTGCCTTCGCTCTCAACTTGGCTGTCTAAAATTGAGGAAAGCTCGTCATTTCTCATTGCTAAAAGGAATGTCAGTGACAGTTTTTTCATTCAGAGTATACTGCGGGCTTTCCTATCCCTTGACCCTCGAGTATTGCCTCAAACTCTCAAACTCCTCTGGATTTTTGGTGCCCGAGGATGTTGACGGAAATTTCATTGTTGCTTCTTTCATTGGTGGCCTCTCCTACACCTTGACGCTCGAGCATTCCTTCACAAGCCTTCGTCATCGTCAAATGCTCACCATTTCTCGTTAATTGTTGAAAGAAATGTAGAAATATTGAATTCAAATTAATCTCATAGAAATAAATTACAATATAATTAATAACATAATGATGCAGACCTATGCCACAAATAGTTGATAACAACATAATAATTCAAAGTCTATATACATAAATTTAAAACATAATATAATAAAAATTTATGATGTATATCTGAGTGAGCTACAAAAAATTCGTGTCTAAAAATCAAAACCCTACAATGGGAAAATCACGAGCAGCATAGCCACTGCTAATATTATAAAGCACCATGAGTGCCACAGCTAAAAGCCGTAGCTCTTTACTTGCTCGTGTCGAGCAGATTATAAGGGCAATGCTAGTCAAGCGAATGGATGCAGCCCCAAATTTTCTCGGATTCTAAACTGTCCGTAGGTAATCCCACTTCCTTCTTGGTCCTTCATCTACTTGATTTCTTGATTTTTGCACGAAGATTGTTTTGAGATTGTATATTTCTTGTATACCTGCAGGCATTGGCTCCGGGATTATTGTGTTAATTGTTGCAGTCTGCTCCATCTCCATGGCATACGAAAAACGGAAACGCAAGAGCGATAGAGAGAAGTACTACGAGATAAATGGAGCGGAAAAATTATACAAAAAACTTATGCGAAAGGATATCCGGTGGTTCAAGATATACACAGAAGAAAAGCTAGGGATTGCGACAAACAAATTTGCTTGAGAACTAGGCCCAAGAGCCCGTGGCATAGTATTATGAGGGGTACTGAGATGAGTTTGGAAAAGTTGCCATAAAGAAATCCAAAATGATTGATGAGTGCCGAGAAGAGTTTGTGAATGAGATTGTCGTCATCTCCCCATAAACCACAAGAACGTGGTTAAGCTCAGGGCTTGTTGCTTGGAAGTCCGAGTCCCCGTGTTGGTCACTGAATTCAGCGACAACCAAACACTCTTCCACCATATCCACCAAACAAGAGACGGTGTAGCTCCGATGCCCTTCAACACCCGCTTAGCTTTTGATTATCTCCATTATGGAGCGTCTCCTGGAATCATTCATGGCAATTTCAATTCCTTGAACATACTCCTGAATAAGGAATTCATTGCGACTTTTGGAACTTCAGTTCTAGTTCTGACTAGCGAGTTTACAAGAGGAACTAGCGGTTACTTGGACTTGGAATACCTGCATATGCGTGTTTTGACAAAAGAGGAGTGCTGTCTATAGCTTTGGTGTTGTTCTTCTGGATCTCCTCCCAGGGAAGCAGGCAGTACACTTTGAAGGTTCAGAAATAAAAAATACCTTGCAGTGGAATTCCTTTCTGCAATGGAAAAACAAAAGCTTCCCCTGACCTTGGACGGCCAGATCAAGACCAAGGCGAGAATGGAAGTACTCGAACAACTCGCTAAGCTTGCCAAGCAGTGAGACGCAGTGTCTCACGCTAAGTATGAATAAGCCTACAATGAAACAAGTTCCAACAAAGCTGCAAAGTTTGAGAACCTTCAATCAGCTTCCATGGGGGGCAGGAAGTTCAGAGCTCGCTGGGCAAATCTTCTACTGTTTATGAAACCATATAATCGGCTCCTTTTACTTGCAAAATTGGCTGGTGATGTAGTGCTCTTCATATATAATTTTAGTTGCATGTCTTTCCAACTTTGCACAATTAGCTTCTCTGATTGGGTGATCAAGTTCCATGTTAAGCAGCCACTAGGCTTCCTAGTCGTGTGTTTTGTACTTGATGTTCCCTTCTTATATGTGAAACTAAACTTGTTTGGCCTCTATCTTCTAATGTTTCTCTCAATGTGTTAATCTAACTTGCGATGATTTCATCTTCATTAAGCCGCAAGTAGTCCCAAGCAATTGTGCATAAGGTTACAATCCCATTAGAGAAAGACAAGATATTCAACTTTCAGAAGAGACACATTATAAATATTCTTTCCCAGACAACAACAAGATATCCCAATTGTTCATGGCGATACAAGCTGTTGAAAGTGTCCTAATACACAGGAAGCTTTACTTGCTTGTGCCCAGGACAATATCACGAGCAATACGTTCTATTAACTATTTCACTTTAGCTAACATTTGCATATATTCTATCTTCTCCCTAGCCAAAAAAAATCAAAAAAGAAGTTCTTATCAACTATGACAGCTATTTCTCCTAATGGTCGACATCCAAGAACTCTCATCCTTGCTCTGGAACTGTACCAACTACTCAAATTCAACTTCAATGGAATTTGAAGCAAGGGACGTAGTGTTTCTCTTAGTTGTAACAATCTGGTAGACACGGCAATGGCATATCTCACAACCAAAGCACTTGGACTGAGAAAAGATCTGATCAGGCTAGTGCTCATCCAATTAAAATTTGACCAAACATTCCTAGAAAGCAATCGTACTAGATATAAATCGTTTCTTTTCAATCAAAACAAAGTTCATAAATAAGCAGTATCGAGCTCAAACTTTGTCACAAGTTATGCCCCAATCCTTTCAGATCCTTGTAGCAGACACTCTTGAGGTCAACGAGTCATGCTCAATTACCGCACATTACACCAAACAAAACTAGTGTCAAGGAAGATGAGAAAATGCATTTTCCATTATAGTAGCCTGTTTCTAACTCAAATAAACCCTACACTTATCTGACATGCAATTACAATTAGTTTTGACAGGGAACTAATTATTTTCACTAAAGCAAGAACTAGAGCAAATAGCTGGACATAATCTCATTTCCAACATAATCAACACACACAGAGGAATCAAACAAGATATCTAACAGAGAGACATTAAAGCATCCATAAAAACCATAATTTATATCTAGAATAAAGATCCCACTTTTCCCACACTTCCCGGATAACAAAAAAATACAAACTTTGACAAAACACAACGCAAACATGTTTGATAAACACATAGCACAAAGTTCCAACAACGCTCCAAATCAAAAACCAATCTTACCTCACTCCCTTGAAGCCGACGCCCCAGCTCCCGCGTTCCCGGCATTCGATGTCGCTGCCGCCGCAGCCGCCTTTGCCTCCCCTGAGCAACACCCGCCACCAGCATGATGGTGGTGGTGGTGGTGATGGTGCTGCTGCCGCCCCTTGAGCTGCTTGCGCATATCATACGCATCCTCCCCGTCGGCATAATACTTGGCCTCCACGTCGTGTATCTTGTAGCCCAGCGTGGAGGTGTAGAGATTGAACGCGGCGCGATTGCTGCGACGGACGTGGAGGGAGACGTACTCGGCGCCGAAGACGGACTCCATGGCGGCCTGGGCGGCGGACATGAGCTTGGTGGCGAGGCCGAGCTTGCGGTGGGTGCGGAGCACGGCGAGCGAGGTAATGTGGCCGTGGCAGGGCTCCGAAGATTCCTCCTCCATCTTGGCGAGCACGTAGCCGACGATGCGGCCGTCGTAGTCCTCGGCGACGTAGAGGAGCTGCGGCCAGGAGAGGATGTGGTAGAGGTAGTACTTCATCTGGTAGTTCTCTGGGAGGCAGAGCAGGTTGCAGGCCTGCATGGCGAGGAGGTCCTCCACCGTCGCTTGCCGGATGCAGACCATTGCTACAAGGGTTAGGGTTCCGGCGAAATTTTTGGGGATTTTGATCAAAGGATGGCAGCTTTGCTTTTCTTTTTTTTTTTTTTTTCTCTCTGTTTTTGGTCGATCTTGTTTGGATATTTGCGAATAGGCCCCTCGAATTTATTTTATTTTCAAATTAACGGGTTGGATGTTACTATTCGGATCGGTTTCGGCCCAAGCCGTCCCCCTTATCTTTTCTCTCGCCGGTTTTCTTTCTCCGAAAGCCTTGCTCTTTTTTCTCTCTCGAATTTCTTCCCGGTGGAGCTGAATCGATTCTCAATTTTTGATTTTTTTTTTTTAATTTTCGATCTCTTCCGCCGATTCGTTCATCAGGTTCCAGTATCAAGCCCTAAATCTCAGTTTTTTCTTGCATATGTTGTGATTTTATGAACAAAATTTGTTCTCTTTTTTTTTGTCAGTTGGTGATTTTAAGTATTCAAGGTTTTCTCAATTGGTGCTTTGCTTTCTCTTTGTTATTTATCCTTGTTTCGAAGCCATTCTCCTTCGAAAGCCTGCCCAATTAGTCAGTGTGTTAGGTTGCCATTTGTGCAGATTTGTGTTTTATGGCTTCAAATTCGGCAATTTACCCCTTTTTTGTTTGAATGAAGAGTATTAAAGTGGTTTTTCTGGACAGTGGATCTAGTAATTACTGACTGTTAATATTTGGCTATCTTGACAGAATGGTGCTTGCACTCGTCTTTGAAAACTCATGCTGAATTCATGTTTTGAGTTATCTTGAAATTGTGGCATCGAAGTTACTATGATTATCTATTACAAAAAGGAAAATCCGCAATTTCAATTTTTTACTCCAGAGATGAACTAAAGTCAGTATTTTTGTATTGGAATTTTACACATATTGTAGAAGGACGGTACTAGCAGAATTTTGATGGATTCTATAGAATTTTGTGTATATTGAGTATCTCCTTACTGTAAGACATATTTCTTGTACCTCTACTTTTATGCATATAATAGATCCTACAAATAAGAAGGTTTATTTCAGATAGCATTCAGATTCTGATCTAGATTATTACTTGTTGTTTGTTTTGCCTTTTTTCCCTGGATTGTTGCAGCAGGTCGGCCTTCAAAAACAAATATGCTGTTTTTCCCAAGTAGCACAGACCAACTATATGCTGTCATTTGCATTCATTTTCTGCTTTATTCATTACAGCTGCGATTTGTGCTTCCACACATGGCTTTGTTTGAGTACAAAAACAGTTCTTTGGAAAATTGATGCAGTTCTTGACTGGGTTGGAAGAGAAGAATCCATCATGCTTAGTTGTGCTATAGATAAGGCAAGCAACTGAGAGATTCATCCTACTTCATTGAGGACCAGCCCACTAGAACCAGCATTTACTGCAGTTGGACATGCAATATTCCATCAAACTCGATAAAGTTCTTAAATATTACAAGCAATTGAGAGATTCATCCTACTTCATTGAGGACCAGCCCACTGGAACCAGCATTTACTGCAGTTGGACCTGCAATATTCTATCAAACACGATAAAGTTCTTAAATATTACAAGTTCCCAATCAGCAATTGCTTCATGTATGCTCTGAGGTCTCATGCTGGCACAAGCTTGGACAAGTTTGTGTTTTTGGGGTTTTGGGATTTACGATAATACAAGCACGAATCTCCAATCATGAAAAATCTTGCTGAAGTTTGGGACTGAACATCATTTGCAAAATATTTGACTGCCAATTATTTATTGTCACCCTGTTCTCTTTCATTTTGGCTCTAACAATGGGTGGAAATACATATATATTTTAACAATGGTACTGTTAAAGCTTGTTCCAAAGAAAATTGTTATTGTTCTTTTCCCATCTTTCATCCATTTGGTACATCTATCCTAGATATTCTATGGTTGCTAATTTAATGACATCATTGAACTATGTGTGGCATTTGTCACCTGTAGTTTTAGAATAAATCTAGGTGTTCGACACAATATTATACCTCTCCAGAATCTACATCTTGGGTTGCAAACTTTTATATGACATTTATTCCCATTTGAAAGTTTTTTATTCTTTGTTTTAGCTATGAATATTTTAAGCATGCAAAGATTGGAGAGAGGGAGAGGAATGGAAATCAAATTTAAATTGGTCCTATGATTATCTATTCAGCAAAAGAAACACAAATCTGAGGAATATGAGCGCAAGACAGGATTCAGAAAGTTTGCCGTGTTTGTGATAGATTTTACAAATGCGGCATGGAATATACAATTATGAAGATTTGAGAAGTTAATCTGAGAACTCAAAGATTTCAGGGAGCAATATGCAAAATACCTTTAGATTTATGAGGGAAAGTCAGAATACATAAGAAGCTTCTGTCATTTAAAAAAAGTTGATGTCATTCAGCCACTATTCTTTTAACATTTTTCAAGTTTCAATCTTTATTTTTGAGGAATTCAAGTTTCACTCCTTTTCTCTACATGATTCGGAAGGGGAGAATTTTAAGGGTTTCTGATTCCCCAAATCCTTCAATTTTGCCTTCTTCCTCAAAATTCTATTTCAAAGCTTGAATTTTAGCAATTGAAAACCCTACAACAGCTCCATTTTCTAGGGTTTCTCAACAGCTGGGAGATGGGGGTACATCAATCAAAGGATAAGCTGCCCTATAACAAGGTCCATTTAGCGAATCTGGAAGCAATCAAGGCTCTTCACAGAGATGATGCATGCTTTGAGGTATTTGAATCATCTATTTTGATTATTTTCTTAAATTTTGGTTTGCAATGGTAGATTTGGGAGAGTATATTTGGGATTTATGAACATGTATGTGATATTTGCAGTGGATTAATTGGAAGGGGAAACTCCATTGATTCTTTGGTGCATGAGGCTGGACCTGTTGCTGGTTGTAACACTTCTGATAGAATTGGGTGCCAACTTGAATTCTTATCACCATGGTGAGAAGCTTTTTCATCATTTTCGATATGTAAGCTGTTTCACTTTTGTTTGTGAATTTTCTCTAAAGCATATGGTTAAATCTAATCTTAACAATAGTTTCCAAGCTCCCTGATTTAGGAGTAAAAATATCCCCAAAAATATTGTGCTTTCAATCAGCTTTTCAGCATTTTTTGCTCTTAGGAAGAACGATAATATTTGAATTAAGATGTGTACTTCATTATCCTAATATTTTTGTAGTTTTCATCAGAAGTATGTGGTATAAATCGGAGAGTTCTCATTCCCGTTTTTGTATCATAGGACATCATGGAGGGACACCTCTCATCATACTGCAAAACAAGGCCTTACCCATACTGTTGATTTTCTCCTTTCTCATGGAGGAAAAAAATTATCTTGGTTATGCTTTATTATATCAAAATCCTATCACAAATAGGCTGCTCTTTGTTAACTTTCTTGTTGAATATTTCAGCGAATCCATTTTTTATCAACAATGATTGCTATAGTGCACTTGATTTGGCCAGAGCAAGAGGGGGCATTGCATTGTAGTCCACTCCATCAAGGTGCTCTCATTTTACTGCTACAGTTTTAAAATTTCTCTATGCTTTGTTTCGCTCATGCAAACTTTTGATTAACTTGTGTTCAGAGCCACATCTGTGTTTCTCTAGCTGGTGGAAAGAGCTTCTTCAGCCAAGCATTATCGGAACCTTTGTTCCACAGTGGGCATCAAGAAAAATGTCTGGTCATCAATAATTACATTTTGTCCTTTTATTGCTTAATTAGATTTTTTTTTCTTTCGAGATTCCTGACCATTTCATTAAATTGTGTTGATTTGGGTTCCAGTTGATATTTCTGCAACTTTTGAGGCCCGAGAATACATGCTGAACCTTTTTCCTTGTTTTTTTTTCTTTTGGGCAAAGTTGGGTTGTGGTTATACCATCCCAATCTCATCCTTGTGATCCCAGAGTGCCTCTCATGTTCTATCAGATTCTGTATCCAGGACTGCAGGTATATTGATAATGCAAAAGATTGCTTTCTGATTTATTTATTTATTTTTGTTGTCTAGTTATATTTCCCTAACAACAGTTACATTCCAGCTGTTAGTTTTTCTGCCCTCTTAAATTCTGAAAACAAATAAAATAATTTAATTGAGCATAATGTATTACAGAGAATGGATGTCAGTAATATTCTCAAATAAATAGGAATAGTGTATGACTATTGAGTTGTCATCAGTGTATTTTTTCACCCTTGTGCTGCCTATGTAGGTCTGTGGTTTGCTATGAGAATAGATCATGTCTTGCCATTTCCTAGGTGATGTCTAGACTGAACAGGGGCTTTTTCTAAAACTCAAAAGCTTCTGCAGTGAATCTTGTTTTACTGTTGAAAAATTCATAAATCAACCCCTGCTTTATTTCACTTTGGAATGTCTTAAACCTTGAAAGAATGACCAATCTGCTTTACTTTGCATTAAATATTTTCTTTAATTTTTTTAGATCGTATTTTCTTTGACTTTTTCGTCTCTTTTTTTACAAGAACAGGTTGCAAGACGACATGCTTTTATTTCACTTTGGAAGTACTCTATTCCAGAGCCAAAGTTCAACCAGTTGGATCCAACTGTGGCTATCAGAGACATGACTGGAAGTGAGCTTTCTGTATTTAGTATGATTCAGCACAACTGAAGTTTTTTTGTGATATTTGTTTTTATTTTGATGAACTGAAGTTCGATTCTGATAATCACTTTGGTGACAGTTGGTCCATACACTAGGTGTATTTATATAAGAGACAACAAGTGGCACGTAGTTTTTAATTGCATATCCATAGAAGAAAGCAAGATCAATTGCTGGACATGTATTGCTGAATTGAGAAGGAACTGTACTTAGATGAATAATGAATGTGATGGTCCAGTTGGATAAAGCATTACATATTTTTATATGGTTTACAGCAATTATAAGACCTTAAAACATTGTGAGCTCAGAAGGAAAGGCATCACCCCCTAGGAGCAACAAAACTACCTAGAAAGCAGAGAAAGCTTGTTGTGGTAATAAAGCTTAGATCTCAAGATTCTTAAAATGTCAATACTTAGGAGGAAAGGAGAATGGGGAAAGGGAAATGGAGCAAGTCATGTTTGATGCCACAGCCACTTTCTGTTTCTAGGACTGCATCTCTGTTACATCAGACAGCTTGCTGGTTTTTTTCTTTTTCTTTTCTTTTCCTTTTCTCTTGTTTCTTTCTCTCCTTCCTTTCCTTGCTAACATTTTATCTACTGCTTCAAATAAAAGTAAAACTTTCACTTTGAGTTACAAACAATGAGTAAGTTGTTTCTTGTTATTAAAAGCTCAGTTGATATCGGAAAACATGAGTTGTCATGCAGTTATATGTTCTTTAGAGAATTTTAGGTTCTCGTGTGATCTGTTTGGATGCTCCAGTTGAGGGCGCATGCACCCCCGTGGCACATGGCTGGGTGCACCAATATTGATCAGGTTATGAAGCTGTATGCTGTTTGAGTATCAAATTGAGAGCTCAGCTCATGCACACACTGTGTATATAGCTAAGTTCAGGTATTGGTAGTACTCACTGCTCAGAAATCCCAATTGAGAGGTGGCTGCAAAAACTCTTTTATCAGATCAGACTGAGGTTTATTGCTTCAATCAATCGACTTTTTGTACAAAGGTAGAAGGCATATCTATGCTGTGATTAAATCTGTTTCTTTTGCATGTTTTGACATGTGTTTTCAGATGCATGATCACAAATCAGAGGGCTACTATGACGTAAAATTCCAGATAAGAACAGGTACAGATATATAACCTGTATATCTGTTCCAAGGCATACTTTTGTACTGGATACTTTCGCAGCAGTTCCTTTTGGTGGAGTTTGAAACTCTTTATGTAAAATCACTTCCTCTAATTCCTGATGGAAATTTGTGTGATGGCAAGGTCATATCTGATTTCAAATGTGTTCTTTAAAAGTTCAAAATGATTTCACTGAGCATGGAGTAACACTAACAGGCTTTTGATTTTCAATGAATGTATTTAATTCCAGAGTTAGTTGCCATCTTGGACAGCTTCAAGAATTCCAGAGATAGCTGCTGTCTGCTTTTATTGAAACAATGATGGAATTAGCAGGGATTATCACAAATTCACGATCTCAGCATCCCTTGGCAGCACCTTCAGCCAATATGTGATCAACAGCTTGCTGCAGAAGAGGCACAAAAGGAGTATTAAGCCATCAAAACTTTCAAGAAAAATAACGGGTCTTGATCTGAGAGACAAACATGAATTCATTTTGTGATTACCTTAATACAAGTTAATGCATAATGGACGTCAATCTCTGAGATCTGGTGGTGGAGAGCAATTCTGACACTGAGATAAGAGGGAAAATATAAATCATTGTGTACTAGCAATTAATATTGCAACATTTGATCTTATTATTTTTTTGTGACTTCAAGGCAGCTTGTCATCAACTATTTTTTGGGGGCATTTAGCATATTCCAAGCAATAATATAACATCGATGAACAGATCAACAAGCTAAAATGCCAATGCAATACAATTTCTAGCATAACTGAAACGGTTGATATGGTTTGCAACTCAGGAAACTCGTGAAATGATTCACCATCAGAAACTGAAGTATGTCGAGCATGAAGGTAGGAAATAGTATCTACTACATTTTGAGTTTTGAATGTAGTGCTGTAAGGGACGGATGGATAACAGTGTGTAGCTCTGAGCTCATAATACAATCAGCTGAATCGATCGTATCGTCAGTGTGGGAGTAAGACATAAAAACTCGAAAGGGATTATTCCATTCTAAGAGCTAAAAACGGAATTTCGATTCCGAAATATGCTTCAGAACAAGTTACATTCTCCATTTATATAAGGTGAAATTGTACACTGACAGCAGAGAAACAGAGGATGGAAACTGACAGGACTGCTTCCATAGAAATCAACAGATAGCAAGTGTTGATAATGTACACTAAGGAAAAAATTCAGTACCTGGTTGCACTTGCTGGCATTGCTAGCACACCATGTTCTTCCAGGATCTGGCATAGTTTTCTGGGCGATATGAGCGAGCTCTCTAAAATGTGGAAAAATACCTGAGCATCAACAGAAACAGAAGCATGTCAGAAATCGATATCTGGTACGGCTGCTGAAATTGTGTTCTGTAAGTTTGGCGATACTAACCAAATTGGTCTCTACTGAAGCTACATCAACACTTAAATACTTGATTTTGTTTATCCCATCTGCAAGAAACACAATAGCAAATAACAATCGTAGTGGGTTGAGAAAACCCATTATTTAGATTGATAAGAAAAAGATATAGAACCTGCAAGAATTTTTGCCTTTCTGTGGTCATCTTCAAGCTTTGCCACATTCTCTCTCATAGCAACAAAAGCTGCAGCACAAAGAATTCCAACCTGCCTCATTCCACCACCTAAGGTTTTTCGAATTATTTTAGCCTGAAAGAGAGAAAACATGATAAATCATACCAACTTTGTGAAATTATTTCTGAAACTTTTTTGTTTTTTACCTTTGCAATAAAACTTTTTGAGCCAACAATGACAGATCCAACTGGAGCCCCCAACCCTTTTGACAAGCACACCTGATTTATCAATTCAACATGAACACGCACAATTAATAAACTAAATTGTATTCTCTTTTTTACAGTTTAAATCCAAGATTCCTAATTAAGATCAGATAACAATTAACAACAAAACAAAGTTCATTCTCCAGAAATAAAAAACAAAAAAGAGAGATTTTAATTCTTACTGAAACCGAGTCTGCTGCTTGGACAAGCCTATGAACAGGAACTCCGAGAGCCTGGAATAAACAGCTTGGAAGTTAGGCATCTAAATCCAATTTTTGACAACGTATACAACTTATGAAATCAATATTTCTGTTGGCAAATATATACAGTGGAGGCATTGAAGATGCGAGCTCCATCGATGTGAAGCTTCAGACCATGTTTCTTGGCCATCTCTCCGACTTTGTCAGTATATTCTGCAGAAAGGCATCGTCCCCCACAACTATACATCAACAAGGTAGACCGTTACATTTCATCTGCTACTGTTGAAAGGCAGTGAAGATCTTTGTTTATACAAAATGACATCCATGGTTTAGTTGATAACGTTGCTATTCCAAGAGGAACAAAAACTGGAATATGACTAAAGTCTCCAACTCCTTTCAATTAAAATCTGAAGAGGCAATTAGATATTATAATCCATGTTACAATTTTCTCCTTGTCCAACCGAAGCTTGACAAATTCATCATTAGAGCATCATAGTTCACAAACTTCAATCAGAAAGAAAAAAACTTGTCTATAGAAGTTTATCGAGTTACATGAAAGGGAATTGATTGGAAAAAAGAATTGTTTTCTGCAACTTGTTAGTCATTATATGCTCTGCTCTGCTAATAAAAAATTGCATAATTATACAAATTCGACAAAGAACAAAAATCAAAATATTTATTTCTTATTTCTTCCAAATTCGAGAATAAGACTGAGGGAAAAAAGGATGCTCACATAGCATGTGTATTCTCCAAGCAAATGAGAGTGGTAGTAGGGTAGAAAAGAGCCCCCTCGGGAGGCCTAATAGCCGCCTCGATCTCTGCGATATCCATGGTGCCGTCAGCCTTGTTCCTCAAGGTCCTGGGATGAATCCCACCAATGCTTGAAATGCCTCCATTCTCATAGATATGGATGTGGGACTTGTCCCCTAGGATGATCTCACTGCCTCTAACTTCACAATGTGCCATAACCGACACTAGGTTCGCCATTGTGCCCGATGGCACAAACAGCGCCGCCTCCTTGCCCATGACCTTTGCTATCTCTGCCTCGAATCGATGTGCAGTCGGGTCGGCTCCAAGAACGTCGTCGTCGACTTCAGCGTTAGCCATGGCAACCCGCATTGCCTGGGTCGGTTTTGTGACAGTGTCAGAGCGAAGGTCTACGGTTCTTGTCACCATTTCTGGAATCATGGATTAGAAAAAAAGTAAGAAAGTCACACTTACAAAACGAGGAAACAACAAGAACAAAACAGCAAATTAAAATGAGAAACGATTCATAATAAAATTGTAAATCTTCATATCGATGACAAAAAATGGTGGATGACAATTGTTTAATTGAAGAGAAAAGATTGAGAATGCGAGAAAAGAAAAGAAATCTGAAAACCATGGAAGTAATCATAAACTCAAAGAGACAAACATGTATACCTTGGTTCTTGAATCCAAGAAGCAATATTTTATTGAATCTTTATCCCTAAAAGAAGTATATAGCTCTGTTGACAAAGATAAAGAGGCCAAAGAAGACAAAGAAAAGAAGGAAGAGGAAAGTCCCCAACGCTTGGCGGATTGGAATGCTCTTGGGGCGTTTTATAGAGAAGAAAGAAACGCTAGAGATCCGAGATTTTGTTGAATGCTATCCAGGTACATGCACTTCCACACGTCTCTTCTTCTGGCGAGCTGCATGCTTTTATTTCACGAATTGTATGTCCTTTCTCTGCCCCAGGGAGGAAAGCATGCAAGCACTTCCCGTTCGGCTCCAATTTTTTCTCAAATATCCCCTAAAAATTAGGTAGAGGAGCAGTATCCGTGTGGTGGTCAGAGAAATATTTGCTTATTTTCTTTTGTATAAGAAGAGGCCAAAGCGTAATTTTTCCCTTTCAAAATTTGTATAATACTGGTGTGGGAGCGGAGAAATTTCTATCTTTTTGACTTATTTGTCCTCCTTTTTTCCACTTCGCCCTTATTTGACTCGTCCACGTAGTCAAACGGCGGCTTCAAGAGGTTTCAAATACCAACACGAAAGTCAAATTCTTTAGCCAGCTTATTCATATTAAATTATAATTTGGCATTCGTGATGAAGTCGTAGTTCATATCATGATTTTAACTGTCGGCCGAACGTTTCGTGTCGAAATATTTTGAATTTTTTAATTTCAATTTTAATATTATTTATATTTACATATAATTTTTTTTTATATTAATTTTATATTAAAATTTTTATTTAATTCAAGTGGTTAAAGTTTTAAATCTCTTAAAAAAATAAGGGTTCAAAATTTTTTTACTACAAATTTTATTTTTTTTTCATATTTAAAATATTTTTTTAATCAAAAATTTTTTTATTTAATATTTTTTAATATATATATATATATAAATTATTTTTTATATTTTTTTTTATATTTTAAATTTAAAATCAAATTTTAATAAAAAAATTTAAAAATAATTTGAACGAAATCGAAACGAAAATGACGTTGATGGAAACGATTTAGATATTAAATTCGATTTCGAAATATAAACTTAAAACCTTGAATTTCAACCCTGCCATATCAAAGTTGGTTTGCAATCACAATCTACAATCACAGCAGGCTGGGTCAAATTTAAAGCCAGTGACATGTCTCATCCGACCGATGATCGGTCACACATTTGCTGATGCTGCATAATCCTGTTTAGCCAGACCTGGTTTTGAGTAGCTCTGCAACCCTGACGCACAGTTGTTGTTCCCACAATAAGATAAAAAGAGGGACAGGAAGGAGAGTTAGGCGAGCTTTCAACAGGAGTGCGTGCAATAAAGAGTCTTTAAGGGAAAATCCTTACTTGATGAACCTAGCTACTGTCACAAATCACTGAGACTCGCCACTTGCTTGAAAACAGGGAAGAGGCTGGACGCCCAGACTAGGGCAGGGCCATTCGCATCTCAGGGTGTTCATCGCAAAATCAATTTCTATCGTTCCACATCGCGGCCAGCATAGCGCTCAATTGTGTCGCACCAGTATTGTCTACCAATGCCAAATTATGTTTCAAAACCTGATCGAATTTACCTTATTTTAAATTGACCCCCGACAAGGCGTGGCCAACTCTCTTGCCTTGTTGGCACCTTCTCATCCAATCAGACATCCAGATGGCCTACTTATGTCCTTGGCCACACCTGTTCTGAGTGGTTTGCTCCTCAAACCACTAAAGGTGCATTTGAATTAAAGTTAAAAGTTAAAGTTAATATTAATCAAGAATTTTTATAGGTTAAGCAATCTCAATTTAACTCATAACTTATAAGCAATTCGAGCTATATTCGAATTTGGCTCTATTCGTTTTGACTCATTTATTATAAATTGAGTTTAAGTTAAACCCAATTCCCTCGATTTCAACTTAAAAGTTAGTTTATCTTTTTAATATATAAAAATATAATTTTAAAATTATATTTTTATAACATATAATATATAGTATATATTTAATTATTTAATTATAATTTGTACTTTATATATTTTTTTATATTTAGATGTTATTCTATTAGCATAAATTTTTTAATATACATATTTATGAATTGTATTTGTGATATTATGGTTGATATTTTTTATATCTTTTTATAATTTTTTAAAATTATATTGATGTAAAATAATTTACAGAAAAATAATTTTTTAAAAATTATATAAATTTTTTGGTTTAATGTTTTTTTATTATAAATTTATGAATCGTAATTTGTGATATTATTGTTAATATTTTTTTATAATTTTTTAAAATTATTTTAATGTAAATTAATTAAAATATTTAATTTCTAAAATACTATATTTAAAGCCTATTCGGCTTGTTTACATCCCTATTTTTGTTAATATTTTTAATAAAATTAACCTTATAATAATTTAAAATTTAAAAAGTTAACTAATTTTTTTATAATAATTTAATTTAATAGTAGTGTAAAATAATTAATATTAAATTTTTTAGCAAAAAAAAAATTGATCAAGCTAATTTTTTATTAGCCTATTACCAAACGATACCTATGGGTGTTTTTGATAACTGAATGCTTAGGACCACAAATAAATTAGTTTAAATTTGTTTGAGATAAAAATAAGGTTGGACTAAAAATAAGTGTTAATTTTTCTCATGTAAAATGTGTATATTTACCTTTTTTATTTTAGAGGAGAAAGAAAGGCCCTAAAGATTTATACAATGCACTCGATATAATCTCACTGTTTGTCATATGAGGACAAATCCAATTGGGTGTTAGCTCATTTACATTTGGAAGATAAGTCCGTAACTTATAACAAATAATATGTATTGAAAACTCAAACTAAAGACTTTTTATATAATATTGATGGGATCTAGTTCACCACCAAAAATTTAGATTTACTAAATCAGTTTCGTTAGGATCTTCAAAATATGGGAAAATGAAGAAGTTCGTCCAGAATTTTTCGATGATAATTACTCCGACGCTCAAGTCAATAACTGATTTTTGTATGGAAAAGGACTAAAGAGTATTTCTATTGATGAAATGACCTGTGTTTTACCTTGGGTGATCTTCCTTTTTGTGTTGCTTGTGATTTTCAGTTTTCTTAATCTCTATCATAATTTCATTAGGATCCTCGTCCCGAAACCCATATTTTGACTCATCAATCTCTCTAGAAATGTGTTCATCACTAAGTAATCCAAAGGATCTTATTAAAATTCTTTGGCCTTCGTGGAAATCACTCCGAACTCCCAAACTTTCCGAGGCCTTTCTTGTGGCCTTCATGCTTGGTAGGTGGAGTAGTCTCAACTTACAACAGGCCAGTCTTGGATTAGTGAACTGAGCATCTGTCCATGATCTCTAATTGGTTTGGTGTACCAATAGTGTCCCCAACTCTATATATTTAGTTCATTGAATAAGGCATATGATATTGTTTGAACGTCACCAAATTAACATTCCTTGAAATCCTTCGTGATCTTTCGGGAGTCAAGTTGTCACCTTATTTTATCACGCCGAATCATTTTAGAGTTCACGTGTTTCCAAGACATCACCCTCAAAGTGTCTATTCCGCTACTTGACAGTGTACTAAGATGCACATATGTGTCCCTCGTGATTCGAGTACTGAATTTGATTTTTGAAATCTTCTGTGTTCTGTCATGTGGTATCCATCGAATGGTTGGCAAGACTTATATAAGGGATCAAGTGCCCTCCTTCACCATTTTTAGCTTTTTGTTTTCGTAATCTCTTCCTTTGCTTTCACGTTCTCGCAATTTCAATCTCCCAGTCCCATGGTTGCTCAGGGATCTCGATCTTCCTCTTATGATGTTATTTCAACTCTAGAGATAGCAATGCTATCCCCTAGTGGCACCACGCCAGGTGCCCTCACCCCATGCACATTGGGTTTGACCACACCAACATCCATTATGCTTGTTGTAGCAACAACTAAGATTGCTACTCTAGCACCTACGGCCTCCACCAAGCCTCATAGCAATGGTGTATCTATGTTTCGTAACTTTTACCTTGATAATCTAGTTTTCATCACCAAAGCTAGATTTTAATTTGGTCAGGCCTATGCTAAGAAGATCTATTCCACTCATTCATAATTTGTTGACTTGATTTTTTATTTTTATTTTTATTTTTCGTGTTCAGGTTTAAGTATAGTGTCATACATAAATATCACTCTTCAGAAGCATGCTTCTACTCCTTGGGAAGCTTTACAGTCCTAAAGGAGAGAAAAGAATGGAACCAACACTAAAGTCAAGTTTGATCCTACTACCATTCTTGGCGCCCAAAGGAGAAAAGAAAAAGGGAGCTAACAATAGAGGCAATAGCCATGCCACCCAGCAAAGTGAGCAATAGTAGCCCCTATTGTAGTTGCTTCTGTTAATTATAGAATAGAAGTGGAGACAACTGAATTCACTTTATTTAATACTAATGTGGTCTTTTTATAGGCAATACAAAACATAAATCATGGAATCTAAAAGATAGGAGAAAATAACCACTAGAATAAGAAAATCTCAACTACTTCATGATAAACCATAACAGAAAATCTGGAAAGATTTGGTCAAACTCTAACACCCTCTCTTAAACTGATATCTGCAAAATCAGTTTAGGAAATAACTTCAAAATCCTTTGAGGAACACACTCCAAGCATACTGCGAAGCTTCACAACTGCATCATACCCAAATTGCTTCAAGTACAAAGCTTCAAGTAGCCTTCGTAGCCAAATTGCTTGACATGTACTTGATGCTGCAGCAACAAATTCGGTTTTAGTTGTTGATAATGTTACTATCTGTTGCTTTTTAGAGGACCATGTGACAGCTCCAGAATTCACTATGAACACAGACCCAGATGTACTCCTTCTATCATCAACATCACCTGCATAATCACTATCTGAGAATCCATAAAACTCCAATTTCAATTCACCACCAATTTTTTTTAATTTGGTCTTGTAAACCCATTTCAAATCAATGGTTTTCTGCCCTTTAGGAAGTTCTGTTAACTCCCAGGTATTATTTCTTTTTATTACTGCAAGTTCTTTATCCATTGCTCTCCTCTATTTTAATTGTTTGAAAGCTTCTTCAAAGGTTACAGGATCATAATCTGCAAAAAGAGCAAAATGCAAAAGTGGATCCTTAGATTTATCAATTCTTGTTACCTCATAATCACTCATTCATACTGGTCTCTTTCTATTTCGTGGTTCTCTAGCAGCTGCATGTGAATCTTGCACCACTACTTGTTGATCTTGAGCTGTGATTGGTTGCTGCACTATCTCTGGACTCGGTTGCTTTTCTCCTTCTTCTTGACCATCAAAATCTGTAGGAATTCGTTGTGGAGAACCAGCCACACTCCATTTCTAGAAAGTTTCTTCATCAAAGATGACGTCTCGGCTAATGACGATTTTCTTGGTGATAGGATTATATAGTTTGTAAGCTTTGGAACAATCACTAACACCAAGAAAAATACATTTCTCACCTTTGTCTTCTAGCTTGGTCCTTTTCTGGTCTGGAATATGGGCATAACAAATACACCCAAAAATTCTAAAATGATCCACACAAGGCCTTCGACCACTCCACGCTTCCTCTGGTGTCATATTTTGAACAGCAAGTGTAGGACTTCTATTCAGAATATGAATGCTCCAATTGACTGCTTCAGGCCAGAAAGTTTTTGGAACACCAATTTTTGTCAGAATGCTCCTCATCATATTTAGAATAGTACGATTTTTGCACTCACAGACCTTGTTTTGTTGTGGTATGTAGGTTGCTGTCAGTTGTCGCTGAATGTCATAAGCCTCACAAAAATCTGCAAACTCATTTGAGATATACTCCCCTCCGCGATCAATACACAACACCTGTATTAAACATCCTGCTTCATTTTCCACGAGAGCTTTAAAGTTTTTGAAAGTGATAAAAGCCTCAGATTTTTCTTGTAAGAAACATACCCAAGTCTTTCGACTGAAATCGTCAATAAAGGTGATGAGGAAGTAGGATTAATTGGCCCACAAAGATCTGAGTGCACAATTTCCAATAACTTCCTTGCTCTTTGTGTTTTTCCTTTGGGGAATGGATCTCTGTGTTGTTTGCTAATAGCACACTTTTCACACACTTGCATAGGAGCAGAGAAGAATGGCAGGCCATTCACCATCTTCTTTTGTTGGAGTGCCTTCAAGCCACCAAAATTTAAGTGACAATAGCAAAAATGCCACAACCATGTTGTATTTTTCAACTTTACTAAGAAACATGAATTAGTGGTACTATGGATATAAAGTGGAAACATTCAATTAGCTGTCATTTTAACTTGAGCAATCAAACCCAACTTTGGATCTTGAATTCGGTATGTCCCATCTTTAATGGAGATCTCATACCCTTCTCTTGAAGCCGACCCACACTAAGCAAGTTGGTCTTTAAATTTGGGACAAAAAGAACATTTGAAATAGTATAAACAGAGTTATTTCTTATTTGAAGAGTGACCTTTCCTTTTCCCATAACTCATCTGGTGGTGTTGTCACCAAACTTGACAGTAGTGCGAAAGGATTCGTCTAGGTCAACAAATGCCTTCTTATCTCCACACATGTGATTGCTGCAACCAGTGTCTAAATACCACAAGTTTTGTTGAGTTTCTTCATCCACATGACATACCATCAAAAGGGACACCTCTTCTTCCTTTTCTGCAAAGTTAGATACTTCTCCATTTTGCTTATCTAAATTTGTTCGACGTTCTGATTGATAGTGACCATACCTATGACAACGGTAGCACTCAACATTTGACTTGTCTGCTGACTTTGGACTATAATTTGTTGAGTGAAAGCCTCCACGTCCTCTTCCTCTTTCATGAAATTGATTTACTTGATGTTGATGTTGTCGTTGGTTGCTGTGATCACTACTTCCTCTTCCTCTACCTCAGCCTCGTCCTCTTCTGCGGCCTCCTCTTGTTGTCAAATGATTTTCTATTGAGGCTTTCAGTGCTTGTTCCTCTTTTTCCTGCTGGAAAATTTTTTGCTCATGAACTAGCAAAAAGCTCTGCAACTCATCAATTGTTAGTGCATCAATATCTTTGGATTCTTCAATAGAGCATACAACAAAATTAAATTTTGGTGTCATTGATCGAAGAATCTTCTCTATGATGGTGACGTCCTCCATTTTCTCTCCATGGATCCTCATCTTGTTGGCAATAGTCATTGTTCTTGCAAAAAATTCTGCAACCGACTCACCTGACTTCATACGTAAAGTCTCAAATTCAGTGCGAAGTCCTTGGAGCTGCACCCGCTTTGCTTTGGCATTCCTACATTTTCTTCATGGAATCCCAAATTTGTTTGGAGGTATCTTTACAAAGAATTGTCTCCAAAGTTGCTCGATCAATTGCTTGGAAAAGATAGTTCTTGGCCTTAAGATCTATCAATTTCAAAGCTTCAAAATCTATCGTTTTTGTAGCTCCTGCTGCTGGTTCTGCTACTCCAGATTCAACAACATGCCAATACTCCTTGGACCTCAAGAAGTTCTCCATAAGCATACTCCAATGATCATAATGACCATCAAAGTGTGGAATCGCGGGTTGTACAAAACTATCGGAAGAAGCCATTTGTATGTTAGCTGTTGCTCTCTTATGTCTCTGTCAACCTACAGCTCTGATACCATTGTCAATTATAGAAGAGAAGTGGAGACAACTGAATTCACTTTATTCAATACTAATGTGGCCTTTTTATAGGCAATACAAAGCATAAATCATGGAATCTAAAAGATAAGAGAAAATAACCACTAGAATAAAAAAATCTCAACTACTTCATGATAAACCATAACAAAAAATCTAGAAAGATTTGGTCAAACTCTAACAGCTTCTACTTGAGCTCCTACATTGCTTGTGTTATCCCTTACCATGTGTTGGAAGACTGGTGATTAGGGGAGGAGTTAGTTATTACAGCTAATATGGTGGAGTACTTCAAGTCAGACTTGGACCTAAACTCCATTGTAGCTTGGTTTCTAAGCAATGACCTTTTTTTCAGAGCATCAAGGCCTTCAGAGATGTAAGTATCTTCTTTTCTTATTTGTAGGTGATGGAGTTCTTCTAGCATATAGTGAAGAGGTTTTATGTTTCCCAAAAGCTAATGGAGGCATAGGAGTCTAGGACCACCAACACTGAACTCAAGTTAGGGTTCCTTCAATATTGACTCGAGGCCCTCTAATTGGAGGTGGATGAAGCAACTTAGGCTAGCGGTGCACTATGTAGCATCAAGCTCCCTCTGATCTAGCCCTTCTATAGTGTCCCACTTAGCCTCGGCCACTCATCCAAAAGAAGCTTGTTGGGAGCCCTCTCTGTCAGCTCATTGCTCCTCGACAAGTTGTTGACTTTTGATCTAGATAGGAATGGCAAAGAACATCATTGGAGAAATAGAGAAGAGGTTATGAATGAAAGTACCAATTGTTTCTACAAATCTATTTCAATTCAAGGTTCTAGTTTGATAAAACTGAAGGAAAGTCTCGATGTGCCTTGGTCCAAACTCTTCACCTGCAGAAAACATTATGAGCAAGCTTTGATGCTCAAATGATATTTTGATAAAATAATGAAAGGTTGAAGGTTGTTACAGGTAAGGGAAGAAGGAGATTTAAGCTATCTCATCCAAGCTTTGACTTTTTTTATAGTGGAGGTTTTCAACCCTTTCAATCTAGTTAATTAATCTATCCTAATACTTATGAGATAATTTCATCTGAAGGCAATTTGGAACTTCTACATGACCTGAGGCTAATTTGGGTATTTTGCTAAAATTTTCTATGATGCACTTCTTATTGTGGAGCTAGAAGTGGATTAGGATGTCACCCTTTGCGGCTAGTGGGGATCGATTTTTAAAAGGTGTTTGTCCAAGGGGACTCAAGCCGACCTTCAAAAGTTCAAAGTGTGGGTCACAGTGTCCTCTTGGTAGCCCTAGAGGTGTCAAAACAGGTCTATGGCTTGCAGGCTAGCTAGACACAGTCAGTAATGGACCTTGCCTAGCATGACCCAAAATTTATAGTAAACAAGTCATGTTTAGTACCCCTTCGCAGCCCGTAACACAATTTAGTTGGGTATTATAAGGATTTAAATCTGAGTAAGATTAAAGAAAGCCAAACATCTTAACCATATAGATAATAATGAGTTTGTAATTATTTTTTAATTTATATACATATCATATTTTTAAAATATTTTTTTTAAAAAAATAGGCCACATGAATCCATAATCCATTCTGTTCCCTACGTTTGATTTTGCGACTAGCCAACCAATGGCTCCCTGTCACTTGACAAAACTTGGGGAGTTAAATTTACATTAAAAATTATAAAAAAATCAAAATAAAAAAGTAACTATTCAAATATTTTCAAAATACACTTTTCAACAACTATTTTTAAGGAATATTTTGGATATTTTTTTAATATAAAATTTCTATAAATACCCCCTATTATCCTTTTTTTTTCATCACAACTTACTCTCTCAATTGTATAAGCTCCAATTTAAACTTTAATTTCATCTCGATTCTCTAACTCTTTCTTCATCTCTCTTCTCATTCTTGCTCAAACGGTCATTAACTGGAATTCAAAATACTGACAAACTATTGATCAAGCTGTTAAGATATTTGAAATCAAGTTTATTTTATTTTTTTGTCTCATAATTTTCTTGATAATAGCATGCTACTCTTTCAATTCTCATCTTTCTTTTGAAAATGAATCTCAACTTTCAGATCCTCAACCGAAAGTTAAGGTTAATATCGGCCAATCTTTTTAAGGCTAATATAACTGAAATTCTAGAAAAAAAAAAGATTAGTAATGTTTGGAAATACTATGATATAATGGTGGTAGAAAATGAAAAAAAAATCGTTTGTAAAAAATGCAAGAATCAACTAAATGCTAGAAGTGTGCATGGAACTAACTATCTTCGAAGTCACATCCAATCTCATTTAAAAAAGAGCATAACTTAAATATAACTTTTTTTGCAACTGCTTTTTTCCTACTTCACTTGTCATTCATACATCTTTGAAAGAAAAAACAATATTATTCTCATAATATAACTAATATTTTCAATATTATTCTTCAAACTATATTTAGGTATAATATTCAAGATAAAATATTTAGTATTACTTTAGATAATGTTGATAATAATAATGTTATTGTTGATTTGTTGAAACATCAATTGCTTATTTTATTGGATGGTAGATTATTTTATATTTATTGTGCATACTATATATTTAATTTAGTTATTCAAGATGGACTTAAACTTGAAAATGTATTATATAAAATTGAAAAACTTAAAAACTTATGCAAATATATTATATTTACTCCTAATCATGCTTAAAATTTTAAACCTTTGTATAGGTAATTTCAAAAGTCACATAAAAAAAATTTCTCTTGGTACTATAAATAGGTGAAATACTACTTATAAGTTGTTAAAATTTTATTATGATTATAAAGATATACTTACTCTTTTTTGTGTACAGTACATGGATGATTGTTTATTGAATGATACAACTTGGATTGTATATAAATTATTTATACTATTATTAAAATATTTTTATATTATAATAATAGCTCTTTCATATAGTTATTATCCTACAACTTATTTAGTATTTAATAAACTTATGTTTATTTTTTTATTTTTAATAAAAATATATTACTTTCTGAATTTACACAGGTTATTCCTCTAATGAAAATGAAGTTTGAAAAATATTTTAAAATTATCAATCTTGTATTTTTTTTTTATTACTACATTAGATTCAAGAGTTAATCTTTCACGTTTTGAATTATTAGTTGATGAGTATTATGATAATATGTGTTTTTTATATATATAGTAGAATATAAATAAGGACTAATTACCTATACCCTCCCGTAATTTTTAGTAATTATAAAAAATCACCAGTAATTTTCATTATTACCTACATGACCCCCCCCCTTTTCAAAATATTTATCTACACCCCCTGATTATTATTTAATCAAAATTTTCTCCCAAAATTTTGATTTTACCCTCCGTTATTTTTGCAATTAAACCCTTAAAAATTTATTATTTATTATTTAACTTTCAGATATTTACAAATAACATCCTAAAATTAGTCAGATTTACAAAAAAGTCTTTCTCCCAAATCATTTACAAATAAACCCTTGAAATATTTTTATTTATAAAAAAGTCCAAATAGTTATAAGCGACCGAGGACGGCGAGGGCGGCAAGTGCGCGAGCACGAACGCCCGAGGCCGGCATGCAGGCGCGGACGCCGGACGCCGGCACACGGGCGCAGACACCAGCGGCGAGGGTGCGGGCACAACCAGCGAGGGGTCTATTCGTGAAATTTAGTTTTAAAATAAATAAAATTTGGACTTATTTATAAATAAAAATATCAAAGGGTCTATTTTTAAAGGTATAAATATTAAAATTGTAATTTTAAATTTTAAATTTTAAAATCTTTCATGTCTTTTTTATAAAATTTTATTTTAAAAAATGATAAAAAATTTAGACTTATTTATAAATAAAAATATTCGAGGGGTCTATGTGTAAATGTACACCATGAAACTTGTAACTTTAAATTTTAAATTTTCAAACCTTTAATAACTTATTCATAAAATTTAGTTTTAAAATAAATAACATTTGGATTATTGATAAATAAAAATATTCAAGGGGTCTATTTTTAAATGTACAAATGTTAAGCTTGTAATTGTAAATTTTAAGTTTGAAACCTTCAATATCTTTTTTGTAAAATTTTATTTAAAAAATGATAAAAAATTTAGACTTATTTATAAATAAAAATATACAAGGGATCTATTTGAAAATGTACAAACATGAAACTTGTAATTTTAAATTTTAAGTTTTCAAACCTTCAATGATTTATTCGTAAAATTTAGTTTTAAAATAAATAAAATTTGGACTTATTGATAAATAAAAATATTCAAAAGGTTTATTTTTAAATTTACAAATATTAAACTTGTAATTTTAACTATTAAATTTTAATACCTTCAATGTATTTTTTGTAAAATTTAATTTTCAAAATGATTAAAATTTAGACTTATTTATAAAAAAATATTCAATGGGTCTATTTTGTAAATATAGAAATATAAAACTTGTAATTTCAAATTTTAAGTTTTAAAACCTTCAATGTCTTCTTTATAAAATTTTGTTTAAAAAATAATAAAATTTGGACTTATTTATAAATAAATATATTTTAGGGGTCTATTTATAAATGTACAAATATTAAACTTGCAATTTGAAATTTTAAACCAAAAATCGAAAATTTAAACCTATTTTATTTTTTCAGTTTAAATTTAATTATATTTAAATTGAAAAAAAACCAAAATCAAAACCAATATTATATATTTATATATAATATGTAATTCAATTCGGTTTGGTTTTTTTTTTTTCAAAATCAAAAATCGAAACCGAAACCAAATTTAAAAATTTCTTTTTTTTAAAACCGAACCGAATCGAAAACCGAATAACCCGAACCAAGTCGATGATTGAGTTTCGATTCGGTTTGAACCGAATAGTGCACAGCCTAGCCAGGATATTGCTTTCTTGGATTTCAGTTTGTTTGTAAAGTGATTAGTTTGAGTCATGCTCGATGTGAAGATTATATTACTCTTTACATCATTGCATCCACAAATCTAGGGCACTCATTGATTTGCAAAAATTGCATATTACTTCCTGTGACCTATGTCGTCAATACCTCCAACAAATTTCATATTTGCAAAAACTTCCTTATATTTTGAAATTACATACAACTCCCTACTATCTCAACTAAAACATTGGAAAAACTATCATTTTGTTCAAATTGCAAAAAACACCCATTGCTGCTTGATATTTGCGAACAACAACCAACACTTTTTCTGCATAAGAATCTAAGTGTACCACGCACAAGAATACTATGCAGCATAATCTTGACCCATGTCAAATGGCACCAAAAGACTTGGATGATTTTCATAAACCAAAATCACTTTCACTACAACCTAGCTTATTTTTTCCCATTGGAAGATATTTTGGTGAGCAGAATCAAATTTTCAACAACTCTAAAGACATGGAAGTTCATGATCAGTTTCCTTCCATGGGTGTCCACGAGCTCAAAGACACATGCATCATCTTCCTCCAAGTTGTTTTCCATTACAAACTCGGACCATTTGGTAGAGAAACCCCAACCGCTGTCTCCATCAGAACAATATCTTGCTTCTTCTACGGTAAATGGTCCCTTACAAACTCTGATGGCACTGTTTGCAAATTTGGCAAGGGACAATCATTCTTTTAAAAAAAATTGGAGGGTGTTATCATAAAAAATGAATAGCAGAAGACAATTCTTTATATATTTCACTCACCAAAATGAAGTAGAAAACAAATAACATTTATCAGAAATCTCTTGCTTTAAGGTTTCTTGCCCTGATTTCCCCACATAGCATTGTAGCCTCAAGCTTCTCTTTTGCTACTACAAAAAAGGCCCATGCTTTTATGTTCAACCTGACAATCAGATCCCCATCACCTAGTATCTACATAAAAATTGGAAGGAAAAAAAATGAATGACTTCAATAGATAACAGAAATTGCTAAACTTGCATCTGGATCAAAATATCATATTCCATTCTTACTTTCGAAGGTAGATGTCTTTCTCTTCTAGAAGGATTAATTAAGTCTCTGGCTTTTAAGGTTTTCAACAATATCTCATCACCTTCTTGAAATCCAACAGCTTCAATGTCATCTATGTTGACAGTAACATACTTTGATAACTCTATATGCATACCTGATAAGAAGAAATAACTATTAAATAACCTCATATTGAGCAATCAATATAATATGAATATTAGAGTAATGAAGTGAAAGTGTCAGCAGAACCTATGCAATTCTCAAATAAAAGTTGAAAAATCACAACATTACAATTCAAAAATCACATGGAGGACATCATCCAACATTTGATGAATTTCCTGCAAAAAAACACAGTGACATTTGTTAATGTATTATTTCAAAATCACATAAAATAAAATAAAAAATTATCAATTTTTTTAAGAAAAACCCATATGGTAGATACATACTAAAATCTGAAGTCATCACGCTAGACCTTTTCCTTCCTCTTCCTCTGTCATGTCCTCTTACATATTGGTTTTCCACTGATTGTTGATTGCTGCTAGATCCAGAAGCTTCAATTTGTTGTTGTACTCCAAGAGGCTTTTTACACACTCTCTTGTTGTGTCTCACCTGACCACATCTACTACAAGTATATATCACTTTATTTCATGTTTCCATTGAATCCTTAATCCTTTTCTTCTTAGGCCTACCAGGTTGTCTCCTTAAACGTGGAGGAAGCACTTGCATAGCATTTGGCACAGACACCCAAAGTTGCTTGCTTGGCAATGGAGTGACAGGGACATCATATATTATTTTCTATGTCTATAGAGTGTAGTAGTCATCAACAAAATCAATTGGATCAAATCGAACATTAAGGAGAGCAACAATACCATGAATACAAGGCACTCCTATCAGCTATCACTGCCTACAGTCACAAATTCTCTGTCTTATGTCGACAATCCATCGGTCTACAGAATCACTGACCTTTGAAATATCATCAGAATACCTCCAAATATGGTATCTGCTACGTGCCTATGAAACTTTCCTAATAGAAGCTTATATTCTTGGCACTAGCTTTCCAGACTAGTGAGATCCTTCATTTTTTCTTGTGAAAAATTTTATCATTATCTTCTATATGATGAAATCAAGTAGTTTAAAAAAGGAAAGCTCTCTATCATCCTGAATAAAACTATTAAATGACTCAGAAATATTATTAGTCACATAATGACATTTCACTAAATGATCAAAATGACTTCTATTCCATACAAAATCATTTATTTCTTTCATGTACTGCCAAACTGGTATGGATAGCTGTTTAATCCTTTCCATGTACTTGATGAATTTAATAGGCAAAAATGTATTTGAAGCATTAAAAACTAAATTTTCTAACCTTTTCCCAGAATAGAATCTTTGAAGTTTACAATTACATGTCTTATACAAGCTCTATACTCAGCATGTGGGAAGATATTCTTCACAGTAACAGAAAGACTCTTCTGTCTATCTGAAATAATAACCAAGCTATCCAAATTCCTATAACCTATTGCAAGTTATATAGAAATCATAACCAAGATTGGTATGTTTCTGTTTTTCCAACTGCATATGCAACTGAAAATAGGTTATTCTCCTCGTCAATTTCACAACCTGAAAACAATGTGCCTTTATATTTATCTTTTAAGAAACATCCATCAACTCCCAATATAGGTCTGCATCCAGTAAAAAAAGCTCTGCTACAAGCATGTAGTGACAGAAAATATCTTTGGAAAGAAATATCTAGACATTGAGTAAAGTACACAATATTACTAGGATTCCTCCTCTCTAACTTTGTCTTAAGAGAATGAAATAAATTAAAAGAATCTTCTTCATTGTCATGAATAACCCTGTAAGCACATTTTTCCCCTCCATACCTGCATGTAAGTCAGCTTAAGACTGTATTTATCATTCATCAAATTTTGAATTTGCTTGACTATGATTTGCTTGTCAACATACATTCAATACAAAACTTGGTTGCTTACCCATTTAGTACTTATCATTTTATTTCCAGAAATATTGACAAAAATATATATATGAACTGGTTCTATTTTTCTTACCTGAAAACCTAAACCATCATATCTCTCTGAAGTATGAAGCCTCCAAGGGCAATTCGCAGAAGCACATTTGACTGTTATTCTGTTACATTCATTTTTTACAAACAAAAGCTGAAATCTGTGCACAATACAATACTGTCTAAGAGCTATTCTGAATGTATATACATCCTCATATATATCTCCTTTTTTCAAAATATTATCATTCTAATTATCTTCAAGTAAAGGTAATAGATCATCTTTCGCTCTGTCTTCTACTCCTTCTTCTTCACCTTGTCTTATATCCTCTTCCTCTTGCTTAGCCACTAACCACTAACTCATCATTATCATCATCCTCCTCCTCATCTTCATCATCATCAGAAGAAAAATTCAGACTATGAAAACTAAAATCGGAAGGACAAGCATCTAAATTTGAGTCAATATACTCATCTCTTTGCACACTATGATACTCAGAAGATTCTCCTGATATAAATTTTCTTTGACCATACTGTGATGTGCCAAATGTAGGAGTCAAACGAGTCAGCCTTACTGCAGACACCGCTGATAAGAAATCTCCTATGTCCTCCACTGATATTTAAATATTACTATACTTCAAGTCTTTTATCACTGTCACATTGCTTTCAGCTGAATTTCACTGTTGATTGACATATAACTTGGAGGAGTGCTACTTGGAAGTAAATACTTGATCACAAGTAATTCATTTGTTTGTCGGGTGAGCAGGTGGGGAGTGTGTGTGTGTGTTTTTTGTGGGGTTGTGGGTGGGTGGGTTGGGTTGGGGGGGGGGGGGGGGGGGGGGGGGGTCGGGGGCTGTCGGTCGGCGACGACGCGCAAAGGAAGGGGGTGGGTGGGTCCGGCTTCAGGCACAAAGGAAGGTGGGGCGGCTCATAGATGCCGGCGTAGATTCTTGAGACCGGCACCCGGCCTTGGCCATCTGCCCCCGCGCACCATCGTGCCGGCCTCTGAGAGCCACCACCCACACCCCCCCACCCCCCCCCCCCCCCGCCCCCCACCCCCTCTCTCCTCTCTCCCTACTTTCTTCCTTCGAGGCATCCTCAGCCGGCCTTGGGCGCAAAGGAAGGAGGAGGGGGGGGGGGGGGGGGGGGGGGGGGGTGGGGGGGGGGTGCGCGCTCTCAGACGCTGGCATGAGGGTGCGAGAGCGCGGACACCCAAGGCCAGGTGTCGGTCACGGGTGTCCACAATGCGTGCCCTCGCGCCGGCATCTGCGAGTGGGAGGAAAGACACTTACCAAGGAAAGCGAAGCCCGATCTGCTCTCGGGGGGGGGGGGGGGGGGTAGGGGATTCGAACGCCTATCTTCTCGCCGGCGTGGGGGGCGGGGGGCAGCAATGACGCAGGGGACCAACAGAGTAGCAAGACCTCGTTAGGGTTGCAATGAAAATGGCACAGATATTTAACTATAAATTTCTGGGGTTTTTTTGTAAATATGACTAATTTCATAGTGTTATTTGTAAACATTTGAAAGTTAAATAATAAATAATAAATTTTTAGGGGTTTAATTATAAAAATAATGGAGGATAAAATGAAAATTTTTGGAGAAAATTTTGATTAAATAACAATCAAGAGAATGTAGGTAAATATTTTGAAAAGGGGGTGGTGTAAGTAATTACGAAAATTACGAGGGGATGGTTGCAGGGGTGGGGGGTCTGAGGCTGTCGGGCGTTCGCGCCCGAGCGTCGGTCGGCGACGACGCGCAAAGGAAGGGGGTGGGTGGGTCTGGCCTCGGGCGCAAAGGAAGGTGGGGCGGCTCATAGATGCCGGCGTAGATGCTTGAGACCGGCACCCGGCCTCGACCATCTGCCCCCGCGCACCATCGTGCTGGCCTCTGAGAGCCACCACCCA
>RXID01014730.1:66971-83175 GCA_005019695.1 Trichopus zeylanicus subsp. travancoricus
GGGGGTGTGCGCGGCTCGCAGACACTGGCGTGAGGGTGCGCGAGCACAGACACCCAAGGCCAGGTGCCGGTCACGGGTGTCCACAATGCGTGCCCTCACGCCGGCATCTGCGAGTGGGGGGTCTGACACATTCGAGCATCCGCGCCCAAGCGTCGGTCGGCGACGACGCATGAAGGAAGGGGATGGGTGGGTTTGAGGCCGTCAGGCGGGGGCGGCTCGCAGACGCCGGTACTAGGGCACGCGGCTCAAACGCCCGAGACCGGCGCCCGGTCTTTGGCATCCGTGCCATCGCACCGGCCTCTGAGAGCCCCCCCACGCCCGGTCTCTGGCATCCGTGCCATCGCACCGGCCTCTGAGAGCCCCCCCACCCTCCTCTTCTTCCTTCGTGCGTCCTTGCCGGCCTCGGGCGCAAAGGAAGTTGGGGCAGCTCACAAAGGATGGCACGGATGCCCGAGACTGGCATTCGGCCTCGGCCATCTGCGCCCGCACGCCATCGTGTCGGCCTCTGAGAGCCCCCCCTCGTCTTCCTTCAGGCGTCCTCGCCAACCTCAGGCGTGAAGGAAAGGGGGTGTTAGGGGTGGGGGTGCGTTGCTTACAAAGGGTGCGCGAGCACGGATGCCCGAGGCCAGGTGTCGGTCACGGATGTTCGCGCCGCGCGTCCTCGCGCCGACGTCTACAAGCAGGAGGAAAGACACTTACCAAGGAAATCGAAGCCCGATCTGCTCGAGGGGGGAGGGGGGGGGGGCGGGGAGGGTTCAGACGCTGATCTTCTCGCCAACGGGGCAACGATGACGCGGGGGACTAACAAAGCAGCAATAGCTCGCTAGGGCTACAATTAAAATGGCACAGACATTTAACTATAAATTTCGGCGGGGGGTGTTTGGGGGGGGGGTGGGGGGGGGTTTGTAAATCTGACTAATTTTAGGGTGTGATTTGTAAATATCTGAAAGTTAAATAATAAAAAACAAGTTTTTAGGGGTTTAATTGTAAAAATAAAAGAGGGTAAAATCAAAATTTTTGGATAAAATTTTGATTAAATAACAATCAATGGGTGTAGGTAAATATTTTGAAAAAGAGGGTGGCGTAGATAATTACGGAAATTACAGAAGATTTTTCATAATTATAAGAAATTATGGGGGGTGTAGGTAATTAGCCTTATAAATAATATGTTAAAAATTATTATATGATATGTATAATATTTATGAAATACAATGGTAATTTTTCTCGTTTTGGTCGTTCAAAATATACCATAGACTATTTCAAATCAAAATTTTATGTGTTTTTTATTTTGTAAAGGAAAAAATAAAAATCGATTTCAATATCTTCTTCATATAATGAATTGTCTTTATATAAAAATGAAACTATAGAGGTTTTGACTCATAAAGATTTTGAAATTTTTGATATATTATCATAGTGAAAAGTACATGTAAGTAAATGTTTAGTGCTTTCCAATATGATCCGTGATTTACTAATTGTTCTAGTGTCCACAGTTACATTAAAATCTTATTTTAATACATAAAAAAGAGTATTAAAAGATAAGAGAATTTGGTTAACATTTAAAACTTTAGAGATATGTATCTGCATAAAAATTTTGTATGATGCTAAAAAAAGAATCTAAAGACTTGATAGAAGTTTAATTGATTAGGAGATTGAAAAAGTTGAAAAAACCAAATATACTAATCCTTAAGATTGAACATGATTGTTAAGAAATCATAATAGTATGTTAGGAGTATACATATATATATTATTATATTCTAAATTATTTTTTATATTTTGTTTGAATTATTTTACCTACTTGAGTGTCGAAGTAGGATTGCCAAGTGTAACCCCTCAGTTTGGCAAATTTTCTTTTACAGATTTTAAATGACGATGTAGATTTCTCGTATTTCAAATACAGGTATGCATAATACTCATAAATTAAGATTGAGCATGATTTTTAAGAAATCATAATAGTAAGTTAGGAGTATACATATATATATTATTATATTCTAAATTATTTTTTATATTTTGTTTGAATTATTTTACCTACTTGAGTATCGAAGTAGGATCGTCGAGTGTAACCCCTCAGTTCGGCAATTTTTTTTACAGATTTTAAATGATGATGTAGATTTCTCATATTTCAAATATAGGTATGCATAATACTTATAAATTAATTTAAATATGAACATTTTTTTTTATTTATTTTTTCATTTTTTTGTATTTGTAGATATTTCTTAATTTTTTAGGAACAAATTAAAATTTTCATTTTCGGGTCCAAATATGAACATTTTTTTATTTAATTTTTCAGATTTTTTGGTATTTGTAGAATTTTTTATTTTTTAAAAAAGATAAAATTTCTGCTGTCAAGATTCGAGCCAAGTTTGTTGAAAAAAAAAATAAAAAACCTCAGCCAACTAAACTCTAATTCATTGCTGATTTTTTTTTTTAATTTATATATGTTTATTTATATTTTAAATTTTTTTTAAAAAAATAGTAGATTAGACACGACATAATCAACAGATCTGTAGGTCCGGGATCATGTCTTGATGGGCTTTTTTTTTTTTACAGATCATGTCCGGTACAGTCTATGATAGTTTTGATAGTTTACTGAAACAGATTATGCCGGCCCGCACAGTGCATTTGATACTTTTAAGTAGTCCATGTGAAAAAATCGGCGCAGACCGTTTCATATCTCTAAATAGCCCACATGCAAGGACTGTGTAGCGTCCTCCTGGTCGGGTCGAGCTCCCATTTTCTTTAATCCTCGAACATCGCCTACTTTGTTCGTCAAACACTGGAGGTTAGTGCTCAAGTCCCCAAACTTGTGATGCCCTCCGCGACACTCTTTATTCCGTTCGAGCTATGGTCCTCGTTTGGCTTGGCTCGACTCTGAATCTGTTCTCTTCATTGAAAAAATCTAACCAATTCATATAATTTTATTTATTCACATTGCCCCCGGAACTCTGCCTTGGCTACTGCTTATTATTGGAATGCAAAGGAACGCATCAACAATATGGGAATCATTCTTTCTTAGGAATAAGTTGGAATTTTTAACTTCTAAGCTAAAAATCAACTGAAAATAGATAGCAAACAATGAAGAATAAATAGTGGATAAACAGCAGTAGGCCATCGAACATTATCCTTCGATGTGGAGGGAGGTTGGACGACGCCCCGATGTACAGCTAGGCTTAATCTCCACCTAGATCATTTTTAATCCATTGTCATCTGATCTGAATCACCTGTGAGAGTCATCTCCAGCAAATCCCTCTGATAATTTAGTTACTTGCACAGCGATAAGAAGAAAACCAAAATAGAGAACGTGAGTTTAAGGAAAAAAAAATGGGTTTCTTTCAACCCTTTTATATACTACAAACATTTTGTTAAATCATAAGATAATCCCAACGATTCTTCCCCCAGGTGAAACCCTAATTGATGTATGTACTAATTCATTTACTAGAGTAATATCCGTAGGACATTTGAAAACAGAATCGTAAACGCAAATGATACCGTAACATGGGACAAGCTAAAAGGTTGGGCATGTTGGGAATTAAACTCAAATGTGTTTCAAAATATTTTAATTATGTATGGAAATGGTAAAATTTAAATTGATGGAATCAAAGATTTTGAATTGGAATACCTTTTGAGATTTAAATTAAATGCAAACGCAAATGATACCGCGTGATCTAAAAAATAAAGATATAATGAAAGAGACTATCGAAATTTGGCGGCTCCTTCGATAATTAAGTCAATAACGCTTTTTGAATAGAAAATAATAATAATTTTTTGAAAAAAAAAGAATCATAAAATTTAGGGTTTGAGAGTCTATGTCTCCCTTATGTATTCCTCAGTGTATGTAAAAAAAGTAGAGATACCTTATTTTTATATCTTAATGAATCTTACTTATCAAGGATAATATCCTTAATTTTTAAGATATTTAACATAATTATCTGCCGAAATATAGTTACCTTCTTAGAATTAAATTTTTTTCTAAATTTGATTTCGAACCAACTTATTAGACCTAGACTGGACCGACTTATTGGACTCAGATTGAAACAACTCAAGCGTTCATTATATCATCAAACCCCTTAATTTTAGGCATTGAGTCATCGTGGCTCGATGAGTAAAGTTACCTTCATATTCTTATTGAATCATATCTTCGGTTTGAGCCTGCATTGTCACTGAACTATTTTTACCCCTTGGACAAGTTTGCAATTATGGAGCCAGGTTTTTGTCTCAAGTTGGCCTAAGGACTTTATGTCTGGTATTGGATCGAAGTCTTATACTTTGTCTGATCTGAGGTTTTTGCACCTTATCTGATTTGAGGTCTTTTGTGTCTAACATTGGGACAAGATCTTATGTCTTATATGATTCAAAGTCTTTGTGCCTGGTCTAATCCAAGGTCTTATGTTTTATCTGATCTGAGGTCTTTATTACTGGCATTTGACCTAGATTTTATGCCTCGTCTGATTTGAGGTTTTTGTATCTCGTCTAATCCGAGGTCTTATACCTCGTCTGATCTGAGGTTTTTGTGACTTATTTAATCTGAGATCTTTATGCCTAGTGTTGTACCGAGGTCTTATATCTCATCTGATTCAAGATCTTTTGTATCAAACCCATGCTATTGGAGGTGGCCGTCTTAGTTGTAGGCGAGTAATGTTGGTCATACTTGTTCATTTTCTATCTCAAAAGATTGGTTATGTCTAATCACCAAAAAATCAATCATTAAATATAATCAACAAAAATATAAAGAGGTAAAGAGGAATAAATGCATCTGAGTTATGAAGTGATTCAAGTAAGAATTTTGGTCAAGCAACTTGAGGGTTTCCATGTTTCAATTGGCGATAAAGATCACCTATGTTGCAACTTCTTCTGCATTTTGGCTCCTTTGCTAGTTAGCCACTTTGCCTTTTATTATTATTATTATTTTGTGGGCTGCAAATCACTCCTCCTCCTCCCCCACGTGGCCTTTCTTAGCAGCAACAATACAAAATTTTCTTTCTTTTTTCTTTCTTCTGGGCTACAAACCCTCTCCCCACTTGGCCTCTTTTGCCCTTTTTCTGTTTCAAAATTTTCTTTTACCCACTATTTAGGTAGTTTTTACAATTTGACCTCAATTTAGGATAATTAAGGTCAATTTAAAATAAAAAAGAACTGGAAAATCAAGCCCAGAACCTAAATTGAGTCACAATTGGATGTCCACTTTTAACTGAATATCTGGTACTATCCAACTGCATGAACTGCTGCTCACAATCAGATGCCTGATTTCAATCGAACATCCGGTATTATCCGATTGTGCGAACCTCACTCGCAGTTGAATGTCTGATTCTTAATTGGTCATCTGGTTTAATTACAATCTACAAAAACAGAAATAGGATTATTCTTAAAACACATCAAAAATCAGCCAAATTTTTTAATAAGAAAGGTATAATCTTAGAATATTTTAATTTGAGATCAAAATATGAGCTTTATGATAGAAGAATACCCATTAAATCTCTTAATTAAATATTAATAACTAAAATTAGAGATCCTCTCAAAGATAAATTCGGCATGAATTAAAGAAAAAATTTTGATGAAAATCTTGTCATCTAGGAGGAGAGCAAGAAGGCGTCAACAAGGGATTAAAAAGATGCAAGGTTTTATCACTTTTTTCATCTTTTCTTTTATTATCCCCTATTCGTTTTGCCCCTTATGGAGTCTTTATTTTCTCACGCTTGTCACTATTGTTGCCTCCTCTTTCTTAAGACTTGCGGTCACTCACGATCTCATTCTCCATCAACTGCCATACGTTCTCAGTAGCCTGAGTACAAATGACGGAACCTGAAAGAATCAGGTGTTTGAATTCCATTACAGTCCTATCTTTTGTTTATCAATACTGTAGCCATCTGCGGTTTCACACTGCCAAATCTCTAACATCACCCACAACCAACTGTCATCCTCTATATGATGGCAAATCTTCACCATCACCGTGACTACCCATGACTCTCCATATGACAACAGATCTTTACCAACACCGCGGTCACCCATGGTCCTCCATATAATGGCGAATCTCTACTAACACCAGGCCACTTGTGGCCCTCCGTATGATGGTGGATCTCTACCAACACTATGGTCACCCATAGCTCTCCGTATAATGGTAGATCTCTACCAACACTATGATCACCCGCGGCCCTCTATATGATAGCAAATCTCCATTAACACTATGGCCATCCTCATCCCTCCATGTGACAGTGGATCTCCACCAACACTTTGATCACCCACTACCCTTCATACGACAGTGAATCTCCACAAACGCCATGAACAATCGCAATCTAGAATGCTAGCAAATCTCCATTACTATCGTGATCACTCGTAGTCTCGTTCATCACCATGGTGTCATGTCAAAAAAGAATTAGTGACAAGAATTTCTTGGATTGACAATGAGGACGAGAGTGAGAAAAAGAATAAGAACAAAACAACAAAAATAATAATAAAACATCCAAAATGGTTTAGGATCTATCTGTGGTCTCGCCCGATAACCAATCGACTTAGGGCTAGCTTGTGATCTTGCAAGTCAAGATGGTTTAGAGTAAACCTATGGTCTCGTCCAACAGCCAATCGACTTAGAGTAAACCTATGGTCTCGTCCGACAACCAATCGACTTAGGGTCAACCTATGATCTTGTAAGTAAATATGGTTTAGAGTAAGCCTACAGTCTTGTCCGACAATCAATCAACTTCGGACCAACCTGTGGTCTCGTCCAAAAGTGAAAATAGTTTAGAGTCAACCTACGATCTCACTTGACAACTAATTAACTTAGAGTCTATCTGCAGTCCACTCAAAAATCAAGATAATTGAGGGTCAACCTGCGGTCTTATCTGATAACTAATCTGTAGGATCAATTTTAGTTGTCCAATGTAGCGGAGACCCTAGGAAATAACCTCAATACACAAATCAGAGTTTATTTCAATTTCAGTACACTATTAAGTATTATGAGAATTTTAACTTCTAATAAGTGCAAGACCCTATTGTTAATTACTGTGACAATTGTCAAGAATCTTATAAAGTAAGAAACCTAGGTAATAAAATAGAAATATAAAAAAGCAAAAAATATCATTTAATTGGCTTAAGAAAAGATACATGGCTTAACTGAGGGCATACTCTTACTTTATAATCAATTTCAATATGAGACTATAGAAGATGTGAAAGAAATAAAGAAAAGAAAATAGTGGAGAAGAAGCTCTTAATATATGCTGCTATCCCGCTCCCATGTGCTGGACCATGTAATGCCTAACTCAGATGAGTCTTGACTTGATTCCCAGCAGATATTGAAGCTGTTGTTCGGTGGGACATGAAAGGAGAATGATGGTTGAAGTATTTCCAATAGCCTGAGCATTAACAATAACTTTGTTGGATGGTATTACCAATAACTTATCGGGATTAGCCTGAAGTATTTTCAATAGCTCTTGAACTTTAGCGATAACTTTTTGGATTGAAGCATTTTCCTTATCTAGCAAGGTGTTGGTGATAACTTCATTTGAGTTGGAGTGTTTTTGTTAACTAATAAGACATTGGTAATAACTCTATTGATCTTAAAATATTTCCATATTCAATAAGGCATAAGTGATAACTTTGTTAACTTGAAGTATTTCTATAGTCAATGATGCGTAGATAATAACTTTATTGATTTTGAAGTATTTTCATAGCCAATAAGATATATGTGATAACTTTCTTGATTTTAAAGTATTTCATAGTCAATGAGGCGTAGAAGATAATTTTGTTGACCTTTAAAATGTTTTCATAGCCAATAGGGCATAAGCCATAACTTCATTGATTTTGAAGTATTTTTATAGTCAATGAGGCGTAGGTGATAACTTCATTAATTTTAAAATATTTTCATAACCAATGAGATGTAGGTAATAACTTTATTGATTTCAAAGTGTTTCCATAGCTAATGATGTGTAGGCCATCACTTCATTGGTTTTAAAGTATTCTATAGCCAATAAGGCACATACAATAACTTTGTTGATTTTAAATTTTCAAAGTCAATAATGCGTAGGCAATTACTTCATTGATTTTAAAATATTTTTATACCTAATGAGGCTTAAGTGATAACTTCATTAATTTTGAAGTGTTTCTATAGCCAATGAAACGTAGATCATAACTTTGTTAATTTTAAAGCATTTTTATAGCCAATAAAGTATAGATGATAACTTCATTAATTTTAAAATATTTTCATAGTTAATAAGACGTAGGCGATAAATTAGTTGATTTTAAAGTGTTTTTATACCTAATGAGGTCTACTTGGTAACTTCATTGACTTTGAAATATTTCTATAGCTAATGAGGTGTAGTCAGTAACTTCATTGATTTTAAAGTATTTTCATTACCAACGAGACGTAGGCGATAACTTTGTTAATTTTAATATGTTTCTATAGTCAATGAGATATAAGAAAAAACTTCATTAATTTTGAACGGGTTCCATAGCCAATAAGGCATAGACGATAACTTTGTTGATTTTAAAGTATTTTCATAGCTAATAAGACATAAGAGATAACTTCATTCATAATCAATGAGACATAAGACATAACTTTGTTATTTTTGAAGTGTTTTTATAGTCAATGAGATATAAGCAATAACTTTGTTTGATTTGAAGTGGCATTATCCACTGTTCGTGTAGTCATAGTCTTATAGTGCTACTGAAGGCTTTTGTAATACACCCAGCAAGATTCAGTTTAATCCTATTTACTTCTATTTAAGCTAATTTTGGTTCGGATCAGGATGGCAACATCACCTATTATTCATAACCTTAGAACATTGTCGAAGGTTTAGCATACCCATTGAGATTTAGCTTGACCTTGTTTTAGTTCTATTTTAACTTATCTGAGTTAGACCTGACCTATGCTTTGTTCACTTTGAGTCTAGTTAAATTTGATTCAGTCTTGGATTCAGTTTGAGCTGATTTAAAATTCAAACTTGGTCTCGATTTAAGTTTGACTCAATTCAATATTTAGAATTTGGCATAGATTTAGGTCTGATTTGATTCAATTTGATGTTAAAAATTTGATTTAGATCAAGTCTAATCTGATTCAATATAATATTCAAAATTTAATTTGAGTGAAGTTTGTTTTAGTTTAGTTCCATGTTCAAAACTCCACTTCAGTTCGAGTCTGATTTAAAATTCAATTTGAGTCACTTTAATTTGATCGATTTATATTAATCAATTTAGTTTAAAAGCCCTCATAGTGTCATAATGATATTATAGAGAGCCCACAAGCTGTCCATAAATTTAAACTGACTTTCGAGCAAGACCACAGGTTGACTCTAAATGGATTAATTGTTGAGCTAGATTATAAGCTAGCCCTAAATTGTTTGATTTTCGACGAAGATCACAGGTCGGTCCTAAGTCGGATTGGTTGTTAGGCGAGACCACAAGCTGGCCCTCAATCGTTTGACTTTCAAGTAAGATCACATGTTGGCCTTAAGTCGGATTGATTATCGGATGAGACCGTAGGCTAGTCCTAAACCATTTGACTTTCAGGAAAAAATGCAAGCTAGTCCTAAATTAGATTGGTTGTCAGGCAAGACTACAAGTTCGTCCTAAATCATTTTACTTTCAAACGAGAGCGTATATTGGCCCTAAGTTGAATTGGTTGTCGAGTGAGACCGCAAATTGGCCTAAATCATTTGACTTTCAAGTGAGACCGTAGACTGGACCTAAGTCGAATTCATTATCAACGAGACCGCTAATTGGTTCTAAACTGTTTGATGTTCAGGTGAGACTGCAAATTGGTCCTAAGTCAAATTGATTTTCAGGTGAGACTATAAGCTAGCCTTAAACTGTTTTGACTTTTGGGCAAGACCACAAACTAGCCCTAAATTGTGATTAAGATTTGTCAGCGTTCTAAACTACAAGTGGTCATAGTGTTAGTAGAGATTTACCATCATATGGGGGGACTACGGGTGGTTGAAGTGTTGGTGGAGACTTACCACCATACGGAGAGTCGTGGGTGGCCATAGTGTTGGTGGAGATCCGCTATCATACAAAAGACCGCAAGTGGTCACAGTATTGGTGAAAATCTGCCATCATACAGAGGACCGCAGGTGATCACAATATTGGTAGAGATCTGTAGTTGTATAGAGAGTCACATATGATTTCGATGTTAGTAGATATCCATCAGCACAACACCATAGGTGGCCATGGCATTAATAAACAGAAGAAAGACTTATGATGGGATTTAGATGCCTAATTCTTTCAGATTCGGCTGTCCAAACTCGAGCTGCTAAGAATGTGTGATAATTGATAGAGAACGAGGCCATGGGTGGCCGCAAGCTAAAAAAGAGGGGGTAGTAGCAGCAATAAGTACAAGAAAATAAAGACCTCGTAGGGGACAAAGAAACAAGCAGATAATGAAAGAAAAAACGAAATAAGGGATAAAATCTTACATCTTTTTGATCCCTTGTTGATGCCTTCTTGCTCTCCTCCTAGATGATCAGATCTTCCTCGAAACTTCTTCTTCAATTAGTGTATAATTTACCCAAGAATTATATATGAATTGTTATAAAATTCAAGTGCCCTAGTCCCCTTTTATAGGCTTTGAGAGGATCTATAATTTTAATTATTGGGATTTAATTGGGAGATTTAATGAGCATTCTCTTATCATAAACCCCCCATATTTAAATTTCATATTGTTCTTCAAGATTATACCTTCCTTATCAAAAAAACAGATTAATTTTGATGAATTTTGAGAAAAATTTTATTTTTATTTATGTAGATTCATGATTGAACCAGACGTCTGATTTGGAACCGGATGTCCCTGACAACGACCAATGCTAACATAGTTGGATAATACTGGATGTCTGATTGAAATTGGATATCTGACTATGAACAGTACCAGACATCCAGTTAGAACCGGACATCCAACTGTGGCTCGGCTCGACTTTTGGGCCAAATTGTGGTCTAAATATTCAGCCCACTCATTTCACTTTAATTTGAGTCCAAATTTTTAAATAATTTAGATTCGAATTAAACGTAATTTTTTTATTAAATTTGATCATGATTTAGGTCTAATTGAGACTCACATTGGGTCATAATACAGTGGTATTCAATCTCATATTCAATCATATACTTAAACACAATTAACTTAGGATAAGTTCACTATCTCATCTGAAAATTAAGATAGTTTAGTTATGACAGCGGTCACACCCGACAACCAATCAACATAGCACTAGCCTATGATCTCGCCCAAAAGTCAAAATGATTTAGAGTCAGCTTGCAATCTCACCTAACAATCAAATCAACTTACGGTCAACATGCAATCTCGTCCAAAAATCAAAATAGTTTAGAGTGAGTCTACGATCTCACTCGACAACTAGTTTGAATCTATGGACAGCTTGTGAGCTTACCATAATATCATTATGACAGTCTGTTCGAACTAAATTGATTAAATTAAAGTGACTCAAATTGAATTTCAAATCAAACTCAAACTAAAGTCGAGTTTTAAATATTAAACTAAATCAAATCAAACTTGACCCAAATCAAGTTTCAAATATCAAATTGAATTAAATCAGACTTAAGTTTGAGTCAAGTTTTAAACATTAAACTAAATCAGACTTAAATTGAAATTAAGTCTGAATTTAAAATCAGGTCAACCTAAATCCCACTGGGTGTGCTAAATCTTTGGCAATACTCCAAGGCTATGCCCAATCCCATGAGCAGTAGGTAAGATCATTATCCTAGCCCAAACTAACACTGGTCCGAATAGAGTTGAGGGCTCGGGCGCTAGCGCGAGGCCGGCGTGAGACTAGAGAGAGGGCACGTGTGCAGGCACCAAGCTAGTGAGCGTGCGGGTGAGGGCGCCAGAGGCCGACGAGATGGCATGAGCATGAGGCCGGTAAGGGCGCAGGCACCATAGGCCGATGCGAGGACATGGGTCATACGGTGGAAGTGGTCAAGTAAAAGAGTTCTTGATTAAAAGTGTTAAATTGATGTGGTCAAATTACACCTGAAGAAGAAAATTATTATAATGTCAGGTGTAATGAATTAGTCTTATATTGGATATTGGATAGATAGAGTCTAATATATATTGTGAAAAAGGCCCATATCCCATGAGCTTAAGCTTTTGGGATGGTTTGGTGTCCGGCTCACTATATGGATTTGGTTTGACACTCTTGCGTCTACCCAATATGAAAACACTTCAAATTTTAAGAGGTCAATACTTATATTTTACAGGCTACAAAATACTTTAAAATTAAAGAAGTTATCACCTATGTTTCATTGGCTATAGAAATACTTTACACTTATGAAATTATCACTTATATTTTATCAGCTATGGAAGCACTTTAAAATAAATTAAGTTATCATTTATACCTAATTAGGTATAGAAACACTTTGAACTCATAATATAATCATCATACCTCATTAACTTTAGAAACACTTCAAAATCAATGAAGTTATTGCTTATGCCTTATTGACTATGAAAATACTTCTAAGTTAATGAAGTTACTGCTTACTGAAATAATTCAAATAATTAAAATTATGACTTATGCATCATTAATTGTAGAAACACTTCAAAATCAATAAAGTCATTGTTTATGCCTCATTGACTATAGAAATACTTCAAATTAATGAAGTTATTTCTTATACCTCATCGACTATAGAAATACTTCAAATCAATGAACTTATTGCTTATGTCTCATTAGAAATAGAAATAATTTAAACCAATAAAGTTATTGCTTACCCTTAATTGGCTATAAAAATACTTTAAATCAATAAAGTTATCATTTATGCCCCATTGGCTATGAAAATACTTCAAAATCAATGAAATTATTGCTTATGTCTCATTGGATATGAAAACACTTCAAGTCAATGAAATTATCGCTTATGCCTCATTGGTTATATAAACTCTTCAAATCAATGAACTTCTTTTTGATGCCTCATTAGGTATAAAAATACTTCAAAGTGATGAAGTTATTACTTATGCCTCATTAATTATAAAAATACTTCAAATCAATAAGTTTATTGCTTATGTCTCATTAGCTACAGAAATACTTGAAACTCATAAAGTTATTACTTATGTCTTATTGTCTATAGAAATACTTCAAAATCAATGAAGTTACTACTTATGTCTCATTAATTATAAAAATACTTTAAATCAATGAAGTTATTATTTATGCCTCATTGGGTATACAAATACTTCAAATAAATGAAATTATTGCTTATAACTCATTAGCTATAGAAACACTTCAAAATCAACAAAGTTATTGTTTATGTCTCATTAGCTATAGAAACATTTCAAGTCAATGAAATTATCACTTGCGTCTCATTGGCTATAAAAATACTTCAAAATCAATGAAGTTATTGTTTATGCCTCAATAGCTATAGAAACACTTTAAATCAATAAAGTTATTATTTATGTCTCATTAGCTACAAAAACACTTTAAATCAATGAATTTATCACTTGTGCCTTGTCGGCTATGAAAACACTTTAAGTAAATAAAGCTATTACTTATGCCTTACTAGTTATAGAAGTACTTCAAGTCAAGAAAGTTATTATTTATGCCTCATTGGCTATAGAACTACTTCAAATCAATGAAGTTATTATTTACACCTCATTAGTTATAGAAATACTTCAATCAATAAAGTTATCACCTATGTCTCATTGACTATAGATATACTTCAAGTCCATAGAGTTATTGTTTATACTTCATTAGCTATAGAAGCACTCCAAAATCAATAAAGTTAATGTTTATGCCTCATTGGTTATAGAAACATTTCAAACTTATGAAGTTATTGCTTATATCTCATTGGCTATAAAAATACTTCAAAATTAATGAAATTATTACTTATACCTCATTGGTTATAAAGATACTTCAAATTAATGAAATTATTGCTTACGTCTTATTGGCTATAAAAAAAATACTTCAAACAAAATAAAATTATCGCTTATGGCTCATTGACTATGGATATACTTCAAATCAAATGAAATTATCACTTATATCTCATCGGCTATAGAAATACTTCAAACCTAATGAAGTTATTGATTACACCTCATTAGCTTTAAAAACACTTCAAATCCTAAAAAGCTATTACCTACTCCTCATTGGCTATGAAAATATATCAAAATTAATGAAGTTATTACCTATGTCACATTAGCTAATAAAAACACTTTAAAACTTAAAGTTATCACCAATGTCTTATAAAAAACACTTCAATCAAAAGAAGTTATCACCAACACTCAGACTATCAGAAATACTTTACCCCACATTCCCCTTTTATGTGCCATTGGATGACACCATCAACATCTGCCAAAGACCATGTCAAGACTCATCTGAGTCAAGATGCCATGTGGTCCAACTCAAGAGAGTAGGGCACCAGCACACATCAGAGCTTCTTCTTCACTCTTTCTTTCTCTTTACTTCTTTTATATTTTCTATAATTCTATGTTCAAATTTATTATGAAGTGAGAATATATCCTTACTTAAGTCATGTATCTTTTCTCAAATCAATCAAATAATATCTTCTTCTTTTCTCTTGTGTCTCTACTTTATTAGTTAGATTTCTTATTTTAGAAGGTTCCTAATAATTATTGGAGTAATTAACAATAGGGGATTGCACTTGTTAAAAGTCAATATTTTCACAACACCTAGTAGTGCACTCAAATTAAAACACACTTTGATTTATGATTCAAGGTTACACTATAGGGGTCTCCACCACTCCCGATCTACCAAAATCGATCTCACAAATTCTGATACATCCAGTTAGACTTGGTTTCTCCTCCAAATGTAGGAAATCAAACTAATATAGACATATATTAAAAGAGGAAAAGAAGATGATTGATTTTTCATTGTAGAAAAAGGAAGGTGGCATCATCTTGTGACTCTCATGCCCTAATCTACACTCTCATTCTAGGTGAAAGATTTGTGGTATACTTTGTCAACCAATAATCACCGCGAGGTCTGTCAAAGTTAACATAAACATGAGTCAACCCCTCATCTCTCGTTCAAGGGGCAAGGACTTTCTATCCTTGGGGCAAAGACCTCCCATCCAAGGAATACGAGCCAAACCCATTCAAAAGGGTTAAGACCAAATATCATTATGCCAAATCTCAATGACAAAATAACAATTGTTACAAGGGCAATTAGGGTCCAAATCAGCTATCATGTTGTGTTTAACTCCATCAAACTTATACATGGTGCATCCACTTTTACCAACTGCATCACTACTCCTAACATTGCTAATGATGCTACTACTACCATTGATCCAGTCACTGTTGGCTTTATGGTGTCTCGAATCCGGATTTTCCGGATAGTCTTAATTATATTATTGGGCCTAATCCTTATCTAGATTTATCTTCTAGAAGTCTTAAATTAGTAGAAGTCTTATTTGAGTCGGTCTTCTATTTTGACTCAAACATCATTAGGCCACATCTATAAATACACCATTGATGTAAGGGTCTCTAGATATAGAAAATAGAGAGTGAGAGTTGGTGATATTGGAGTTTCGTCTCCGTCGTTGTAATCTTCTCTTTTCTCTTCCTCATTAATACAATATTCTCTGGATCGTCTTCCCACATATATCTCTTGTGTACTATCTTTTCCTCTTTTCTGTTCTTCCTCTATCTTGTGAATTGTGGTGGACATCGATATTTTCCGCAACAAGTGGCATCAGAGCTTGGTTCAATATATCTACTACGAAGTTCGATATAGAGAAATTCAATGGAAAGCAAGGATTTCCTATTTGGCAAGCAAAAGTTCGTGCAATTCTTACTCAACAAGGGTTGAGACACACATTGGAGGACGTCAAGCCTGAAGATGTCACCGAAAGTTTCTGGGAAAACCAAAAGGCCAGCGCACATAGCACAATCATCCTCAGTCTTACCGATGAGGTACTCTATCCGTTTCTTGATGTTGAAAAACATCCCCTTCAGAGTTATGGAAAAGCTGGAGAAGAGAAACAGTATGATTAAGTTATCTCAATGAAGTTTATTTAATTTTAAAGCAGAAGCTTTTCAATTTTCGAATGACAGAAGGTACGAATATAGTTGATCATCTTCATGCTTTCAATAAACTTGTCTCTCAATTGTTAAGCATTGATGTTAAAATTGAAGATGAAGACAAGGCAATTATTTTATTATCGTCCTTACCTCCTTCTCTTGAGAATCTTAAAACTACTCTCATGTATGGAAAGGATTTGAAATTTGACGATATTTCTGCTTCCCTTCTATCTAATGAATATTTGAAAAAGATTG
>RXID01014730.1:84237-97064 GCA_005019695.1 Trichopus zeylanicus subsp. travancoricus
TTTGCGTTTTAATTATACTGACAATGGTGATCCTTCTTCTTATAAAGAAGCAGTACAGGATAAGAATTCTTTTCAGTGGCAAGCTGCTATGAATGAAGAGATGGATTCTCTTCAAAAAAACCATACTTGGGATCTGATGAAATTACCAAAAGGTAAAAGAGCAATTGGTTGCAAGTGGGTATTTCGAAAGAAAGAAGATTTCTCTGAGATAGATGGTGTCAAATTCAAGGCCCGTTTAGTTGCAAAAGGGTATTCACAAAAGGAGGGTATTGACTTTAATGAAATTTTCTCTCCTGTGGTTAAACACACATCTATTCGTTTTCTACTTGCTTTAGTTGCTTTTCATAATCTTGAGTTAGAACAGCTTGATGTCAAAACTGCCTTTCTGCATGGAGAATTAGAAGAACAATTTTTTATGCAACAGCCTGAAGGGTTCATCCAAGAAGGCAAAGAAAATTTTGTTTGCAAGTTGAACAAATCACTTTATGGTTTGAAACAGTCTCCAAGGCAATGGTATAAAAGGTTTGAGAATTTTATGCTGGGTCAAGATTTCATCCACTGTAAACATGATTGCTGTGTTTATTTTAAGATGCATGCCAATAACTCATTTATTATATTGCTTCTTTATGTTGATGATATACTTATCGCTACTCAAGACATATCTCTACTGAATGATTTAAAGTTTAAAATGAAAAAGGAATTTGAGATGAAAGATTTAGGTGCTACAAGGAAGATTCTCGGTATGGAGATTGATCGAGATCGAAAGCACGGAAAATTATGGCTTAAACAGAGCAAATATCTCGAGAAGATTATTTCTCATTTTCACATGCAGAATTCAAAATCCGTCAGTACTCCTTTGGCATCTCACTTCAAGCTTTCAGCTCAACAATGTCCTTCTACAGATGAAGAACATGCATACATGGAGAACATCCCATTTTCAAGTGCTGTTGGAAGTCTAATGTATGCTATGGTATGCACAAGACTTGATATTGCACAAGCAGTCAGCGTTGTTAGTCGTTACATGGCAAATCCAGGAAAAGAGCATTGGCAGGCCATGAAATGGCTATTAAGATATATTAAAGGTACTCTTAATATTGGTTTATGTTTCGACAGGAACACAGTGCAAGAGGCCAAAATTATTGGCTATGTCGATTCAGACTATGTTGGAGACCTTGATCGACGCCGATCCCTCACTGGTTATCTTTTCACTCTTTATGGAGGACCTATTAGTTGGAGGTGTACCTTACAGTCAACTGTAGCATTATTTACAACATAGTCTGAGTATATGGCAGCTACAGAAGCCGTCAAAGAAGCCCTATGGCTAAAAGGTTTGGCAAGTGAAATTGATTTTTCTCAACATGTTCTTCCTATTTTTTGCGACAGTCAGAGCGCCATACACCTTGCGAAGAACCAAATGTATCATGCCAAATCAAAGCATATAGATGTCTGATTTCATTTTATTTGAGATATTATTGAAGACGGCGAGATTTCTTTACAAAAGATTCATACTTCAAGAAATCCTGCAGATATGTTGACGAAAGTTATTCGGATTGATAAGTTCAACCTCTGTTTGGACTTGATCAATATTCAAGGTCGTTGATCCTATCCCAGGAGGTAATAGTAAAGACATCTATTGAAGATTCAAATTCAGAGAATAAGATGATTCGAGCCAAGGTGGAGATAGTTGGCTTTATGGTGTCTCGAATCCGGATTTTCCGGATAGGCTTAATTATATTAATGGGCCTAATCCTTATCTAGATTTATCTTCTAGAAGTCTTAAATTAGTAGAAGTCTTATTTGAGTCCGTCTTCTATTTTGACTCAAACATCATTAGGCCACATCTATAAATACACCATTGATGTAAGGGTCTCTAGATATAGAAAATAGAGAGTGAGAGTTGGTGATATTGGAGTTTCGTCTCCGTCGTTGTAATCTTCTCTTTTCTCTTCCTCATTAATACAATATTCTCTGGATCGTCTTCCCACATATATCTCTTGTGTACTATCTTTTCCTCTTTTCTGTTCTTCCTCTATATTGTGAATTGTGGTGGACATCGATATTTTCCGCAACAGTCACTACTTCACTTGCTCAATATGGATCAATTTCTCGCCTTCCATTCAAGGGCATAGATCTTCTACCTAGGGGCCAAAGACCAAGTCTACCCAAGAGGTAAAGGTCAAGTCCATCTAACCAGCAAAGGATAAAATTCATCATACCAACCTTCAATGATAAAAGAGAGGGTCTACTAGCACAAATTAGGGTATTGGTCTTTTAGAGACTTAACAATAGGGCAAACATCAATTTTGATAGTTTATAACTCATCCTATCGTTGATCTAGCTGCTACTCCACTTACCTAGTATGAATCAACCCCGTACCCCCCACCCAGTAGGCGAAGATTAAATCCACATAGAGGACAAAAGACTAAGTCCACAAAGGGAACAAAGACTAAAATCATCCAGAGGGCAAAACCCAAGTTTGCTCCAATTGTAAATGCCAAATTTCATTGTGCCAAATATCAATAATGAAAAGAAGGATCCATTGACATAAACTAGTGTATTAGTCTTTTCAGAGACTAAGTTATAGGCAAAAGTCAGTTTTGATTGCCTACAAACTTGCCAAAGAAAGGATCAAGAGGATGTTCAGTTGACTTTAGGATATCATATTGAATCCAAAGCTAGATTCTGTGAACCTCACCTCCAACACTACAAAGGTCAAAGGAGAATAATGAAAGAACAAGTGCTCAACCTTCTTCAATTGTGAAAGGGGTAATGCCATCTTCTAGTCCATAGTGATTAATGGAAAAGGAAAAAAATAACTTGCACTGAATCTACAACATGGAAGAATCAAACGATTGCATGAGATTCAAAAGCACAAAAAAAATGTGTTTAGCTTATGACAGAATGTCTAATCAAATATATATTACATACTTCTCGAAGTAAAAATAAACTTTTTAAAAGATATAAAATGAAAAGTTCTTAGTATTCAAGTGAAACACCTTCTGTCTTAAAGATAAAGTCTCTAAAAGTATAAAAGTAATCTTGAAGGCAAGAATGGTTGATGATGAAATATACTGAAGTTAGAATTCCTGCACCTCCCCCACCTACCAACACCCTAATTTAACTTCAGGAATACAAGCCTGAAAATATCACGATCAAGCTAACATCCTATTAGGAAAATTACTTTAAAGATAAAAGTGCTAAGATTGAAAGATCACTTTTCGAGAATTTCCTCTTAGAGGCAAAAGATCCACCCCCCACCCCCCCCCCCCCCCCCCCCGCCCCCCCCAAAAAGAACAATGGGATATAAAGTCCTAAATGGGTAAATCTCATATAAAAAACCAAATCAAGAGAGGCAAACTCAAAGAGTAAGACTCAATTGGTACCTGTAAGGCCGCAAACCTTGGGTCCTCAAAGAAAAATGAAATTGCTAACTCAAGAAAAAAAAGATGACAAAAAAAGAGAGAAAATTGAATCGCATGTCAAAATTAGAAGGACTTACCCAACCTTAACTCGATATATTATTGATCAAGAAAGACTACCCAAAGAGTATCTACAGATGTATAAACCTTGAAAATTAAAGTTGGGAGGCATCTAAGATCAAAACTAAAGTAAAAAAAAAAAACAACTAACCAATAGGAATATAGTGAAAGTAGCAAAATCACCAAAAAAAAATAGGTTCCTAAAGAAGATATTACACGAGGGAAAAGATGTAAGAGGAGATTGAATTGTGACCTATCATATTCTGAGACAAAATCATTCTTAAACTTCAACAGGCCAAATCAAGTAAGAGATCTTAATCGAAGATGATAGGATATATATATTACCTGTCTACTAAAATAAATCTCTAAAAAGGATTTTTCTTTCAAAAGAATAAATACAAACTCATATGTCCTTCATCACATGCTTTTTTCTGACATCATAATCGAAATGAAAACAGAGAACATAACTTCATATGGCTACTTCTTATGTGCTAATTTGATGTTCTAGATGACGAACTATCAACTTGAATTGCTACAATTCAGCTAGTATCGACCCAAGCATCTACTTGCTGATTTAGCCAATTGCTACAGAGTATCCTACTCCAAGAACACCATAGGATTGGGATATATTACTCCAAATGTCCACACATGCATCATGATCACCATTGGACCTTTGTCTTATGCTTAGGATAACCAAACAACATCGACACTCTTTGACACATGCATCGAAGTAGCCACATTTCTCAAGACAACATAAGAGAGTGAAGTATTTAGTGAAGCTTCACAAAAATCTGAAGAAAGAAGGTATAATGTAGCCAAAACGCCCTCAAAATTAAAAGAGAAGCCTTTACCAAGTCTCACTCAATGTTATAATTTACTTAATAAAGACATGATCCTCAAATTAAAAGAAACCCCACCAGAATGCAAAGATAGGGAGCAAGCCAAAATCAATGAATTAATGGAAATTAACCTCAGTTCAAGAGAAAAAAAATCCATGCCACTAATCAACACCTGATTCCTGAAGAGGTATTGTGCCTAAGCCTCTAGGGCAATAACAACAAAAAATGTCTATGTCTTGTCTATAATGGAACATTTAACTTATTCAAAAAAGGAATGTCAAGTCAAGCATACACTCCATATTTCTCAATGCAAAATATGAACACAAAATCTCATCCATTTTGTGTGACGATCAAGTCCATTAAGTCCATCCTTATGGCAAATCAAGTCTACTCATTATAGTAACTCAAGTCCATTCATTGTAGAAAATCAAATCCACTCATTGTAGTAAATCAAGTTCACTTAAGACCACTTATTATGGCAAATCAAGTTCACTCCCTTGTGGCAAATCAAGTTCATTTTTTGTGATAACTCAAGTCCACTCTTTATGGCAACCCAAGACCGCTCCTTGTCGTAACTCAAGTGTAATCCACGTGGTAACTCAAAATCCATTTCTTGTGGCAAATCAAGCCCACTCTCATATTGAAAGATGAGTCTATCATTGCATGACAAGTCAAGTCCACAAAAAAAAACTATCTATTGGGATTGAGATGTGGGGAACACAAAATTGCAAACAAAACCTAATATAAAAAAATTTCATAAAGCAATAATAATATTCCTAAATAAGGTGGAAGAAAGCAAACAAGAGTCCTAGATAAAAAGGGTAATGATAGTCATAAGACACATAGAGCCTAGTGATGCTTCTCAATGGCTGCAATAACCCAATAGCTACTTGCTCACATTTCCCCATCAACATCTGAGGAAGTAAGTGTTATGTTAACAAAAGGGATAGAAAATTCTCAAGATAATAAAATGTCAAACCATTACTTGACACCAGTGATGGTGGATGGATATCCATGGATGCAAACATCCCTTAATTGAAGCATGACACAGAAACTATATCTATAATAAAGACAAAAATTAGTACATGTACAAGATAAAATTTGGCAAAGTTCAAATGTCTCTTACCAACAGAGTCTAAAATATTATCAAGAAGGACTTCAAAATCCTCGTCCATCTTAAAGAAAAGAGATTATTGGCCCAAAAGAGGAAAGAAAAGAAAAGAAAATCACCAATACTTATAGATACTCACATTTGATAAATGGCCAACCGATGCAACTGATGGAGAGGTCGATTGGACCACTCTACTCAAGTCTATATCAGAAGACTAGTACACTAGTGTCGATGAGCTAAGGGTCACCCCTAGCCCTGCATTCGTGTCAGTAATGGAAAATGAGGAGATCAAATCTCGAGATGGTGTATGCAAACATGCCCCCCACTCTCCCACTTACAAATGAATTTGCATATGTCGCCAATGCTTCAAGGCATTCAACACACGAGGATCACATGTAGATAGAGATGCCTCTCACCTTGGACTCAATATCGGGTTGGTATTTGTTGCGCAAAATATCGATGTCCACCATAATTCACGATATAGAAGAAGAACAGAAAAAAAAGAAAAAGATAGTACACAAGAGATTTATGTGTCGAAGACGATCCAGAGGATATTGTATTGATGAGAAGAGGAAGAGAAGATTACAACGATGAAAATGAAACTCCAATATCACCAAATCTCACAAAAGACTAAGTAACCTAACCGTCACAAGACGTCTTGAGAGTATTGATCTATGCCTCTCTCTTCCACTCTATATAGAGACCCTTACATCAATAGAGTATTTATAGATGTGACCTAACTGTATTTGAGTCAAAGTAGAAGACTGACTCAAATAAGACTTCTACTAATTTAAGTCTTCTAGTAGAAGATAAATCGAGATAAGGATTAGCCCTATTAAATTACTTCCTAATATAATTAAGACTCTCCAGAAAATCCGTATTCAAGATACAATTAAGCCAACAATCTTCACCTTAGCTCAAATCATCTAATTCTTGAGATTTGAATCTTCAATAGATGTCTTTGCCATTACCTCATGGGGTAGGATCAACGACCTTGAACATTGATCAAGTCCAAACTGAGCTTGAACTTATCAATCGGAATCACCTTCGTCAACATATCTGTAGGATTTCTTGAAATATGAATCTTTTGTAAAAAAATCTTGTCATCTTCAATAATGTCCCGAATAAAATGAAATTAGACATCTATATGCTTTGATTAGGCATGGTACATTCGGTTCTTCGCAAGGTATATAGCGCTCTGACTGTCGCAAAAAATAGGAAGACAATTTGAGAAAATCAACTTTACTTGCCAATCCTTTTAGCCATAGAGCTTCTTTGATGGTTTCTGTAGCTGACATATACTCAGACTCTGTTGTAGATAATGTCACAGTTGACTATAAGGTACACTTCCAACTAATAGGTTCTCCACAAAGAGTGAAAAGATAATCAGTGAGGGATCATCTTCGATCAAGGTCTCCAGCATAGTCTGAATCGACGTATCCAATAATTTTGGCCTCTTGAACTTTTGGTAATTTTACCAAATCCCAAGTATGGTTCTTTTGAAGAGAATCCATCTCTTCATTCATAGCAGCTTGCCACTAAGAAGAATTCTTATCCTACACTACTTCTTTATAGGAAGAAGGATCACCATTGTCAGTAACTAAAGCAAAAGCTACCATATCTTCAAAACCATACCTTTCAAGTTGCTTTATGTTTCTTTGAGATATTCGAAGTGGAGTCTTCTCATAAATTTGATTCTTAGAATTTTCTGAGAGTTGGGCATACCCTAAATATCTTCTTCTGAAGGAACTATATGCTCCACCTCCACTTGCATTATATCACTAAGACCTTTCTTGAGAGATTTTAACATAACACTTTCATCAAATATTATATCTCTCTCAATAATTACATTTGAAATAGTAGGATCCCACAAACGATAACCCTTAACACTTTTGCATAACCCAGGAAAATACACTTTTTGGAACATGCATATAACTTATCCTTGACAACATACACATAAGCAGGGCAACCAAAAATCTTTAAAGAAGAAAAATTTGCAGATTTACCAATCCATACCTCTTCAGGAGTCTTGTAATTAATGGCTGCTTGAGCAGAGCAATTCATAATGAAACATGTTGTATTGACTACTTCTGTCCAAAAATATTTATCAAGATTAGCTGTACTGAGTATATTACATGTTTTCTCCAACAAGGTTTTGTTCATCCTTTCAGCCACACCATTTTGTTGAGGTTTTCCTGGGATGGTAAAGTGGTGTTTGATGCCTTCATCTTCACAGAATTTGAGAAACTCTATTGATTTGTACTCTCCGTCATTATCACTTCTGAGGTATTTGATTTTTCTGTCAGTACTTTTTTCAACTAAAGTTTTCGACCATTTGAAAACAGTAAATACTTCGACTTTGTAATGCAAAAAATAAATCCATACTTTTCTGAAAAAACCATCAATAAAACTAACAAAATAACGAGCACCAAATTTTGATGGAATAGGAGAGCACCACATATCAGAATGGATATAATCAATTAAGCCTTTAGTGCAATAAGTACTAGTGTTAAACTTTACCTTGGACTGTTTACCATAGAGATAATGCTCGCAGAAATTCAATTTGCATGAGTTGAGACCTTTCAGTAATTTTCTTTTGTTAAGCTCACTTAAACCTTACTCACTCATATGACCGAGATGCATATGCCATAAGTGGGTCATATCAGAAGAATAAGCCTGAGAAATTGTTGCTCCACCTTCAACGATTTTTTCTACTAACTCATACAAATTTTCATGCTTTAGGCTCTTCATTACTATCAATGAGCCTTTAGCAACCTTAAGAACTCCACCTTCAGCAGAATACTTATAACCAGTAAAATTCAAAGCACCCAAAGAGATCAAATTTTTTTTCAAATTTAGAACATGTCTAACATCAGTAAGAGTTCTAATAATATTATCAAATATTTTAATTTTGCTTGTTCCAATTCCAACAGTTTTGTATGGATTGTTATTACCCATCAAAACTAAACCATCATTATAAGACTTGTAGTTTTCAAACCGATCCTTATTAGGACACATGTGGTAAGAACAACCAGAATCAAGAATCTAAATATCATGGTAATGATCAAAATTAGAACTAATAGAGAGAACATTATCAAAATCATCATTAGAACTCCCTTCAATAATTGACACTTGTTCTTTGGCTTGCTCTTTAGATTGAGATTCCCTTTCTTTCTTTGCTTTGAGCTTCCAATACTCTTTAATTACATGTCCCATCTTCTTACAATACCTGCACTTTATTTCTTTGGATTTGGATCTAGAACGACCTGTCTTTGATCTTTCTTTGGTACGATCTCTGACAATTAATGCTTCTGAGTGTGACACATCCCCTCCAATCTTTTTCAAATATTCATTAGATAGAAGGGTAGCAAAAATATCGTCAAATTTCAAATCCTTCCCATATATAAGAGTAGTCTTTAGATTCTCAAGAGAAGGAGGTAAAGACGATAATAAAATAATTATCTTGTCTTCATCTTCAATTTTAACATCAATGCTTAACAATTGAGAGACTAGTTTATTGAAAGTATTAAGATGATCAACTATATTCGTATATTCTCTCATTCGAAAATTGAAGAGCTTCTGCTTTAAGTAAACTCGATTTGAGATAGACTTACTCATATATTATTTCTCCAGCTTTTTTCATAACTCTAAAGGTGATGTTTCATTAAGAAACGGATAGAGTACCGCATCGATGAGACTGAGAATGATTGTGTTATGTGCACTAGCCTTCTGGTTTTTCCAGACACTTTCGGTGACATCTTCGGGTTTGACGTCCTCCAATGTATTTTCCACTCTTGTTGAGTAAAAATTGCACGAACTCTTGCTTGCCAAATAGGAAATCCTTACTTTTCATTAAATTTTTTTATATCGAACTTCATAGTAGACATGTTGAACCAAGCTCTGAAACCACTTGTTACGCAAAATATCGATATCCACCATAATTCACGCTATAAAAGAAGAACAAAAAATAAGAAAAAATAGCATATAAGAGATTTATGTGTCAAAGACAATCCAGAGGATATTGTATTGATGAGAAGAGGAAGAGAAGATTACAACGATGGAAACAAAACTTCAATATCATCAACTCTCACAAAAAACTAAGTAACCTAACCGTCATAAGACGTCTTGAGAGTATTGATCTATGCCTCTCTCTTTTACTCTACATAGAAACCCTTATATCAATAGAGTATTTATAGATGTGGAATAACTGTGTTTGAGTCAAAGTTGAAGACTGACTCAAATAAGACTTCTACTAATTTAAATCTTCTAGTAGAAGATAAATCCTGATAAGGATTAGGCCCACTAAATTACTTCCTAATATAATTCAGACTCTGAGGAAAATTCGAATTCGAGACACAATTAAACCAACAATAATTGTTATAATGTCAGGTGTGATAAATTAGTCCCACATCAGATATTGGATAGATAGGGTCCAATATATATAGTGAAAAAGGTTCATATCCCATGAGCTTAGGCTTTTGGGATGATTTGGTGTCCGGCCCACTATATTATTCTGTTTCGACACTCTTTCGGCTTCCCCAATAAATGGTATCAGAGCTTCAAGTTTGAAACTATACAAACTCTTAAAACCGAAATTACCGTGATGGTACGACTGAATTGAGTCAAATGTTAGTTTCTCTTAAAAAATTCAAAAGAATAAGACAAAAGCTCATTGATATAGGTCACACGGTGAAACTAGTCGAGTAAAAGAGTTCTTGATTAAGAGTATGAAAATTGATGTGGTCAAATCACACATAAAGGGGGAGATTATTATAATGTCAGTTGTAATAAATTAGTCCGGATAGATAGGGTCCAATATATATAGTGAAAAAGGCTCATATCCCATGAGCTTAGGCTTTTGGGATTATTTGGTGTCTTGCTCACTATATTATTCCGTTTCGACACTCTTTCGGCTCCCCCAATAGGTATTACCTTGAAAATGGTCATCAATGATCCTACAAGGAGGAATGGGTCTCTCTCCATCAGATTCAAGATGAGCAAATTTGTGAATTGGGGCCTTCTGTGCCTCTTGAGCCCTCTATCACTTCAACCCTTTACTACTTGTCGTCTACTTTTTCTTACTATATGAACTAGACTCACTCCTAAATAGAAACTCTGGATCATTGTGAAAATACCGTCCTACACTGTTAAACTATGTTGTTGCATATAGATAAAGAACCTTGGCCTCCTACTCAATATCAAGAATATAATATTCTGAATTATCTTGAAGATGAGTAAAATGCAATAAGTAGCTTGCTAACTGGCCCAAACATAATAGTGGTGAAGGGGTAGAGACCCTGATTATATCCGAATTATTGATAAAATCGATATGGATTGTAAGACTCAATAGCCAAGTATTCTCCTAAATAAAATGAAAGTACTCCGTGTCTTAAAGAGATAATATACTCACAAGATTCTAAAGATAATAGAAGATGAACCATATCCCCCAGCATGTTAGAATCTAAAAGAGTGTAAGGAAAAGCTTACCACTCAAAGTTTCGAGGGTCCTTCACATGCATCCTGGCTTTTTTAGGAGTGAAAGTAGAAGCAACTATATTCATGATTGGAACCATCTTAGGAACAGGGACTAAGCATAAGTGACATAGCTCCTTGATTACATTACTAGGCACCAACTCAATATATGTTCTCTCAAAATGGGCATAAATCCAAGCATAAAGAAAGTGGATGGGAAAACAAGTTAAGGATCACCTGATCCTCTGGGACTACCTGCTATCACTCTAAAACCTAGGTATATGGTATATGGATCCCAACACTACAAGAGCTAAGGCAACCTTTTGCCAATGTGCCATCTTACAAGTCATCGTAAAAGTTTTCAAATGAATGTATTACCCATGATGTGGCATGATAAAACGACAAAGACACGAACAAATAAAAGTAGTGAAGTATGTCTCAGAGCCAAACTCTGGAAGGATGATCCCTATGTTATATATGATACAATCAAACTTAGTTGGCTCGCTCATTTGAGATCTTTCATAAAAAAGGCCAACCGAATAATCAAAATATAGCCGCTTTTGATTATTCAAGAAATGCATCACCATCCAATCATAAATCTTGAGAAGGTCATGAAGGGTGTAATTAAAATCGAGGGGCACATGATGGTTAGTAGGAACATACTCACCGTAAAAACTCCCAAGAATAATGATTGAGACTATCTATTTTATGTCCCATAAACAGATACCAACCTCACCATACAAAGTATAAAAAGTGTTCATGGCATGATTTCACATCTTGACTATGCTACATAAAATATCTGAATCTCGCACATACTGACCTTCGGATGCAATGACCCCTCCACCCCCAAAAATAGAAACGGAGATCGCAAGTTGGGCTAAAACTTAAGATTTCACATTATCAACCCACTCTGAGTAATTCGACAAGGCTAGTACAGCTCTGACAAGTGGGACAAATCATTCTCAAGAAGGAAAAAGATCATTTAAGATATGAGACCCTAAGGTTTCTAAATATTCTCATTGCCTAAAATATCCGACGGGTTCCAGCATAAAGGATTTACCTAACCTATCAACACATGACATCCCTTCTTTAGAAAAACAAGTAAAAGGTGATAATTATCAAACCACGTTCATTTTTTATATCCCTAGGATCGATCTACCATGACCGCTCTGGCATCAATCCCTAAAATAGGAAGAAAGCAACGTGGGCCAAACTATTTTCCATTCCATTTCGAACTCTCTCAATTATAAGAGCCTCCATAATGCCTTTTAAAAAGTAAAAGAGAGAGAAGAAATACAAACAAGTAAAAGAAGAAAAGGGGAATTATCACTGTTTGAGTCAATTTTTGACTAAAAACCAAATTTAATAAAAATTCAATTAAAATATAGAGTTGGATTCCACTAGTTTATAATTCAAATATAAATCTCAATTGGACCTCAATCACAATCAAATTTGGTTAAAAATTGAGTTCAATTTAGACTTCAATCATTGAGAAATTCGAACTTAAATAAAAGCGAACTAAGTGGGTCAAATATTTGAATCCAAATCGGGCTCAAAATTCATCAAATATCTCAACCAAAATGGAAATTATAAAATCTTTACAAATGACTCCCTAACCAAATTTCTCTTGAGAATAAATCCCTGAAATAAAAATTTTACCACAAGGTCCTTAAAAATTTTAAAATTTCAAATAAATCCCCCAACAAAATCTAGAATTTGTGAATAAGTCCATGAAAATTTTATATTCGCAAATAAATTTCTAAAATTTCTAATTTCATAAATTTCTGATTTCACAAGGTCCCTGAAATTTTTTATTTTTGCAAATAAACCCCTAAAAGATTTTTTTTGCAAACAAGTCCATATTATATTCGAAGAGAACCCTGAAAATTTTAAAATTTTATAAATATATTTTTTACAAAAAGGCCT
>RXID01014731.1:0-16744 GCA_005019695.1 Trichopus zeylanicus subsp. travancoricus
AGTGGTGAGATCATTTTAAAAAATATCTTATTTTCAATAAGCTGATACTAGGAATGAAAAAGGCATGTCTAACACTCATTTTTATAAACATGACTTCTTTTTTAAATCAATTTGTGAAAATTGAAAAAGAAAAAAAGAAAAAGGATTTTGGACTTAGGTGTAAAACTTATTAATCTAAGGGGTCTTTTTTGTAAATTTGTATCTTTATATGATCCAGTCCGATTCTTCTTCTCTTTTGACTTTGTTTTGATAGTGAGAATAGAGAAAAATTAGGGTTTATTAAAAGACGGATCAACGATAAATTTTTGGCCAAAAAGTTCACAAGGATTTAGAAGAGGAAGACTAGCACTATGTTTAGGTAATCTTTTCCAGTCGAAGTGGTATTTAACATTAATTTTTCATTGTCTTTCTTCTCATGATCTAGAATGTAGATTTTCTTTTTTTCCATCACCTTTAGGATCTAATTAGTATCCAATTATTCATGAATCAAGTTAGAGTTTGATAAGATGATATTGATGTATGTTAACATATGGTATATTAAGTTAGTATAGAATCTTTTCATATAATTTGGCTTGGGGTTATTGATTTCTATTGAGGATATGTATTTATTATTAAGTGTTAACAATTTCTTAAAATTTATTATGGTTATGATTTAAGAGCCCAATCCCTTTCATCTTATAAATTCTAAAACTTGAGAGATAGAACTTCATGATGAATTAATATTTTGATATGATGAGTGGATTTCACTTAAATTTTGTTTAATCCTCAAGCAAGATTAGATTAAGGCTATTGTAAGTTATTAGACTTGGTGTTGAGTTACTTTATTTAGGAGTATGTTTGGGTGATTATGAATTATAATTAAAATTTTGTTTGGTAATTTAGATTCAGACGAATCTTAAACTCCTACTCGTGATTTATTTCGTATTCTTTTTATCCGATAAGAGAATGAGAGATTCTCGTTAGTGCTAAGTGATATTTTAATATGCTAAAATAATTTATTTTCTTAAATTACTATATTTTAATGTGTCTTATTTATTTAAAATAAATTTTCATCTGATTGATATGATATTATATTATATTATGACTTATGGAATGCATATGACTCTATGGTTTGAAATAAAGAAAACCATGCTTATTAAAGTTTTGTCATATATTCATATAGAACTATATTTTATTTCAAGAAGTTATATTTGTATTCTTTAATTATAATATCTCCTATGTGAGTGATTTATGATTTACCTTATTCTGTTATGTATTTTGTTTCAAGAAGTTATGCATATATTCTTTAATTATAATATCTCTTATGTAAGTGGTTTATGATTTATCTTATTATATTAGCTTTGACTATATTGTCTCTATCATGATTCGTATTGTGCTTTACCATTGGATGTAAAATAATAATCATGTCGACAAGCATGTGATTGTGAGAAACCAATTTCACTGCCACCCCGTGGGCATCAAAGTAGATGTATATTTGGGTTGTGGCCCCTTCTGGGATATCGTGTATTCGTAAAAAGGCTACTGGATTTAAGTGTGACAGTGTACTTATGACTCGAAATACGTATTATGTGTGTGCCCGATTTTGTAAAGGAGATATCAATCGTTACTTACTTGTATATTATTATTAGTACCTTTACTATTATTATTATCAATATTTTTCTTCTCCAGAAAAATTTTTTTATTTTAAGAACATACGAGTTTATTACTTAATTTTGAACATAATTCTATAAAAAATTGATGCTTTATGAAAAACATATTTCGAAATTTATTTTATATTAAATTGTCAACTTAATATGGGATCACTCATTTTTTTACAAGTTTTGATCTTAGAGAATAGTTCAGAAAAATGGATGTGTAACACTCTATAAGATTTGAGTTCTAGAGTTTAGTTACAAATTAATTATTTGATTATTTGGACTCTTATGACTTAGTTATATTCTTAATGTGTGATTTCATTACCCCTAATTTTAGGTGTGCCCTTTATTATTTTGTTATATTATGTTAGATGTTAGTAGTATATGATAAGACTGTTGTTATAGATTACAAAATTGTTAAAAAAATATATACTTTATAATTATACAGAATAAGCCTTGTATATTTGCTGTATAGCTAGGTATACGGTGCCCGTTATGTCTCGATTTTGAGGTATGACATAATTATTTTAAAGTCATCCCCTACATACCGCATATCTTACACATATGCTAATAAAATACATGAATACATGTAAAAAAGAGCTTTCCATATGGTAAAATAGGAGTAAAAAAAAAAAACTCTTTACAGCAATTGTCAACCAAAACTAGGATTAAAATTTTGTAACTATAGTTTATGCTAGCGGCACCTCATGGAAGAGATACGTGTGCAAGAAATCTTTTTTCGATGGATGTACATGCAATACCAAAATAATTAAAAGATATTTGTGAAAAAATACTAAATAGAGTGTGTATTTGATAATGGACCAAAATTAAAATTAAAATTAGTGAACTATTTTTATATATTAATATTTTTTTATTACAATTGACTCTATAATAATTAAATACGAAAAATTAATTAAATTTTATAATAATATAAAATAATTAATATTAATTTTTTAGTAAAATAAAAAAATTTAGTCGGATTAACTTTCTTCAGCTCGTTACTAAACAATAACTAAAGGTATTTTCGAAATAAACGTAGGGACATTGTGAGAAGAGGTCGTAGTACAGCCCAAATATACTTCGGAAATAAAAGCTCCCGGCCATCGCGAGCTAATCGGTTTCGGACAAACGAAGCCAGTACTAAGATCCGCGATCAGATCCGACGGCGGAGATTAAACCCCGAGCCGGTCGTAATCAAACGAGATGAATAATAATAAGAACCTCCCCAAATGCGAGCCTTGCTTCTCCGTCTTACCTGTGGATCAGGATCTAGGGTTTCTCCAGCTGGGGGCGGGCAGCCGCTGCTCACAACTCTAGGTAAATGCACTCTCAGTTTGGTTCTTTGTTCAATTCTCGATTTCCAATCTCATGGCTGTCCGGTTTGACTTGAAGTCATCAGTTTATCTTGATGAGTTTTCTCTCAATTTTTCTTGTTTTGGAATTCGTGCAATCAAACTGAGCATACGAACAATTAATTAGTAGAAGATTCATGTGCTTTTGTGGAATTTATGTTATCCAATGTCTCTGGATTCCATGCTGCTATTGCGAGTGAAATTCTTCACATTTGGTTTTATTTTTCGGATTCTAACTTTTGTTAACTATAATTGTAGGAGCTTTTGCAGGACGATACTTCGAAGGCATGGCTAGCACTAATGCTAATGCGAAAGGCGGTTATTTGTTCTTCACAGAGGTATATATGCTTTTTTCTTGTTTCCCGTGGCTGAATGGTTTCTTTCATGTACTTTTATTAGGAAGGAAGAAGGAAGTGAGGAAGGAAACAGGCCTTGGGTTGACGTACAAGAAAGATGAGAACTTTGGAGAGTGGTATTCCGAGGTAATTTAGATATACATTCTTTGTCCAAACTTCTTCATATAACTTTGGTGCTAACCTTGCACCTCATTTGTGCAACGTGTTTCTAGTTTGTTTAATTTTTTATCAAATTTTCAGGTGGTTGTCAGTGGTGAAATGATTGAGTACTATGATATTTCTGGTTGCTATATCCTGAGGCCCTGGACAATGTCCATATGGGAAACACTTCAAGTGAGTAGATTAGACAAAACTCCAAAACTCAACCTTTGTGAATTTTGTGGGTCTCAATGTTTTAAATGTTTCCAATGCTTGTTTACTAGAAAGGAAATGACCTAAAGGATTATATTCCTGATTTTGGAAATGTGCAGGTATTTTTTGATGCTGAAATAAAGAAGATGAATATCAAGAATTGTTATTTTCCTCTTTTTGTAACTGAAAATGTATTACAGAAGGAGAAGGATCATATAGAAGGCTTTGCTCCTGAGGTAAATTTCCTTTACATTTTACCTTTTGGTAAGGCTTTGCTCCTGAGGCTTTACTCCTGAAGGAGAAGAATGACATAGGTACAAATGCTTTATGGTTTCATTCTTAGTCCAGTGGTACGTAAAATATGTCCAGAAATGATAGTTTTTTGCATCAGAAAATTGCAACCTAGATGAATTTTTTGAACCTAACCATTTGTACCTATTTCATTCTTGCTGAAAGTATTGTATCCATTAATTCTCTGCTGATAAAGTTGCACTTGATCAAGCTGCCTGAGAAGTTAGCTAAAGAAGTCCATTTCTGTTAATTAGGTTCCTGAGGAATTGCTTAATTCAGTTGTTTAAGTCACTTGCAACAATTTTTGTTGAGTTTTATACTTTCCTTTATATGCATATGTAGGTTGCTTGGGTTACAAAATCAGGACAAAGTGATTTGGAAGTCCCAATAGCAATTCGACCAACAAGTGAGACTGTGATGTATCCATATTATTCCAAATGGATAAGGGGGCATCGGGATTTGCCTCTAAAGCTTAACCAGTGGTGCAATGTGGTGAGATGGGAATTCAGCCATCCAACTCCTTTTATCAGGTAATTCTTTTTTTATTCATATAGAACCTTGCTTTCTAACTTCAGCTTGTATTCCTATGTGACCAACAATTAATAGCACGCATGCTAGAAGATTCCAAAATGTTCTTTATACCTGCATAGAATTCTCTGATGGTTCCTCAATAGGCTGTTAAGGTATGTGGAAACACATCACTTCAAGTTTATCCTAAATAAAAATACATATAGAGAGTCTGTTGGCCAAACATAGCTTGCTGTATAACTGAGCCTTATTTAATAGCAAATAGTTATGACTTGTTGGACTCAGACCATAATTTTGAAAGGTACTGAATCTTGTTGCAAAAACATATTAAAAATCAATATTAGTAGGGTTAGATCTACATGCCCTTTTGCCTCTAAGCTAACTGCTTTTTCTTGAACTAAACGTTGATAGATAGGACTCCCTATTTATTCTCTCGACCCTTGTGCCAGTTATCTATAATTTGCTCTTTACCTATTGACTATATTTTCTAGTAATGTGTGGAGAGACTGTAATCATGTAGATCAGGAGCCCTATACTTTCATGAATGTTAGTTTGTTTTATTTGACAATGAACAACATTAAATATTTATGATCTAGCTCTCTTTGTAGGGCATTACGCCCCCAATCGTTGCTTGACCTCAAAGAAACTCATTGTTATTAGTATTGCTCATAATCATGAAATTTATCTCTGTATGAACCCTAGATGGAAAAAGTATCTTTGATCTTGGCTTGTAAATTATATGTTAACTGGAAATTCTACATATTGTCCATGCCATCTGAGTGGGCATCTAACATAGACCACTGTTTTTTTTACTATTGTTGAGCCTTACAACACATTTGTCCTTGCTCCACAGCTTATCATCCACTTTTGTTAATCCTTTTTGAAACAATTTATTTTCAACCCTTGTTTATGTCACATTTTAATTCATAGTTTTGATCTGACAGTTGTACGATGGTTCCTCGCTTTAGCCTGCCTTTCTTATTCTAACAATAGCTCTAATCACCCAACTTCAATTCCACCCATTAAATGTGCAATGTTCTACTTTGTAGGAGTCGAGAATTTCTTTGGCAAGAAGGCCATACAGCTTTTGCAACAAAAGAAGAAGCAGATCAAGAGGTAAGAAGTAACATTTTCTAATATTGCTCTTTTATAAAAAATAAGAAAATGGATGTAGTTCATCCAAACATGTGAAAATGTCATGGCAGTCATTGAATACTGTTAGTTTGGAAGACAAACCATTTTGTAGTCTAGCTGAGAATTGGCAATTTCCGCTTTGGGTTCCAATGTGTAATGAATTATAAAGTTGAGAATTAATAAGTGCTCTTACAGAGCAAGAACATCCAATTTTTAGAAAAATAGAGCTTATAAGTGGAATGTTGAAGATTTTCAAAGGAATTGTGGGAAAACTTCAACAGTTTATGGTAAACAAATCAAACAGTGATTAAGGGTATATCTCATGAAAATAATTTTCTCATCTGGACAAAGTGATAAACTAAGTTGTTAGCTTCCGAAGTTAGATTGATTCTGGTCTGCTAATGGAGCTGCATAAGCTACTTCTGTCCCATACACGCCAAATAGTAATTTAAGGCTTCAAGATGCAATTGAAACTATGATCTTTGGCTTTGCCTTTCAATTGGTTGATTTTATTAACATTCAAGCATTATCAAGGCAGTTGCTGATTGTTGCTTTAATTGTTGTGATGAATGCTATTCAGGTTCTTGAAATATTGGAACTATACCGTAGAATATATGAAGAATATTTGGCAATTCCAGTTGTGAAGGGCAAGAAAAGTGAGCTTGAAAAATTTGCTGGTGGCCTTTACACAACTAGTGTTGAGGTATTCAGTCATTCATAGCACATAACCTGATTTTCATTTGCTGTCCTAATATATTGCAAATCTTGCATTAACACTTTGATTTCTTCTGTTCTTTAAAATTATTTTACCTCTGTACAGGCTTTTATTCCAAATACAGGTCGTGGAATACAAGGTGCCACTTCACACTGCCTGGGTCAAAATTTTGCGAAAATGTTCCAGATTAACTTTGAGAATGAAAAAGGTGAAAAGGCAACAGCATGGCAGAATTCTTGGGCTTATAGCACTCGAACGGTAAAAGTCTATAGGTCATTATCCCTGTCAATGGTGAACCTTTGTAGATCATATTGTATATTTGAGGTGATCTTTTTTTTGCAGATAGGTGTGATGGTAATGGTTCATGGAGATGACAAAGGATTGGTGCTACCTCCTAAAGTTGCATCAGTCCAAGTCATTATAATTCCAGTACCATACAAAGATGCTGATACACAAGCCATTTGTGATGCTTGCTCATCAACAGTGAATACATTGCAGAAAGCTGGGTTCAGAGCTGAGGAGGATCTAAGAGATAACTATTCACCTGGATGGAAGTATTCTAACTGGGAAATGAAGGGTGTTCCTCTGAGAATAGAAATTGGGCCCAAGGATTTGGCAAATAAGCAGGTAACCAATGTGGTCATCGCAATATAACCAGTGGCATGTAAAAATAGAAAAGAAATAGCTTCCAAAATTTTTTATTTACTTTTAGAATCATTTTTAAACCATAGAGATTTTGTTTCTTGGCTGCCGTAGATTAATAGTTTTGATGTTTAATTTGCAGGTACGTGTTGTTCGACGTGATAATGGAGCAAAGATGGACATACCTGTTGCCAATTTGGTGGAACAGGTGGAGTGTATATTGTCAAATATTCAAGAAAGTTTGTTTAATGCTGCAAAACAAAAAAGAGATGCCTGCATTGAAGTTGTCAATACATGGGATCAGTTTGTAGCAGCTCTTAATGACAAAAAGCTAATCCTGGCTCCATGGTGTGATGAAGAGGTATTTTGCATCATTAATGTTTCTCTGTCACTTATAATTTATTTTTTCACCTTGTTATTTTCGACTGGCTTTTTTGCCTTAATTTGCATGAGTCTTAATACTGATTAGTGACAACATTGCCTTTAGGAATCCTTAGTATAATTTATATCAAGGATAACCTGAACTTTTGAATACATTAAACATCTCATGCTTGTGAATGTAACTTTGGATATGTGGGGAGAGCCTAGAGAAGCTAGTGACAGTTGGTACTGAGCCCAGGTGTATTACAGCACTCAATATAGATTGATAAACAGGCCTCTTCAAGTTCAATCTGATTGGTGTTAAAGAAAAGTTGTTGTCATGTGTTCTTCACATTGAGTTATTGTTTCCCAATTTGTTCTTAGTTGCAAAGTCACACTTGTTTCAACCGTGCATTTGTGTTGCATTGTTACACATCAGAATGAACGTATTTCTATCTATTACAAGTTTGTTTTCTTGATAGCTTAAAGGGAATTATAGTCCACCATTGAACCAATGTTCTATGTGGTTTTCATGTTTTTTGTCTTCTTGTGATTGTCTGCTTGGTTGTTGAGTTCTCCAAGTTTTTTTCTTAAATATTGTCTATCTTTTGTATAGGAAGTTGAAAAGGATGTAAAATTGAGGACAAAGGGTGAACAGGGAGCTGCCAAGACATTGTGCACTCCTTTCAAGCAGCCCGATCTACCTGAAGGTGATATTCTCCACTATTTGTTTCTATAAAGAGATTTTCGCTTGGATACCCCTAGAGAACTTTAACATTGCATGTGTACTCCTATACCCCTATACCCCTCAAATTTCAAAATATTTGCACAAATACTTCTGGAGCAAACTTCTATCAAATGCAATCGTTTTCATTGGCGTAAGTATAAAAAGGTATTTTTAACTTTCACACCTAAACACTAAAAATGTCATATTCAATTTTTTAAAATATTTTTTTGAAAATATTGCAAGTATACGAGGGTAAAATTGACTTTTCACATTTCTTGTAAATTTTTAATCTAAGGAATATCCACTTCATACTAATAGATCTTGACAGACAAATGATGGGTATTTGTGTATAATTTAAAGGGGCATAGGAGCAATTTCAATTTTTATAAAGGCATACATACAATTTTAGAGGTTTCTAGGAGTATGCAAGCAAAAATCCTTTTACTTTTTGAGCTTTGAAAAAGTAACAGTTTAATTGTGAGTTGAGATCTGTTTCTTGGTTAGAAAAGGTGGAGTTTTCCTTGCTGGTTTCCAAACAATATCATATGCCTTTAGACAAAAAAAATAGGCTGATCTTCATTTGAAATCAATAATCTGCAAATCTGTTCAGTATCATAGTTGATGATGCAGCATTCATTTATTTGTTTATTTACTTCAACCTGGATGATGGATATACTTACCATATTGATCTGTATTTAGGCACTCTTTGCTTTGCATCTGGGAAGCCAGCTAAGAAATGGGCATACTGGGGTCGGAGTTATTGATAAGTATTGCTGTCCTGATTTGCAGCGCTGAACTTTTGCTGATCAGTTATTTAGCTGGACAGTTCCTTTTGATACCAGTTAAATTTTCCTCTTATTAATTGTGCAGGATTCAGTTGATAAATTTTATTGTGGTGATTGTGCTGGACAGTTCCTTTTGATACCAGTTAAATTTTCCTCTTATTAATTGTGCAGGATTCAGTTGATAAATTTTATTGTGGTGATTGTGTCTGACATTTCAAGTGTATTAGTGAGGGTATTGATATGGAGTCTGAACTGCTTGTGAACTATGCATTTGTGAGAGAATATTTAGTATTAATGCAGATTAGTTATTATCCAATGAGAATATTATTATTTTATTATATTTTGGAGTGGACAGAATACTTGCAGTACTTTAACCAACAAAATCAATTTATGATCTCTTATGTGCGATTCTGGGAGTTGAGAGAGGATTTTGATCATTATAGTTCTTTAATCCTTACAGGTCTTCATCATAGTGTGATTTAACTGAATGACCGAAGCTCTGTACTAGCTTGTAGCGCCAAGACTGGTGCAAAGACTGTAATCATCTGCTTCTTTTGGGTTACTCATAAAAGAGCATCACATTACAGCTCTGCAATGCACCTCCAAGATATAGGGTTTGCTTTGGAAGAAAATCTGGAACTTGATCTGGAATCTGTTATTTTGAGTTACAATCAATTATAACAATTTGCAAATTTTGAATAAACTGTAACATGTAATGAATTGAGGCACTACAAGTGAATTGCAGTAATGAATTGTTACGCGTGGTAAGAGATTGTAATGCACCATAATGGATTGAAATATGATAATGTGTTTTGTTTTGTTATTTTTCTGGGTAAGGTGTACAAAAAGTTACAACATATCCAAAACATATGCTATTGACTCTAGCAAAAAATCTTTACAGTAACTGGAAGTACTTTACATTACCATTCTCTAAGAGAGCCATTTTGCTGGCAAGGTAAAACTTGGGGACTTATTGAAGATGAGAGAATGGAAATGATCTTAGCGCTCCTTTAATTTTAGTAACAAGATCTCCCAATTCCGGCTGAGGTTACATCCTGACATCAATAATATCAACTGCAACAATTCGTTAAGATACAAACTTACCTTGATGAATACTCTTTGCATCACATCAACTGCAGCACTGATGGCACATAATTCAGCATGCAAGTGAGGAAAAGCTCTAACAGTGTTTTTGCTAGCTTCCAAGTGAGGAAAAGCTCTAACAGCATGCAAGTGAGGAAAAGCTTGTCAAAAGAAAATACGCTGTCCAAAATAATAGTAACAGAATCATGGTTCACGCACAGAATCTGATTTATACCACTACATCATTAGCAAGAGTAATAGCAATGTGAATCACTTCATCTACGAAGAATGCATTCCCAACACAAGGAGACTACACTCTGGCATTTTTCTTTCCAAATTAACCATAAAGCTCCCAATGCAAAGCAGAAGAAACACCATTATATTTGTGAGTAAGCAAGGAGATCCAGATTTGTTTTAGCATCAAAGATCACATTGTAAGAGGAAAAGAGGCCGTTCCATGCCTTTAGAGCAGAGAAGCATTTGAAGAAAATTTGATTATTAGATTCTTCTTGCTAGCCACAAAAACAAATACAAAGTGAATGTCCAGCTATCTTTGCTGCTGAAAACTAAATGTAGTGAGACAATTTTGCATCAGCTCCCATAAGATCTAACCCAGGGGAAAGTGTTGATTTTCCAAATATTAAGAGCTAGTTAGAAACCTTCTTTGCTGTGACATATGCCTAATAGTACCTGCATTCACATCACCAGGAAGCATGTTTGCAGCTCTAGTTATGGTTTTGTGTATTCTATATGAAGCCCATTTAGGTTCATGTAGGCAAAAATCACCTTGCAGTTCATATTAGCATATCATGAATCTTTAACTATATAATAACACATTATATGCACAACAATGAAAAGAACAATGAAGCATGTTGCTTGAAACAGTGGTTCGAGAAATTTTCTTTTGGTGAAACTCTCGCCTAGGCCATTTCAGATATGCCCTCTGCTGTGCTAAGAAGTTTATCGATTGCTTCATTGATTTTGCTTCCCCTAGCCTACACGGCACGATCATCCAGATTTACAAGCTAATCCTGAAGAGGATGAAGCTAGAAGATTGGTAAGTGAAAAGGAAGCTAACCTTTATACCAAGGGCCATGGCAGTTTTCAGGTTTACCAGCTCCCCTAGTCTTAGGGAACCCTGTCTGTTATCCTTGACCAAGATGACAGGTACTTGCCTAGTGGATGCCAGGCTTGCTATATGTTTCGTTAGCCATCGTGGATTGCAGTCATAAGCTACAATCACAGCCAAAAATGAGCAAATGAGCACACACATAAGAAAATGAAAATTGCATGGCAACGATAAAAAAATAATTGCTTGGCAGTTGAGTATCAGGTACTAAAAGACAAGTAAAGAAAATTAGGGCAGAGACAAAATTAACGAGGTTACAGATATTGAGAACTCATATGCTCCTTGATTAGGCACTGATGGGTAAATTTCTGTAAACACCAATCCAAATAGGTGTTCAACTCTATTAACACGCCTTTTCTTGTGCTTCTAGTTTAACATCATAAAAATTGCTGAGCAAATGGAGCCCTTATCATTCTGCAACTGGTCAACGACAACTAAAGAATCTGTGGCATCATTTATAACCAATTGTTAAACAATAAAGGGTAGCTGCAGATAACTTCTACAACTTCCAGAGATATGAAAGACAGTGAATTTCAAGTTTCAACAAAAGAAAGGTAGGCAAAGTACACAAATGACCAACTAGAAAAAATAAACCAAGAACTAATCTCCAAATATAAAGCTCAGATGCATCAATTCGACCTCTAGGTTATGACCTATTGCTCTAAGCAAGATGAAATACATAAACCAACTCATAGACAGTCATAGATAGCATAGATATCAGTTTTTGTAAACTCATATCCTCTGTGGAGCTCAACTACTAAATAAGATACAAATGCAATAAAACAAACAAAAAAAATGCGAAAGACTATAGAAAAGAAAATGAGATGCTCACCTGAAGTGGCACCAAAGGAGCTCTCGGTAAAGAACTAACAGGCTTGTCAACAGAATGCACTCCTAGTCCACCATGAGGCATCCTCTCAAGTCGGCGTGTTACATCATTGACACCAATCGCAAATTGTTGCTACACGCATCAAAACAATTTAGAAAAATGACACCATCTACTTCGAAAGCAAAATACATCTTCAAAAGGGGTGTTGTAGAATAATGGACAACAATTAAGCATTTCATTGAATAAAGCAGGGAACAAAAGAAATAACAAGTAAATAACAAGGAACTTCATAAGTTAAGAGAAAAAAAACCTTAATCCATATTTTTTCAGGTAGTTCTCCCTTGAAATTTTTTGCCAATTCAATGCCCCTAAAAAGAAGATAAGAATCAAAGAATGCTGAAACAAGAACTAAGCACTGTTTAAGAAAAGCTATACACAAGAATAGGATGAGAAAATTTCTAGAAATTTCATCGTCTACAGTCCAGATTACCCCTTAATTTTTATCAGAAGATCATCAAGCCGGTTCCCTTCACAAAAATTGGAGCTATCCCTGAGGTCCAAAAAATCAAAAACATTCATCTGTTGCGATCATTAATGGAAAACCAACCTTGGAAAAGTTGAAGCAAAAGCAGAAAAAGAAAACGAGAACAGGAACTGTTCCGGAGCTTCAGTGGGATCCTCGCGGGCCTTTCGGGATCTCTTTTTCTTGTTCATGCTTGCCGCCTCCGAGAACCCCAGAAAAACTTCGACTTTGACAATTTGAATTAAACGAAACACCTCACAAAGCACAAGCCTCTTCTCCAAAAACAATGAAATCGGGATCAATCCTGAAGAACAGGGAAGATCCGTAGGAGGATTTGAGCTGCGAGGTCGATGACGAGCACGAGAAAGATGAGACGAAACAAGCGAGACGAGTGAATCGTCGAAAGCAGCGAAGTTGAAACTAGGAGTTATTGCATACAAGTCCACAAAAAAAAGAAGTTATTGCATACAAGTCCAAGTAAATTAGGAGTGTATTGTTTCGCTCCAACCTCGGGAAGAGCTCCGGCAGTTCGGATCAAGCTCGAGCTCGACTTGCTCATCAAGAAACCGAGTCGAGTTTAACTCCAAATATCGAGCTCTTTCCTAAATAAGTCTAGCTCGAATTGGGATCGAATCCCTCCATCCCAAATATCCCCTCTCCTCCAATGGATTGAACTATGTTAGATAATTGTGTATGGTCAATATTTTAGAGACTCTACTGTAGATGCTAAAGATATGACTATAGAATTTCTTTATGTGATTTCTCAAATTTTATTGATTTTGAATTAAATTTGAACTAATTTTTGATGTTGTTTATTTACTTATATTCTACTCATGTTATTATATATTTTACAGATGTCTGACTTAGGGAATCTCGTAATATTAGTGTTTCATTATGGAGGATATTAGAAAGAAGTTGGACATACTCAAAAAACAAAATATATATTTGATAGACAAAAGTCTTTGTTGGTTGATACAAATAAGTACTCATTTTCATAGTTATGAATTAAAGTCTGTAAACTAGTTAAAGTAATGACAAATAAATTATTTGTGATCAAGTGTTTATTTTCAAATACCACTCCTCCAATTTAGATGCCAATTAATAGTGAAATTCAGCTCACAGCAATGTGTATAGCAATATTTATATATCAATCGAAGACATAGGGGATCCCTTATCAGCGGTGTCTGTAACAAGGCTGACTCCTTTGACTCCTACATTTGACACATCGTAGTATGGTCAAAGGGAATTTATATCATGAGAATCTTCTGAGTATCATAGTATGCAAAAAGATGAGTATATTGACTCAGATTTAAATACTTATCCTTCTGATTCTAGTTTTTACAGTCTGAATTTTTCTTCTGATGATAATGAAGATGGGGAGGAGGAGAATGATAATGATGAGTTAGTGGCTGAGTAAGAGGAAGAGGATATAAGACAAGGTGAAAAAGAAGAAGTAAAAGACAGAGCAGAAGATAATTACTATCTTTACTTGAAAATAATTTGAATGATAATGTTCTGAAAAAAGAGACATATTTGAGAATGTATATACATTCAAAATGGCTCTTAGACAGTATTGTATTGTGCACAGATTTTATCCTTTGTTTGTGAAAAATGAATATAATAGAGTAACAGTCAAGTGTGCTTCTGCAAATTACCCATGGATGCTTCATACTTCAGAGAGATCTGGTGGTTCAAGTTTTTAGATGAAAAAAATAGAACCAATTCATACATATATTGCTGTTAATATTTTTGAAAATAAAATGACAAGTGTTAAATGAGTAAACAGCTAAGTTTTATAGTGGATGTATGTTGACAAGCAAATCACAGTAAAGCAAATATAAAATTTGATGAATGATAGATACAGTCTTACGTTGACTTACATACAGACATGGAGGGGAAAAGACTATACTTATAGGTTTATTCATGGCAATGAAAAAAATTCTTTTAATTTATTTCATTCGCTTAAGGTAAAGTTGGAGAGGAGGAATCTTGATAATATTGTTTATTTTACTCAATGTCTAGATATGTCTTTCCAAAGATATTTTCTATCACTACATACTTGTAACAAAACTTTTCTTATTAGATGCAGGCCTATATTGGGAGTTGATGAATGATTCTTGAAAGGCAAATATAAAGGTACATTGCTTTCAGTTTGTGGAATTGATGGGGAGAATAAACTTTGTTATGATTTCTGTATAAACTTGGTTATGATTTCTGTATAATCTTGATTATGATTTCTGTATAAACTTGCAACAGGTAATAGAAAATTTGAATAACTTGGCTATTATTTCAAATAAACAGAAGGGTCTTTCTGATACTATGAAGAATATCTTCTCACATGCTGTGCATAGAGTTTGTATAAGGCATGTGATTGCAAACTTTAAAAGATTCTACCCTGGAAAAAAGCTAAAAAATTGATTTTTAACGTTTCAAATACATTTTTACCTACTGAATTCATCAAGTACATAGAGAGGATTAAACAATTATCTATACCAGCTTGACAGTACATGAAAGAAATAAATGATTTTGCATGCAGTAGAAGTCATTTTGATCTTTCAGTGAAGTATTATTATGTGACAAATAATATTTCTGAGTCATTTAATAGTTTCATTCAGAATGATAGGGAGCTTCCCTTACTTGAACTACTTGATTTCATCAGACATAAGATAATGGTAAAATTTACCACAAGAAAAAATGAAGAATCTCATTGGTCTGGAAAACTAGTACTCAGAATAAAAGCTTTTATTAGGAAAGTTTTACAAGCACATGACGGATACCATATTTGGAGGTGTTCTGATGATATGTCAGAGGTCAGTGATCCTGCAGGGCGATGAATCGTCGACATAAGGTAAAAAATTTGTGATTGTAGACAGTAACAACTGACAAGAGTGTCTTATGTTCTGTTATTGTTGCTCTCCTTGATGTTCGGTTTGATCTAATTGATTTTGTTGATGACTACTATACTCTAGAGTCATACAAAAGAATATATAATGTTCATGTCACTCTACTTTCAACCAAGCAAATTTGAGTGTTTGTGTCAAATGCTATGCAAGTATTTCCTTCACATTTAAGGAGACAACCTGATAGGCCTAAGAAGAAAAGGATTAAGGATCCAATGGAAACATCAAGTAAAGTGATATACACTTGTAGTAAATGTAGTAAAGTGGGATACAACAAGAGAGTGTGTAAAGAGCCTTTTGGATCATAACAATAAATTAAAGCTTCTGGATCTAGCAACAATCAAGAATCAATGGAAAACCAATATATAAGAGGACGTGGCAAGGAAAGAGAAAGAGAAAGGTCTAGCAGAAGGACTTCAAATTTTAGTATGCATCTACCATGTGAGTTTTTTCTTAAAAAATATTGACAATTTTTTTGATCTTAATTTATGTGATTTGAAACAATACATTAATAAATGTCACTATGTTTTTTTGTAGGAAGTTCATCAGATATTGGATGATCTCTTCCATGTAATTTTTGGATTGTAATATTGTGATTTTCCAACTTTTATTTGAATATTTGTAAATGACTTGCTATACGGATGTTAGCACTGTAGTGTATGTCTTATGATGTATAGTATTTGCGAATGACTTGATATCTGCATGTAAATTCATTAAATCCTTATATGCGAATGTACTATATATTCATCACTACGATTTTGGATATAAGCACTGTAACATATGTATTATGATGTCTAATATTAGAATATATTGTATCCATATGATTAGTTATGTGACTTTTAATATGTCTATATTAATTACGATCTTATTATAGGAAATACTTAATTTTTCATGTTACTTTTTAAGCAAATTTTTATCAATATTTAGATTTATTTATAAGTAAAAATATTTGATGGGTTTATTTTTAAATATAATAATATTAAACTTGTAATTTTAAGGGATAATTACGGGTGACCCCCGTAATTAGCCTTAATTACGGTTAACCCCCCGTAATTTTCGTAATTACTCCCACCCCTCAAATTCGCCCATATTTACCCACGGCCCCCTGATTGTTATTTAATCAAAATTTTACCAAAAAATTCCGATTTTACCCCCGTTATTTTTACACATACACCCCTAAAAACTTATTTTTTTATAGTTAACCCCCCGGATTTCGGAATTTTATAAATAACGTCCCGAAAGAACTCAGATTTACAAAAACGTCCTCCAAATTCAAATTTTTGCAAATAAACCCCCGGAAATTATTTCGATATACAGAAAAGTCCCCGAAATTCGGATTTTTGCAAATAACACCCCGTCGCGCGGCCGGGAGCGGTGGCGGCGGCCGGCGGCGAGAGCGGAGGCG
>RXID01014732.1:0-20514 GCA_005019695.1 Trichopus zeylanicus subsp. travancoricus
GCAGCAGTAATAGTTGTAGAAGCTGTAGCAGTAGTAGTATCAGTAGAAGGAATAGTAGTGGTAGTAGTAGTGCTAGTAGTTATAGTACTAGCAGTTATAGCAGCTATATCGATAGTAGAAGTACTAGTAGTTGTTATAGTTATGGTAGTAGTAGTAGAAGAAGTAGTTGTGGAGGTAGCGGTAGTAGCACCAGTAGTAGAAGCAGCAACAGTAGTAGTAGTAGCAGTTGTAGCAGTAGTTGCAGTTGTTTTAGTAGGAGTAGTAGTAGGAGTCAAAGTTGGAGTTGGAGTTATAGAAGGAGTTGTAGTAGTTGTAGTAGTACTAACTACAGTACTTGTAGTAACAGTTGCAGGTGTTGGAGTAGTAGTAGTAGTAGTTGAAGTAGCAGTAGTAGTTGTAGTAGCAGTTGTAGTAGTAGAAGCAATTGCATTAGTAGTGGTAACTGTAGTAGTAGTAGTAGTAGTAGAAGTATTAGTCAAAGTTCTAGTATGAGTGGTAGTAGGAGTTGTAGTTGTTGGAGTAGTGGTAGCTGCAATAGTAGTTTGAGTAGCAGTTGTTGTAGTAGTAGTTGTAATAATAGTAGTCAAGGTAGCAGTAGTCATTGTGGCGGTACTAGTAGGTTTAGTAGTTATAGTATAAGCACTAGCAATTGTAGTAGGAATGGCAGTAGCTGTAGGATTTCTAGTCACTACTACTGCTACTATAACTACAACTACTATTGTTGCTGCTACTACTACTCCTACTACTACTACTATTACTACTACTGCTAACACCCATACTACTGCTGCGGCTGCTACTACTATTCTACTACTGGTTCTACTATGATTGCTACTATTACTACTACTACTATTACCACAACTACTACTTCTACTATTATTGTTGCTACTCCTGCTACTACAGCTATTACTACAACTAAAACAATTACTTCTCCAACATTTACTACTACTGCTAGTACAACTTTAGCTACTGCTATCACTATTGCTACTGCTGCGACGGCTACAACTACTATTTCCTTCTACCCGTACTACTACAGCTACTACTGCTACTACCGCTACTACTATTACTTCTACTAGTATTGCAGATACTACTACTACTACTTCTCCCACTATTACTACTTATTGCACTACCACAGCTCCTATTTCAACTTGCACTACTTTTACTAGTACGACGACTCGTAGTACTACTACTACGAATACTACAACTACTAGTACAACTTCAACGACTACTACAGTATTACAACTAATACAATTACTGCTATGTCTACTCCTAATACTGGTACTACTACTGCTCCTGCTACTGCCACTGCTCCAGCTACTACTTGTACTCCTATTACTACTACTTGTACTCCTATTACTACTACTATTACAACTGCTACTATTACTACAACTGCTATCACTCCTACCACTGCTATTACGACTACGATTGCTACTAATGTTGTGAATGCTGCGATTGCTACTAAGCTACTTATACTACTACTATTACTACCACTATTGCTACTACTGCTACAACTACTACAACCATTACTACTACTACTATTGTTTTTGCTGCTACTACTGTTGTTGCTACTACCACTACTACTACTGCTTCTACTATTTCTACAGCTGCTACTACCACTTCTCATACTAGTACTACGACTGTTACTACAACTGCTACTACTATTACTGCTTCTATTATAACTACAATAACTACTACTACTACTTCTGTTACTATGACGACAACTGCTTCTGCCACTACTACTACTACTACTGCTACTACTACTAATAGTTTTGCTACTACTCCTACTACTACGAATACTATTATTGCTACAACTGCTACAATAGCAACTATTATGGCTACAACTCCCACTACTACTATTCCTAGAACTACTGCTGCTACTACCACTACTACTATGACTGCTACTACTACTCATACGCTACAGCTACTGCTTCCACTATTATTACTGCTCCCACCACTACTTCTGCTACTACCACGATGACTACTACTACTACTACTATAATCACTACAGCTACCACTGATACTCCTACTACTACTTCTCCTATTACTACTTCCACTAATGCTACTGCTACTGCTACTACTACTATTGCTCCTACTATTACTTCTAGGGCTACTACTACTACTGCTCCTACTATTACTTCTACTGCTACTACTACTACTACTACTGCAATTGCTACTACTACTCGTACTACCATTACTATTATTACCACTACTACAACTATTGCTACAACTACTACTGCTACTGCTACTACTACTCCTCCTACAGCTGCTGCTGCTGCTACTTCTGCTACAACTACTACTGCTAGTACAACTACTACTAATTCTGATACTACTGCTACTACCACTACTACCCAACTACTACTTCTACCACTACAGCTACTACAACTATTATCGCTACTACTACTGCTACTATTGCAACTTCCACAACTACTACTGCTACTATTGCTTCTGTTGCTACTGCTACTTTTGCTCCAACTACTACTACTCCTACTACTACTAGTACTACTACTAATACTACTACTACACTAATTCTACTTCTACTTCAACTATTGTTATTGTTTCTGCTAATACTACTTCAACGGCTGCTACTACTAGTACAGTTGCTGCTAATTCTACTACTACTTCAACTATTGCTACTGTTTCCGCTAATACTACTTCAATGGCTTCTACTACTTGTACAGCTGCTGCTGCTGCTACTACTACTATTACTACTTCTCCTATTACTACGACTACTACTACTAAAACTACTGCGATTACTTTCACTTCAACTTCAACTACTACGACAACTACTACAACTGCTACTACCGCTAATACTCGTACTACTGCTGCTGCTGTTGCTACTACTCCCTCGAATACTGCTACTACTACAACTATTGTCGCTGCTGCTATTGATACAGTTGCTGCAGCACTCCTACAGCTACTACTACCAATGCTACTATTGCTACTACTGCTACTGGTACAAATACTGCTACTACTATTTCAACTTCCACAAGTACTCCAACTTCGATAACTATTGCTGCTGCTACCATTACTACTTCTGCTACTACTTCGACTACTTCTACAATAACTATACTAGTACTGCTACTACTACTATTTCTACTATTTTTATCATTGATGCTCCTACTACTGCTGCTACTACTTCTACTACTACTACTACTACTACTACTGCAACTGCTACACTTGCTACTATTGCTACTACTACTACTACTACAACTGCTTCAACTGTTACTGCTACTACTACAACAACTACTACTACTACTACTATTACTATAGTTGCTTTAACTACTTCTGCTACTACTGCTACTATTAGTATAACGACTACTACTACTACAAATACTGCCCCAACTACTACTATTGCTGCTACTACTACTCGTATTGCTAATGCTACTACTCCTACTTCTCCTACTACAACTACTACCACTACTTCAACTATTACTACTACTACACCTGCTACTTCCGCTACTACTACAACTACTGCTACTTCAGCTACTACTACTACTACAACTTCTACTATTACTAGAATTACTACTACTTCGCCTACTACTGCAACTACTAATACTACAACAACAACAACTACTACTACAACTACTACTCCTACTACTAAAGTTGCTTCTGGAACAACTACTACTACCACTGCTACTTCCCCAACTATTACTACTTCTATTACCACTATTGCTACTACTACTACAACTATTGCTACTACTTTTGCTACCGCAACTGCTAGTACTACTGCTGTTGCTATTTTTACTACTACTACTGAAATTACTACTACTACTACTACTAGTACTACTACTACTACTCATGTGGCTGTTGCTACTACTACTACTACTACTTTGTAAACTTCTAGTACTACTGTTATAGCTACTACTACTACCACGACTATTACTACGACAACAATAAGAACAACAACTACTACTGCTGCTACTGCTGCTACTTCTCCTACTACAACTGTTGCCATTGCTACTATTACCAGTGCTACAACTCGTAATTCAAATACTACTTCCGCTGCCACAATGACTACTCCTACAACAACAACAACAACAACTACTACTACTACTACTGCACTTAATACTCCTCCTCCTCCTCCTACTACTACTAGTACAACAGCTACTGCTGCTACTTCTACTACTAATGCTACTACTACTACTTCTACTACAACTGCTACTACTACAACTACTGCTGCTGCTACTTCTACTACTAATGCTACTACTACTACTTCTACTACAACTACTGCTACTACTACTACTGCTACAATTGTTCCTGCTTCTAGTACCACAACTAGTTCTTCTACTACTACTACTACAACTACTACTACCACTGTTGCTACTACAAGTAATACTATCACTACTACTAATTCTTCATATACTTTTTCTTCTAATACTACTACTACTACTACTACTACTACTACTACTACTACTACTACTACTACTACTACTACTACTGCCGCTACTACTACTATTGCTACTACTGCTGCTGCTTCCACTACTACTACTGCTGCTGCTACTGCTACTACTACTACTCCTACTACTGCCACTAATACTACTGCTACTGCTACTACACTTACTACTACTACTACTACTTTTGCCACTATTGCTACTACTACTACTACTACCACTACTACTACCATTGCGGCAACAACTGCTACTATTACGGCTACCACTGGTACTATTACTATGACAAATGCTACTTCTATACCTATTATTACTACTATTTCTGCCGCTACTACTACTAGTACTACTAGTACTACTATTGCTACTACTACTACTACTCCTGTGGCTATTAATACTACTACTAGTATTACTTTTACTACTATTACTTCTGCTACTACTACTACTACTACTTTCAAATACTTTTATTCCTAGCACTACTCCTGCTCCACCTACAATAACTACTACTACTGCCACTATTTCTACTACTACTACTATTACTATTACTAGTACTCCAACAACAACTATTACCGCTACTACAACAACTCCTACTACGACTAATAATACAACAACTACAACTACTACTATTACCACAACTAATACTGCTATTACAACTACTGCTGCTACTGCTACTACAACAACAACAACAACTACTACTACTAACACTAATACTACTACCACTACAGTTGCTACTGCTACTACAACTATGACTCCTACTGCTAATTTTACTACTACAACTTAGGCTACTGCTTCTCCAACTGCTACTATTGTAGTTGCTACTACACCTACAACTTCTATTACTTATATTTCCAGCACTACCACTCCTACCAGCATTGCTGCTGTCGCTGCTATTACTATTCCTACTGCTACTACTCTGACTATTGATACTACTACTTCTCCTACCAGTAATAATACTACTAATGGTAGAACCACATCTACAGCTACTACTGCTACTACTACAACTATTACTGCGGCTACTGCTAAAACTAATACTACTACTTCTACTGCTACTACTACCACTACTCCTACAACAACAACTACTAATACTAATACAATTACTACTAGTACTACTACAACTACTTCTACCACTACTACTACTGTTGTAATTGCTGCTACTACTACTACTACTCCTATTACTTCTCCTACTACTACTGCTGCTACTACTACTATTACGTCTACTACTAATTTTACTACTAATATTACTACTACTCCTTGTGCTACACCTATTATGACTACTACTACTGCTGCTGCTACAACAACAACAAATATTTCTACTACTACTAGTAATACTACTACTATTGCTACAACAACTACTACTTCGACTACTACTACTCCAACTTCTGCTACAACTATAATTGCTACCACTACTACTTCTACTACTGCTACTTTAGCTACTACTGCTACTTCAGCTACTACTGTTGCTACTACTACTGCTACTGCCACTACTATAGCCATTGTTGCAACTACTTCTACTATTACAACTACCACAATTCCTACTACTGCGACTACTACTACTTTGGCAGCTACAACTTCTACAACTTCTGTGGCTACTACTACTACTACTACTACTAGTACTACTACTACAACAAGTACAACTACTCTTGTTGCAATTAATACTACTACTACTACTACAACTACTTCTACTACTATTACTGCTGCCACTACTACTATTGTTGCTATAACTTCTACAACTACTTCTGCTGCTACTGCTACAACTACTACTGCAACTACTAATACTGCTACAACTATCGAAATACTATGACTCCTAGTAGTTCTCCTACACCAACTCCTTCTATAACAACAACTACTACTACTCCTACTACTTGTACTACTACTACTGCTGCTGCTGCTGCTGCTACAATTACTACTACTACTTCTGCTGCTACTAATACTATTACTCCTAGTACAACTCCTACTACTACTAATAGTACTACTACGACTACTACTATTACTATAACTAATATTGCTATTACTACTACTGTTGCTACCGGTACTATTGCTACTACTACTACTACTACTATCACTACCACTATTAATACTACGACCACTACTACTACTACTACTTCTACAAATATGACTCCTATTGCTAATACTACTACTACGGCTAATACTTCTCCAACTACTCTTTCTACTATTACTACTACTACTACTACTACTATTACTACTTCTTCTAGTACTACTACAACAACAATGTCTTTTGTTGCTACTACTGCTGCAACTAGTTCTAATGCTACGCTGTTGTTGCTATTGATGCTACTGCTACTACTACTACTGTTGTTGCTGCTGCAGCTACTCCTACTGCTACTACTACGGCCACTACTACTACTAATACTACTACTACTACTACTAATTCTACTATTACTAATGCTACTACTGCTACCAGTACTACTAGTAATATAGCTACAACTACTACTAGTACTACTACTACTACTTCTACCACTATAACTACTACTATTGTTATTGCTGCTACTACTGCTACTACTCCTTTTACTGCTCCAACTACTCCAACTGCTGTTACCGCTACTACTACTACTACTACTACTACGTCTACTACTCCTTTTACTGAAAATATTACTATTGCACCATGGACTTATACTACTGTGACTACCACTACTTCAACAACAACAGCAAATATTTCTACTACTGCTACTAATACTACTACAATTGCTATGACTTCTGCTACTATTACGACTTCTACCACTATAACTGTTACTATTGCTACTACTACTAAACCTGCCACAACTACTACATGTACGGCTACTACTACTACCACTACTACTACTAGCACCACGACTACTGTTGTTGTTGTTGCTACTACTACAACTCCTATCACTTCTCCTGCTACTACTGTTGCTACTTCTTCTACTACTGCTACTACTACTACTACAACTACTTCTACTTCTGCTACTTGTACTACTACTACTACTTCTACTGCTCCTGTTGCTGCTACTACTACAACAATGACTAATTCTGCCGCTTCGGCTACTGCAACTCCTCCGCCTTCTACTACTACTCCTACTACTATCACTACTACTACTACTACCACTAATACTACTACAACAACAACAACTACTACTACTACTATAACTACTGCTGTTGATGCTACTACAACTGCTATTGTTGCTGATGCAATGACTACTACTACGATAACTACTACGACTGCTACGACTACTTCTACTACTACTAGTCCAACACCAACTCCTACTCCAGCTACTATTCCTAACACTTCCACATTTACTATTGCTACTACTATTACAACAACTACTACGACTACTACCTCTACGACTACTACTACAACTACTACTACAACAACTACTGTTGCGGCTACTAATATTACTACTACTACTACAATAGTTGTTACTGCAGCTACTACGACTACTGCTCCAACTACTACAACTACAGCTACACCTACTACAATAACTATTTCTACTACTACTTCAACTACTATAACAACAACTACTATATCTACTAATACAATTTGTAATACTCCCACTACTACTGCTACCGCTGTAGCTGTTGCGTATGCTGCTCCAACTACTACCACTACTTCTACTTTGCCTACTACTATTGCTACTATTGCTGCTGCTACTACAACAGCTATGACTGTAGCTCCTACAACTAGTACTACTGCTGCTCCTACAACTAGTACCACTACTGCTCCTACTAATACTACAACAACTACTGGTACTACTATTACTACTACTGCTCCTAGAAATACTACTACTAATACTGCTGCTGCTACTGTTATTACTTCTACTACTACTACTACTATGACTACTACTGCTGCTGCTGCTACTACTACAACGACTACTACAACAACTACTATCACTACTGCTACAACTACTCCTACTGCAATGAATACTACTACTACTACTACTACCACTACTACTTACTACTACTACTACTATTACTACTACTACTACTCCTACAACAACTACTACTACTACCACCACCACCACCACTACTACTAGCACTACCACCACCACCACCACCACAACCACCACCACCACTACTACTACTACTACTCCTACTACAACAACAACAACAAAAACTACAACTGCTACTTCCACTACTAGTACAATTGCCACTAGTACATCTCCTACTACTAGTACTAATGCTACTACTTCAACTAACACTACTACGGCTACTACTCCTACTACTATAACTACTACTATAGCTACTACCACCACTAAAACTACAATATCTACTCATACAACCACTACTGCTGCTACCACTACTACTACTAATACTGCTACAACTTCTACTCGTACTACTACTACAACTTTGACCACTATTACTACAACTAGCGCTACTACTATTGTTGAAGTTGCTGCTTCTACTACTACTACTCCTATTACCTCTCTTACTAGTACTGCTGCCCCTACTGGTACTACTACTACTACTACTACTACTTACTACTACTACTACTACTACTACTACTACTACTACAACAACTACTAGTAGCAGCAGCAGTACTACTAATATTACTACTACTTGTACCATTACTACTATGACTACTACTACTACTAGCACTAGTACTACTACTAAGACTGCTACTACTACTCCAATTGTAACGACTAATACTAGTCTAGTGGCTATTAATCCTACAACTACTACTATTGTTGTTGCTGCTACTACTACAACTACAACTACTGCTACTAATATTATTATTAATACTGTTACTTCTGCTACTACTACTGTTACTACTATTACTGCTACAGCCATTGCTGCAACTACTGCTACTATTACAGCTACCATTGTTACTACTACTACTACAGCAACTACCTCTGCTGTGACAACTTCTACTACGACTAATACTACTACTACTACTAATAGTTTTACTACCATTACTATAGCTACTACTACTGCTACTACTACAACTTCTACAACTACTTCTAGTACTACTATTCCGACAACTACTACAAATACTACTACTCTTAGTACTACTCCTACTCCAACTCCTGCTTCAGCTACTATTACGACTACTACTACTACTTCTTCTTCTTCTTCTTCTTCTACTACTACTACTACTACTACTACTACTACGATTACTAGTATTACTATAACTAACACAACTATTACTACTACTGTTTCTGATGTTACTTCTGCTACTGCTACTAGTACTACTACTACGACTACTACTATTAATACTACTTCTACAACTATGACTCCAATAGCTAATGCTACTACTACGACTACTACTTGTCCAACTTCTCCTACTACTTTTACTACTAGTATAATAACTACTATTACTACTACTTCTAGTACTACTAATGCTACTTATACTGTTGATGGTACTAACGCTATTGTTGTTGCTACTATTGATGTAGCTGCTACTGCTACTATTGCTGCTGCTGCTGCTCTGCTACTACTACTATTACTACTACTACTACTACCACTACTACTACTACTACTACTACTAATAATAATAATACTGTTACAACAACTACTACTACGATAACTACTACTTCTTCAACCAGAACTACTACTAGCACAGCTACTACTATTGTTATTGTTGCTACAACTGCTACTACTTCTATTTCTTCTCGTACTACTACTGCTGCTACTATTACTCTACTTCTACTAGTACAACGTCTACTACTACGTTTACAGCTAATATTACTACTATTCCTTTTACTACTACAAATATGACTACTTCTACTACTACAGTAACAACAACAATAAATATTTCTACTGCTACTAGTAATACAACTACGACTACAACAACTACTACAATAACTGCTATTACTAATACTACTACTAGTTCAAGTACTACTGCTGCTGCTGCTGCTGCTACTACTGTAACTACTGCTACTATTACTTCGACTAATAGGACTACTATAACTCATGTGGCTATTAATACTACTCCAACAATTACGATTTCTACTATGATTACTACTTCTACCACTACTACTACTACTATTAATACTACTACAACGACTACTAGTAGTACTACTACTACTTCTACCACCACTACTACTACTAGCACTACTACTACAACTACTACTACTCTTATTACTTCTCTTGCTACTACTACTGCTTCTCCTGCTACTACTACAACAACAACAACTACTACTTCTACCTTTACTACAACAACTACTGCTACTTTTGCGACTAGTACGACTACTATTACTTCTACTGCTGCTGCTACTACTAATACAACTGCCACAACTACTACTGCTGCTCTTGCTACTTCAACTCTTGATCCTACTACAACTACTCCTACTATTATTACTACTACTACCACTACTACCAATAATACTGCTACCACTACTACTACCCCTACTACAACTATTGCTACTACTACTAATGCTACTGTTGCTGATGATGCTACTACGACTACTGCAACTACTACTACTACTACTACTGCGACTTCTTCTACTACTACTCCAACTCAAATTCCTACCCCTATGACTACTCCTAACACTTCTTTATCTACTATTGCTACTACACCTACTACTACTACTACTACTACTACTACTACTACTACTACTACTACTAACACTACAACTACGACTACCACTACTATAGCTGCAATAATAACAACAATAACAACTGCTACTACTATTATGACTATTGTTACAACTACTACTATAGCAATTGTGGCTACTACTGCGCTACTACTACCACTACAACTGTTTGTTGCTACTGCTGCTACAACTTTTGTTGCTGTAGCTACTACAACTATTGCACCGACTACCTCTCCCACTACTACAACAACAGCTACGCGTACTACTACTACAATTTCACTACTGCTTCTACTACTACCAAAATAACTACTACTATAACTTGTAATACTACTACTACTGCTGCTGCTGCTGCTGTTATTGCATATGCTGCAGTTACAACTACTACTATTTCTACTTCGTATGCTACTTCTACTACAACTACTTCTACTTCTCCTACCACTACTACTACTGCTGCTTCTAATATAACTTTTGCTATTGCTGCTACGACAACTAGTACTACTGTTGCTGCTACAACTAGTACTACTACTGATCTGACTAATACTACTACTGCTACTGCTACAACAACTACTGTTGCTACTACTCCTACTGCTAAAACTATCGCTACTACTTCTACAACTACTACTACTACCACCACCACCACCACCATCACAAATACTACTACTCCTACAACTATTATGACTCCAACTCCAACTACAGCTACTACTACTACTACTCCAACTCCAACAACTTCTACAACTATTACTACTACTACTATTACTACTACTACTACTACTACTACTACTACTACTACTACTACTACTAATATTACTTATACTACACCTACAACAACAACAACTACTACTACTCCTCCTAATACTCCTACGAATACTACTACTACTACGACCGCTACAACTAGCACACCTACTTCTATTGCGACTCCTACTACTACTACTACTACTACTACAACTACTACTGCTGCTACTTCTGCTACTACTACTACTAATATAGCTACTACTAGTTCAATGAATACTACTACTGCTACTCCTAGTACTGCTGCTATTGTTACTACCACTACTACTACTACTACCACTACTGCTACGACCACTGATACTACTACGACTCCAACTCCTACTATTCCTACTACTACTCCTATTTCTACTCCTATAATTACTACGGACTACTACTACTACTACTTTCACTACTACTACCACTACAATAATAACTACTACTACTACTACACTAGATACTCCTATGAATACTACTACTACTAGTTTTACTGCTACGTGTAGTACTATGACAACTACTCCTACTACTACTACTATTCCCTCTATTATTACTACAACTAGTACTACTACTACTATTATTGCTACTACAACAACAATAACTACTACTACTAGTCCTACTACAATTACTACTACTTGCACTACTACTGCTACTACCAGTACTACTATGCTACTGGTAATATGACTATTACTTGTACTAACTACTTGTACTATTACTACTACTACTTCTACTATGGTTAATACTGCTAATACTACTACTACTTGTACTAACTACTTCTACTACTGCTATTGCTACTGGTAATACAACTACTTCTACCACTACTACTACTACAACAACAACAATAATAACTACTACTACTATTATTATAGTGTCTACTACTACGACTGCTACTCCTACTACTACTACTACCACCACCACCACCACCACTACTAATACTACTAGTACTACTGCTGGTACAGCTACTACAACTACTGCACCTACAACTACTACCAATACTCCTATTGCAACTACTACTAATACTCCTACTACTGTAGCTGCTACTACTACTACAATTGTTGTTATTATTGTTGAAGTTGTAGTAGTTGTTATAGTAATAGTAGTAGTAGAAGTAGTAGTAGTGTTGTAATTGTTGCAAAAGTAGTGTTAGTAGTAGTATTAGTTGTAGTAGAAGTGGTAGAAGTGGTAGTGGTCATAGTACTAGCAATAGTAGTGTTAGCAACTATAGTAGTGGTAGTAGCAGAAGTAGTAAAAGGAGAAGTTGTATTTAACGCTGTGGCAGTAGTAGTTGTAGAAGTAGTAGGAGTAGTTGTAGTAGAAGTTGCAATTGCTGTTGTTGCAGTACCAAAAATAGTAGCGGTAGTTGTTATGGTTATAGTAGTAGTAGTAGTAGCAATAGTAGTAGTTGTTGTTGTAGTAGTAGTAGTTGCAATAGTTGTAAAACTTGTGGTAGAAGTAGTGGTAGTAGTAATAGTTGTAGTACTACTAGTAGTAGGAGAAACAACCATAGTAGTAGTAGAAGTAGAAGCAGTAGCAGCAGTAGTAGTAGTAGTAGTGGCTGTAGTACTAATAGCAACAAAAGTAGCTGCAGTAGTTATAGAAGAAGTAGTAGTAGCATTAGTAGGAGTATTTGTAATAGCAGCAGTGGTTCTAGTAGTAGTAGAAGTAGGAGGAGTAGTAGTAGTAGCCAGTGCTGTAGTAGGAGTAGGAGAAGTAGTAGTATAGGTAGTAGCAGCAGTAATTGTAGTAGTAGTAGTATTAGCAGTAATAGTGTTAGCAAAAGTATCAGTAGTTGTAGTAGGAGTAGCAGTAGTAGCAGAAGTAGCAAAGTAGTACTAGCCATAGTAGTGTAGTAGTAGTAGTAGCAGTCGTAGGAGTTGTAGTAGTAGCAATAGCAGCAGTTGCAATACCAATAATAGTAGCATTAGCAACAGCAGCAGTAGTAGCAGTAGAAGTAGTAATAGTAGTAGTAGTTATTGTTGTAGTGCCAACAGTAGCTATAGTAGTAGTAATAGTAGTATTAGTACTAGTAGTAGAAATAACAGCAGTAGGAGTAGTAGTAGTTCTTGTCATAGTAGCAATAGTAGTGGCAGATGTAATAGTAGTGGTAGTAGTGTAGGAATAGTAGGAGAAGAAGTCGTAGTAGTAGTAGTAGCAATAGTTGTATTATTTTTAACAGTAGCAGTAGTTGTTGTTATTGTAGCAGAAGTAGCAATCATAGCTGTAGTAGCAATAGTTGTTATAGAAGTCATAGTGGTGGTAGTACTAGTGGCATTAGTAGTGGTACCAGTAGTAGTAGCAGTAGTAGTTTGAGCTGGAGATATAGTAGTAGCGACATAGTAGTTGTAGTAGAAGTAGCAGTAGTTGTAGTAGGAGTAGTAGTGGTGGTGGTGGTGGTAGTAACAGTAGTAGTAGTAGTAGCAGTAGTTGTAGTAGTAGTAGTAGACGTTATTGCAGCAGTAGAGTAGGAGGAACAGCTGTAGCAGTTGTTGTAGTTGATGTTGTAGTAGCCATAGTAGCAGTCATAGTAATAGTAGTAGCAATAGTAGCCATAGTAGTAGAAGTAGTGGTAGTAGTGGCAATAGTAGGAGTTGTAGTAGTTGCGGTAGTAGTAGTAGTGGTGATACAAGTAGTAGCAAAAGTAGTAGTAGTAGCAGTAGTTTTACTAGGAGTAGCAGTAATACTAGCAATAGTAGTTGGGTTGGTAATTTTAGTAGATGAGGTAGTTGTAGTAGCAGAAATAGTAGTAGTAACAATGTTAATAACAATAGTTGGAGACACAGTAGTTATAGTAGCAGCAGCAACAATAATAGTAGTAGTAGTTATTGTTGCAGTAGTAGTGGTTGTCGCAGCATTAGTTTCAGTCCCCACAATAGTAGGGGTAGTAGTAGCTGTAGCAGGAGTTGTAGTACTAGCGTAGTAGTAGTAGTAGTAGCAATAGTAGTAAAAGTACCGTTAGTTGTTGTAGCAACAGCAGAAGTAGTAGTAACAATAGTATTAGTAGTAGCAACAGTAGTACCAAAAGTAGTTGTAGTAGGCTAAGTGGTAGTTGTAGCAGTAGCAGTAGCAGTAGTAGTAGTGGTAGCTGTATGAGTAGCAGTTGTAGTTTGAGGAGGAGGAGGAGGAGTAGTAGCAATAGTTGTAGTAGCAGCAGTAGCAGCAGCAGTTGTAGTAGTGAGAGTCGTAGCAGCAACAGCAGTAGTGGTAGTGGCAGAAGTATTAGTAGTAGTAGTTGGAGTAGGAGAAGTAGTAGTAGCAGTAGTAGTAGTAGTCATAGTAGTTGTGGTAGTAGTTGTGGTAGTACTTGTAGTAGTAGCAGTAGTAGTATTAGCCGTAGAATGAGTTGTAGTAGTAGTTGTAGTGACAGTAGTAGTAGTAGAAGTAGTAGTAGTATCAGGAGCTGCTGTAGTAGCTGTAGTAGTCATAGCAGTCACAGTATTAGTAGCAGTAGTAGTATTTGAAGTTGTCGTAGTGGTAGTAGTAGTACCAGTAGTAGCAGAAGTAGTAAAAGGAGATGTTGTATTTGAAGCAGAAGTAGTAGCAGTTGTAGATGTAATAGTAGCAACAGAAGTAGTTCTAGTTGTAGTATTATTAGTAGTAGAAGTCACAGTTGTAGTCATTGTCGTAGCAGAAATTGGAGTAGTGGTAATAGAAATTCTAGTTGTAGTAGTAATTGTTGTAGTAGTAGTAGTTGTTGTTGTTGTAGTAGTAGTAGCCGTAGTAGTTATAGTAATAGTTGTAGTAGTAGAAGTAGTAGTAGTAGTGTTGCAATTGTTGCAAAAGTAGTGTTGGTAGTAGTATTAGTTGTAATAGTATTGATAGAAGTGGTAGTGGTCATAGTACTAGCAATAGTAGTGCTAGCAGCTGTAGTAGTGGTAGTATTTGTTGCAATAGTGGTAGCAGAAGTAGTAAAAGGAGAAGTTGTATTTGAAGTTGTGGCAGTAGTAGTTGTAGAAGTAGTAGGAGTAGTAGTAGTAGAACTTGCAGTCGCTGTTGTTGCAGTACCAGAAATAGTAGTGGTAGTTGTTATGGTTATAGTTGTAGTAGTAGTAGTAATAGTAGTAGTAGTTGTAGTAGTAGTAGTAGTTACAATAGTTGCAAAACTTGCGGTAGAAGTAGTAGTAGTAGTAATAGTAGTTATACTACTAGTAGTAGGAGAAACAGCCATAGTAGCAGTAGAAGTAGAAGCAGCAGCCGTAGTAGCTGCTATAGTACTAATAGCAACAAAAGTAGCTGCAATAGTTGTAGAAGAAGTAGTAGTAGCATTAGTAGGAGTATTTGTAATAGCACCAGTGGTTCTAGTAGTAGTAGAAGTAGGAGGAGTAGTAGTAGTAGCCGGTGCTGTAGTAGGAGTACGAGAAGTAGTAGTATAGATAGTAGCAGTAGTAATTATAGTAGTAGTAGTATTAGCAGTAATAGTATTAGCAAAAGTATCAGTAGTTGTTGTAGGAGTAGCAGTAGTAGCAGAAGTACAACAGTAGTAGTAGTCATAGTAGGATAGCTGTAGTAGTAGCAGTATTAGTAGCAGAAGTTGTAGTACTAGTAGTAGTAGGTGGAGGAGAAGTAGTAGTAGTTGTAGTCATAGTAGAAGTAGTAGTCATAGTATTAGTAGCAATAGCAGTCGTAGTAGTTGTAGTTGTAGTATTAGTAATAGTAGTAGTAGTAGCAGTAGCAGTATTAGTAGTAGTTATAGTAGTAGTACCAGAAGTAGTAGTAGTAGTAGTAGTAGTAGTAGTAGTAGTAGTAGTAGTGGTGGTGGTGGTGGTGGTAGTAGTGGTAGTAGTAGTAGTAGTAGTAGTAGTAGTAGTAGTCGTAGTAGTAGTGGTGGTAGTAGTGGTGGTTGCCGCCTACTAGTAGTTGTAGTAGCCGCCTACTAGTAGCAGTAGTAGTATAAGTAGTAGTAGCAGAAGCGGTAAAAGCAATAGTAGTAGGCTCAGTTTTAGTAGTAGTAGTAGAAGCAGAAGCAGGAGTAGTAGTAATAGCAGTAGTAGAAGCAATAGAAGCTGTTGTAGCAGTAGTAGAAGTAGGAGTGGTAGTAATTATAGGAGTAGTAGTAGGAGTAGCAGTAGTAGCGATAGAAGTATAAATAGTTGTAGTAGCAGTTATAGTAGGAGTATCAGTAGTAGCAATAGTGGTTGTAGTAGTAGTAGCAGTTGGAGTAGTAGTAGTTGTAGTAGTAGCGGTAGTAGTAGTAATTGTAGCAGTAGTAGAAGTAGTTATAGTAGTAGTAGTAGTAGTAGTAGTAGTAGCAGTCATTGTAGGAGTAGTAGCAGTAGCAGTACTAGTAGGAGTTGCAGTTGCAGTTGCAGTAGAACAAGTGGAAGCAGCAGTAGTAGTTGCTGGAGTATTATTAGTAAAGATAATAGTAGTTATTGCAATAGTAGCTGGAGTATTAGTTGCAATGGTCGGCATAGGTGTAGAGGAAATAGTAGCTGTAGTTATAGTAGTAGGAGCAGTAGTAGTAGTAGCAGCAGCGGTAGTTATAGTAGTAGTAGTAGCAGTAGTAGTAGTCGTTGAAGTAGAAATAGTTGTAGTAGTAGTGGTAGGAGGAGGAGAAGAAGTAGTAGTAGTAGTAGTTATAGAAATAGCAGTCGTAGTAGCAGTAGCAGTAGTAGTCATAGTAGTAGTAGTAGTTGTAGTAGTAGTAGTAATAGTAGTAGTATTAGTAATAGTAGTAGTAGTAGTAATAGTATAGTAGCAGACATTGTAGTAGTAGTTGTTGTTGTTGTTGGAGAAGTAGTCGTAGTAGTAGTAGTGGTGGTGGTAGTACCCGTAATAGTAGTAGAAGTAGTAGTAGTAGTAGCAGAAGTTGTATCAATAGTAGTAGCAGAAGTAGTGATAGCAACAGTATTTGGCGCAGTATTAGTAGTAGTAGTAGAAGTAGCAGCAAGGGTAGTAATAGTAGGAGCAGTGGCAACCGCATTAGGAGTAGCAATAGCAGTTGTAGAAGTATAAGTAGTTGTACTAGGATTAGTTGTAGGAGTATTAGTAGTAGCAATAGTGGTAGTAGCAGTAGTAGTTGTTGTTGTTGTAGTTGTAGAAGTAGTAGTAATAGTAGCAGTAGTAGTAGTTGTTGTAGTAGCAATTGTTGTAATAGTGGTAGTAGTATTAGTAGTAGTTGTTGTAGTAGCAGTCGTAGTAGGAGTAGTAGCAGTTGTAGGAGCAGTAGCAGTAGTTGTGGTAGTAGCAGATGTAGTTGTTATATTAGAAGTGGTAGCAGAAGCAGCAATACTAGGAGTGTCATTAGTAAAAATAACAGTAGTTGTAGTTGTAATGGTAGGAGTAGTTGATGTTATTGTAGGCGTAGGAGAAGAGGAAATAGTAGCAATAGTTATAGTAGTAGGTGCAGAAGTGGTAGTAGTAGCAACAGCAGCAGTAGTTGTTGTATTACAAGCCATAGTAGTTGTATTTGTTGTAGTAGCAGGGGTAGTAGTTATCATTGCAATTGTAGCAGTGGTAGTAGCAATATTAGTAGTAGTTGTAATGGTAGCAGTAGTTGTAGAAGTAGGAGAAGTTGCAATAGTTGTAGTAGTAGAAGCAGTGGGAGAGAAGTAGTCACACTAGTAATAAAAGTAGTCGAAGCATAAATAGTAGTAGTAGTCGTAGTGGTAGTAAAAGTAGTAGCTATAGGACTTGTAGTTGTAGTTGTATTAGAAGTAGTATTAGCAAGTCTAGTAGCACTAATTGCAATAGCAAAAGTGGCAGCAGGGCAATAGCACTAGCCGTAATAGTTGTAATAGTATTAGTAATAATAGTGGTAGTAGTCGTAGTAGTAGTAGTCGGAGATAAAGTAGTAGTAGTAGTATTAGTTGTAGTAGCAGTAGCAACAGTAATAGTAGCAATAGTCGTAGTACTACTAGTAGCATTTGTAATAGTACCACTAGTAGCAGTAGTTAAACCAGTTGTAGTGGTAGTAATAGTAACAGCTGTAGGAGTAGTGTTAGTAGTAGTAGTAGCAATAGTAGTAGTAGTAGTAGAAATAGTAGCAGTTATAGTACTAGTAGCACTAGTAGCAATAGTAGCAGTTACAGTAGTAGTAGCAGTAGTAGTAGCAGTACTAGCAGCAGTTGTGCAAGTATTAGCAATAGTTGTTATCGTTGTAGCCATAATAGTAGTAGTAGCAGCAACAGTAGTAGTAGTAGCAGCGGTAGTAGTAATAGTAGTAGAAGAAGTTATAGTAGAAGTAGTAGTAGTTGTTGTAGCGGTAGTAGTAATAGTAGTAGCAGAAGTTATAGTACAATTAGTAGTAGCAGTAGTAGTCATAGTAGAAGTAATAGTAGTAGTATAAGTTAGAGTTGAATTAATAGTAGTAGAAGAAACAATAGTAGAACTAGTAGCAGCAACAACAACAACAACAGCAGCAGTAGTAGTAGTAGAAGAAGAAGCAATAGTAGTAGTAGAAGTAGTAGTATTAGTAGGAGCAGCAACAGTAGCAGTAGTAGTAGTAATAGTTGTAGAACTACTAGTTGTAGCAGTGATTTTGGTAGCAGCATTAATATTAGTATGACAAGTAGTAGTAGTAGTAGCAACAGAAGCAATAGTAGTAGTAATAGTAGTGGGAGAAGTATTAGTAGTAGCTATAGTAGAAGAAGTAGTGCCGCAATAGTATTAGTACTAGTAGTAGGGTTAGTCATAGTATTAGTAGCAGTTGGAGTACTAGTTCTAGTTATAGTTGCAGTAGTAATAATAGTAGTAGTAGTAGCAGTAGTAGTGATAGGAGTAGTAGAAGTAATAGTTGTAGTAGTAGCAGTAGCGGTACTAGTAGCAGTAGCAGTAGCGGTACTAGTAGTAGTAGCTGTAGCAGTAGTAGTAGTAGGGGAAGTCATAGTAGTAGTAGTAGTAGTGGTAGTGACAACAATAACAATAATAGTCATAGTAGTAGTAGTAGTAGCAGCAGCAGTAACAATAATAGCATTAGTTGTATGGGTAGGAGTATTATTAGAAGTAGTATTAGCCACAGTAGTAGTACTAGTGGTAGTAATGGTAGTAGTAGTTGAAGCAGCAGTAGTAGTAGCAGCAATAGTAGCAGTAGCAGTAGCAGTAGTCGTGGTGGTGGCGGTGGTGGTGGTGGTGGTGGTAGTAGTGGTAGTAGTAGTAGTAGCAGCAGCAGTAGTAGTGGTGGTGGTGGTAGTAGTAGTTGTAGCGCCAGCAGTAGTAGAAGTAATAGTTGTAGTACTAGTAGTAGCGGTACTAGTAGTAGTAGCAGTAGCAATAGTAGTAGTAGTAGGGGAAGTCATAGTAGTAGTAGTAGTAGTGGTAGTGACAATAATAACAATAATAGTCATAGTAGTAGTAGTAGTAGCAGCAGCAGTAACAATAATAGCATTAGTAGTATGGGTAGGAGTACTAGTAGAAGTAGTATTAGCCATAGTAGTAGTACTAGTGGTAGTAATGGTGGTAGTAGTAGAAGTAGCAGTAGTAGTAAGAGTAGTTGTAGCAGCAGCAGTAGCAACAGTAGTAGTAGTAGTCGCAGTAGTGGTGGTGGCGGCGGCGCTGGCGGTGGTGGTGGTAATAGTGGTAGTAGTAGTAGCAGTAGCAGTAGCAGTAGTAGAAGTAGTAGTAGTAGTAGTAGTAGTAGTTCTAGTACTAGTAGTAGTAGCAAAAGCAATAGTAGTAGCAGCAGCAGTAGTAGTAGTAGTAGTAGCTGCAGCAGCAGTAGTAGTAGTAGTAGCTGTAGTAGTTGTAGTAGGAGGAGTAGTGGTAGTGTTAATAGTTGTAGCAGTAGCAGCAGCAGTAGAAGTAGTAGTGGTAGTAGTGGCAATAGTTGTAGTAGTAGTCGCAGTCGCAATAGTAGCAGCAGTAGTAGTAATAGCTGTAGTAGCAGTAGTAGTAGTAGTAGTAGTAGTAGTAGTAGTAGTAGTAGT
>RXID01014732.1:22058-109558 GCA_005019695.1 Trichopus zeylanicus subsp. travancoricus
GTAGTAGTAGTAGTAGTAGTAGTAGTAGTAGTAGTAGTAGTAGTAGTAGTAGTAGTAGTAGTAGTACTAGTAGCAGCAGCAGTAGAAGCAGCAGCAGTAGTAGTAGTAGCAGTTGCTGTAGTAGTAGTAGTAGTAGTAGTAGTAGTAGTAGTGGTAGTAGTGGTAGTAGTGGTAGTAGTAGTAGTGGTAGTAGTAGTGGTAGTAGTAGTAGTAGCAGCAATAGCACTTGTAGCAGCGGCAGCAGCAGTAGTAGCAGTTGTACGAGTAATAGTATTAGTACTACCAGTAGTGGTAGTAGTGCTACTAGTGGTGGTGGTGGTAGTAGTAGTAGTAGTAGCGGCAGTGGCACTAGTAGTAGTAGCAGTAGTAGTAGTAGTATTAGTACTAGCAGTAGTAGTAGTATTAGCAATAGTGGCTATAGCACCAGTTGCAGTTGTAGTAGTAGCAGTAGCGACAATAGTAGTAGTAGTATTAGTACTACTAGTAGTAGTAGTAATAGTAGTAGTAGGAGTAGTAGTTGTAGTAGCAGCAGTAGTAGTTGTAGTTGATGTTGTTGTTGTACTAGTAGTACTAGTAGTATTAGTACTCCTACCCCTACTTCTACTACCACAACTACAACTACTACTACTAACAATATTACCACTACAACTACTATTATTATCACTACTACTACTATTACCACCACTACTGCTGCTACTACTACTATTGCTACAACTACTATTGCTACTGGAACTACTACTACTACAACAGATATTGCTTCTACTACTAGCACCACATTTGTGATTACTTCTGGTACTGCTTCAGCTACTACTAGACAATAACAACAACAATAACTACTACCGCTACTACTACCGCTACTACAACTACTACAGCCCAAACAACTATTGCAACTACTACTACTACCACAACTAGTAGTAGTAGTAGTACTAGCTGTAGTAGTAGTTGTAGCACTAGTAGTAGTGGTAGCAACTATAATAGTAGTCATAGTAGTAGTTATTGTTGTAGCAGTGGAGGTAGTAGTAGTAGTAGAAGAAGTCATAGTATTTGGATGAGTAGCGGAAGTAGTGGGTGGAGATGGAATAGTAGTAGCAAAAGTAGTAGTTGCCGTAGTAGTAGTTGAAGTTACAGAAGTAATAGTAGCAGCAGTAGTAGTAGTAGTAAGAGGAGGAGTAGTACGAGTAGCAAAAGAAGTAATAGTAGTAGTAGGAGTTGCAATTGTACTGGTAGTGGTGGTGGTAGTAGTAGTAGTCGTAGTAGCAGTAGTAATAGCAATAGTTGGAATAGTAGTTATAGTAGAAGTAACAGAAGTAGTTGTAGCGAAAGTAGTAGTAATATGAATAGTAGTAGTAGTAGTAGTAGTAGTTGTAGCAACAGTAGTAGTAGTTTCAGTATTAGTGCTAGTATTAGTTGTATTGGCAGTTGTAGCAGTACTAGTAGTAATTGTACTAGTAGTTATACTAGTAGTAGTTGTTGTTGTAGTTGTTGTAGTTGTAGTAGCAGTCATAGTAGTAGTAGTTGTTGTAGTAGTAGCAGTGCTAGTTGTAGTATTGGTAGTTTTTGTAGGAGTCGCATAGTAATGGCAGTAGTAGTTGGTGTAGTAGTAGTAGTCGTAGTCGTAGTAGTAGTAGTCGTAGTAGTAGTAGTAGTATAGTAGTATAGTAGTAGTAGTCCGTAGTTTAGTCGTCGTAGTAGTAGTCAGTATTTTTCGTCGTAGTAGTCAGTAGTAGTAGTAGTAGTAGTATAGTAGTAGTAGTAGTGCCGCAGCAGCAGTAGAAGCAACAGCCGTAGTAGTAGTAGTAGTACTATTAGTAGTGGTAGTAGTATTAGCAGTAGTAGCAGTAGATGAGTAGTAGTAGTAGTAGTACTAGTAGTAATATTAGTAAGAGTAGTTGTAGTAGTAGTAGGTGTACTAGTACTAGTACCAGTAGTGGTAGTAGACATAGTACTCATAGTAATAATAGTAAGAGAAGCAGTAGTAGCAGTAGTAGTAGTAGAAATAGTTGGTGAATTTGTAGTAGTAGTAGCAGTAGTAGTGGTAGTATTAATAGTAGTAATAGTAGTAGTGGCTCGAGTAGTAGTAGCACTTCTAGTCGTAGTTGTTGTAGTCATAATGTAGCAGTAGCTGTATGAGTAGTAATAGAGGTAGTAGCAATTGCGACAATAGCAGTAGTTGTTTTAGTAGTTGTAGTAGGAATATTAGTAGTAGCAGTACCAGTAGCAGGAGTAGTATTAGTACTAGTAGTAGTTGTTGTAGTAGTAGAAGTAGCAGTCGTCGCAGTAGTAGTAGTTGTAGTTATTGTAGTTGTAATAGTAGTAGTTGTTGTAGTTGTAGTAGTTGTTGTTGCAGTAGTAGTAGTAGCAGTAGTAGTAGTAGCAATAGTAGTAGTGATAGTAGTAGTGATAGTAGTGGCAGTAGTAGTAGTAGCCGTAGTAGTAGTAGCAATAGTAGTAGTAATAGTAGTAGTAGAACTAGCAGTAGTAGTAGTAATAGTTGTAGTAGTATGAGCAGTAGTTGAACTTGTATTGGTAGGTGTAGCTATGGGAGGAGGAGGAGTCACAATATTAGCGGAAGTAGTTGTAGAAGTAGGAAAAGTAGAAGTAGTAGAAGTAGTATTAGTAATAGTAGTAGTAAACGAAGTAGCAGCAACAGTAGTTGTAGTATTTGTAATAGTAGTTGTAGTAGTAGTGGTGGTAGTAGTATTAATAGCAGTAATGGTAGTAGTTGTCGGAGTAGTAGCAGCACTTGTAGTATTAGTTGTAGTAGTAGTGTAGTGGTAGTAGCTATATGAGTTGTAGCACATGTAGTAGCAGTAGTAGTAGCTTGGGTAGTAATAGTTGTAGCAGTAGGAGGAGGAGGAGTAGTAGTTGTAGTTGTTGTAGTAGAAGTTGTAGTTGTAGTAGTAGTAGTGGTAGTAGTAGCAGTAGTAGTAGTAGTAGTAGTAGCAATATAAGTGATAGTAGTGGTAGTAATACTAGTAGCCGAAGTAATGGTAGAAATTATTTTAGGAGTAGGATTAGAAATAGTAGGAATCATTGTAGTAGCATATTTTAGGAGTAGCATTAGAAATTGTAGCAATCGTTGTAGTAGTAGCAGCAGCAGTAGTAGCAGCAGCAGTAGTAGCAGAAATATAGGTAGTTGTAGTAATAATATTAGTATTTGTTGTAGTTGCAGTAGTTGTAGTAGTAGTAATAGTAGTAGCAGTAGTAGCAGTAGTAGTAATTGTAGTAGTAGTAATACTAGTAGCTGTAGTAGTACTTGTTTTGATAGTTGTAGTTATGGTAGGAGGAGGAGTCACAGTATTAGTGGAAGAAGTAGTTGTAGAAGTTGGAGTAGCAGTAGTAGTAGTTGTTGTATTAGTAGTAGTAGCAGTAGATGAACTAGCAGCTGCAATAGTAGTACTAGTAGTAGAATTAGTAAGAGTTGTTGTAGTAGCTGCAGAAGTATTTGTGGTAGTAGCAGTAGTCATAGTAGTAGTAGTTGTTGTTGTTGTAGAAGAAGTAGTAGTAGTTTTTGTTGTAGTAGTAGTAGTAGAAATAATTGGAGTAGTTGTAGTAGTAGTAGTAGTAGTCATCGTCGTGGTGGTATTAATAGTAGTAATGGTAGTAGTTGGAGTAGTTGCAGCGCTTATAGGAGTAGAAGTCGTAGTAGTAGTGTAGTAGTAGCTGTATTAGTAGTAGTACAGGTAGTAGCAATAGCACGAGTAGAAGTAGGAGTTGTAGTAGTAGTAGTAGGAGGAGTAGTAGTAGTGGCAGTAGGAGTAGTAGTAGTTGTAGTTGTTGTAGTAGTAGTAGAAGTGGTAGTTGTAGTAGTTGCAGTAGTAGTAGTAGTAGTAGTAGTGATATAAGTAGTAGCCGAAATAATAGTGGAAATTGTTTCATAAGTAGGGGTAGAAATAGTAGCAGTAGTTGCAGCAGCAATAGTTGTTGTAGTAGTAGTAGTTATTGTCATAGTAATAGTAGTAGTAATAATAGCAGCAACCGTAGTAGTAGTACTATAAAGAGACACAGTAGTAGTAGGTGTAGTAGAGGTAGCAGTAACAGTAGTAGTAGTACTAGTTGTAATAGTTGTAGTAGTAGTAGTAGTAGTTGAAGTAATAGTAGAAGTAGTTTTCGTGGTATCGTAGTTGTAGCAATAGTTGCAGTAGTAGCAGTAGTCGAGGTATTAGTTGTAGTAGAAGTTGCAATAGTTGTAGTAGTAGTCATTATGCTAGTAGTAGCATGAGTAGTAGTGGTAGTAGTAGTAGTAGTGTAGTAGAAGAAGTAGTTGTTGAAGTAGAAGTAGTAGTATACTAGAAGTTGTAGTGGTAGCAGTAGTTGTTGTTGTTGTTGTTGTTGTAGTACTACCAGAAGTAGTACTAGCAGCAGTAGCAGCAGCCAAAGTGGTAGTAGTAATAGTAGCAACAAGAGTAGTAGTAGTAGTTGTTGTTGTTGTTGTTGCAGCAACAGTAGAAGTATTTGCAATAGTAGTAATAGTAGTGGTAGTTGTATTAAGAGTACCAATAGTACTAGTAGTAGTAATAGTAGTAGTAGTAGTAGAAGTAGTTTTTAAAGAAGAAGAAGAAGAAGTAGTAGTAGTCGAAGTAGTTGTAGTAGTCATAGTAGTAGTTGTAGTATGAGTTTCAGTAGTAGTAGTTGTAGCAGTCATTGGAGTAGTAGCAGCAGCAGCAGTAGTAGCAATAGTAGTAGTAGTAGCAGGAGTAGTAGAGGTAATAGTAGTAGTAGTGGTGGTTGGGGTGGTGGTAGTAATCGTATAAGTAGTAGTAGTCATGGTATTAGCCGTAATTGTAGTTGTTGTATTAGTTGCAGCTGTAGGAGTTGTTGCAGAAGTTGTAGTAGTACTTGTAGTAGTAGTAGTTGAAGCAGTAGTTGTAGTAGTAGTTATAATACTTGTAGCAATTGTAGTATTAGTTAGAGAAGTTGTAAGAGTTGTAGTTGTAGTAGCAACAGCAGTAATAGTAGTAGTAGTAGTAGTAGTAGTAGTAGTAGTAGTAGTAGTAGCAGTTGCAGTAGTGGTACTAGTAGAAATAATAGTAGTAGCAGCAGTAGTGGTAGTAGTAATAGCATTTGTAGTTGCAGTGGTAGTAGTGGTTGCAGTAGTAATAGCAAATGTAGTAGTAGCGGTAGTAGTAGGAGTGCTAGTTGTTGTAACTATTGTAGTATTACTTATTGTGGTAGTAGCAACAGTAGTAGTATGCGGAGGACAAGTTGTGGTAGTAGTAGTCGTAGAAGCTGCCGTGGCAACAGCAGCAGCAGCAGTAGCTATAACAATAGTAGTAAAAGCAGCAGCAATAGTAGTAGTAGTATTACTTGCAATACTGGTACTAGTACCAGTAGTAGTAATAGTAGCAATAGTGGTAGTAGTTATAGCTTAAGTAGTAGTTTTAGCAGCAGAAGCAGGAGTAGCAAAAGTAGTACAAGAAGTTGTAGTAGTATCAGTAGTAGTAGCCACAGTAGTTGTATTAGTAGTAGTTGCAGCAGCAGCAGTAGCATTAGTGTTGGTAGAGTTATTACTAGAAGTAGTAGTAGGAGCAGCAGCGATAGAAGTAGTGGCATTAGTGGCGGTAGTAGTATTACTAGAAGTAGTAGTAGTTGTTGTTGTTGTAGCAATAGTAGTTGTAGTTGTAGTAGTAGTGGTGGTGGTGGTGGTAGCAGTAGTAGTAGTGGTAGTAGCAGTAGTGGTAGTAGCATTAGTAGTAGCAGTAGTAGCAATAGCAGTAGTAGGAGTATTAGTAGCAGTAGCAGTAGCAATAGAAATAGTTGTAGTAGTAGTAGTAGCAGCAGCAATAGTTGTGGTTGTAGAAGTAGTAGTAGTCGTGGTTTTAGTAGTTAATATACCAGCAACATCAATAGTAGTTGTAATAGTAGTTGTAATAGTAGTAATATTAGTAGTAGTAGCAGCAGCAGCAGTAGCAGAAGTAGTAGTAGTCAGAGAAGTAGTAGTTATTGCAGAAGCAGAAATTATGGCAGTTGTAGTAGTATTAGTGGCAGTAGTAGTAGCAATAGCGGTAGTAGCTGTGGTAGTAGTAGGAGAAGTAGTAGTAGAAGCAGTAGAAGTAGTTGAAGTAGAAGCAGTAGTAGTTGTAGTTGTAGTAGAAGTAGCAATTGTAACACAAGTTGAAGTAGTTGTAGTCGTAGCAGTAGTCGCAGTAATAGTAGTAGCAGCAGTAGTGGTAGAAGTAGTAGCAGAAGTAGTAGTTGTAGTATTTGTAGTATTCGTAGCATCAGTGGCAGTATGAGAAGTAGTAGCAGAAGTTGTAGCAGTAGCAGTAGATGTAGAAGTAGTAGTAAGAGCATCAATAGTAGACGTTGTAGTAGTAGTAGCAGTAGCCGTAGCCAAAGTAGCAGTAGTAGTAGTTGGAGTAGTAGCAAAAGTAACATCAGCAGTTTTAGTAGTAGGAGTAACAATAGCAGCATTAGAAGTAGAAGTGGTCGTAGTAGCTGTAGTAGTTCGAGTATCAATAGTAGCTATTGAGGTAGTAGTGGCAGTAGAAGCAGGGGCTTTAGTATTTATGGTAGTAGCAGTCATAGTAGTAGGAGCTGTAGTAGTTGTCATCGTAGTAGCTGTAGCATTAGGAGTTCTTGTATCAATAGTAGTAGTTGTTGGAGTTTTATTGGTAGAAGTTGTAGTAGCAGCAGTCGTAGAAGTAGCAGAAGTATCAATAACAGTAGTAGTAGGAGGAGGAGTAGTAGTAGGAGCAGCAACATAATTGTAGGAGTAGTAGTTATAGTAGTAGTAGTTGAAGTAGTAGTAGTTGTAGGAGTACTTTTAGCAGTTGTTATCATAGCTATAGTGGGAATAGTAGCAGTAGTTGCAGTAGTAGGAGTAGTAGTTGTTGTTGTAGTAGCAGCGACAGTAGTCATAGGAGTGGTAATTGTATTAGTGGTAGGGTCAGTAGCAGTAGCATTAGCAGTAGCTGTAGTATTAGTTGTAGTAGCCGTACCAGAAATAGCAGTTGTAGTAGTAATAATAGTAGTAATAGTAGTAGTAGTCATAGCAGCAGTAGCAGCAGCAGCAGCAGCAGCAGTTGCAGTAGTAGTAGTAGTAGTAGTAGTAGTTGTTGTTGTTGTTCTTGTTCTTGTTGTTGTTGTAGTAGTAGTAGTAATAGTAGCAACAGTAGTAGTAGTAGTAGTTGTAACAGTTGTAGTAGTTGTAGAAGTAGCTTTTGTAGTAGTTGAAATTGTAGTATAGGTAGCAACAGTAGCAGAAGTAGTAGTGGTAGTAGTTGTAGTAGTTGTAGTGGTTGTAGTAGCAATAGTTGTAACAATAGTAGCAGTAGTAGAAACCGTAGAACTTGTAGTACTAGTAGTATAGCAATGGCAGTAGTTGTGGTAGAAGAAGTAGTTGTAGTAGTAGTCATTGCAGAAATAGTGGTTGTAGTTGTAGTAGTAGTAGTATTAGTTATAATAGTACAGTAGTAGTAATAGTTTAGTGATAGCAGCAGCAACAGCAATAGTTGTAATAGTAGTAGTAGAAGCAAAAGAAGTCGTAGTGTTAGTAGTAGTCGTAGTCATAGTTTTGGTTGTTGTAGTAGTAGTCGTAGCTGCCGTAATAGTCATAGAAGTCGTAGCAGTTGTAGTAATTGTAGCCATAGTAGTACCAGAAGTTGTAATAGCAATAGTAGTTGCCGCCGTATTAGTAGTACTAGAAGGAGGAGCAGTAGTAGTAGGAGTAGCAGTTGCGGTCGTAGTAGTAGTAGCCATAGTATTAGTGATAGCAACAACAAGAGTAGTAGTAGTAGTATTATCAATAGTAGCAGAAGTAGTAGTATTAATAGTAGTAGCAGTCGTTGTACTAGCAGTTGTACAAGTAGTAGCAGCAGTAGTAGTATTATTAATAGTAGTAGCAGTCGTAGTAGTAGCAGTTGTACAAGTAGTAGCAGCAGTAGTAGTAGTAATAGAAGAAGTAGTAGGAGTTGTAGTAGGAGTAGTAGTAGCAATATGAATATGAGTAGTTGGAGTAGTAGTAGTAGTAGCAACAACAGTAGCTATAGTAGTAGTAGCTGCCACAACTGGAGTTATAGTAGTAGTGGTAGCAGTACAAATCGTAGTAGAAGTAGCAGTAATAGTAGGATTAGTAGTAGTAGGAGGAGGAGGAGTCACATTTGTAGCAGTAAAAGTAGTACTAGAAGTCGCAGTAGTAGCAAAAGTTGCAATAGAAGTAGTAGTAGTAGTAGGAGGAGGAGGAGGAGGAGGTGGAGGAGGAGGAGCAGTAGCATTTGTTGCAGTAGTAGTAGTAGTAATAGGAGTGTTTGGAGTAGTAGTGTTAGTATAACCAGTAGTAGTAGTAGTAATAGTAGTAGGAGAAATAGTAGCAGTTGGAGTAGTCGTAATTGTAGTAGTTGTAGTAGTAGTAGTAGTAGTAGGAGTGTAGTAGTAGTTGGAGAAGTAGTCGTAGAAGTCGTAGGAGTGTTAGTAGTACTAGAAGTAGGAGCAGTAGTAGTAGTAGCAGTCGTAGCAATAATAGTTGTGGGTATAGGAGTTGTAGTTGTAGTACTAGTGGCAACAGTAATAGTAGTAGTAGTCGCTGTAGCAGAAGTTTCAGTAAGAGTAGTTGCAATAGTAGTTTAAGTAATAGTTGCAATAGTAGTTGTTGTAGTAGTTGTTGTAATAGTTGAAGTAGTAGTAGGAGTAGCGGGAGTAGGAGTTGGAGTGGTAGTAGTAATAATAGTTGTAGTAGCCATAGCAGAGGTAGTAATAGGAGTTGTAGTTGTAGTAGTTGTTGTAGGAGGTGTATTGGAAGGGGTAGTTGTAGTAGTTGCAAGAATAGTAGTTGTCGAGTTAGTAGTATTAGTAGTTATTGTAGTATTATTTGTAGAAGTAGGAGTAGTAGTACTCGTAGCAGTAATAATAGTAGTAGGAGTTGTCGTAGAAGCAGCAAAAGGAGTCGTTGTTGTTGTACTAGTAGTATTAGTTGTACAAGTTGTTGGAGTAGTAGCAGTGCTAGTAGTAGTAGTTGTAGCAGTAGTGTAGAACTAGTAGTAGCTGCAGCAGCTGCTATAGTAGTAGTAGTAGTAGTAGTAGTAGTAGTAGTAGTAGTAGAAGTAGTAGAAGTAGCAGAAGCAACATCTGTAGTAGTAGTAGTAGTAGTAGTAGCAATAGGAGTAGCAGTAGTAGCAATAGGAGTAGTAGTAGTGGTGGTGGTGGTAGTAGTAGTAGTAGTAGTAGTCATAGTCGACGAAGTAATATTAGCAGAAGTAGTAGTAGTAGTAACAGCAGTAGTAGTAGTAACCGTATTGGTAGCAACAGGAGCAACAACGGTAGTAGCAGTAGCAATGGCCGTACAAGTGGTAGTAGTAATAGTCGCAATAGCAGCAATAGAAACTGCAGTAGTAGTAGTTGCAATAATAGTAGTAGTAGTTGTTGTTGTTGTAGAAGCAATTGCCGTAGTAGTACTAGTGGTGGTACTACTAGTAGCAGTAGTAGCAGTAGTAGAAGTAGAAGTAGTAATAGTAATAGTTATAGTAGTAGTAGTTGTTGTAGCAGTTGTATTAGTAGTAGTAGTGGGAGTACTAGTAGTGGTTGTAGTGGGGATTGTAGTAGTGGTAGTAGCGGGAGTAGTATTTGGAATACGTGTGGGAGAATGAATACGAGTTGGAGTAGTAGTACTTGGTAGTTGTATTAGTAGGAGTAGTAATTGTAGTAGTTGTTGTTGTAGTAGGTGTAGTAGTAGCCAGAGTGGTTGTCATAGTAGAAGTAGTAGTAGGAGGAGTATTAGTAGTAGTAGTTGTTGTTGTTGTAGTAGTAGTAGTAGTAGTAATAGTAGTTGGATTATTAGTTGTAGTAGTAGCAATCGTAGTAATATTTGTAGTAGTAGAAGTAGTAGTGGAAGTCGTAGTAGGAATATTACTCATAGTAGTAGTAGCAGTAGCACTAGCAGTACTAGTATAGTAGTGGTAGTAGTAGTAGTAGTTACTGTTGTTGTTGTAGTAAAAGTCGTAGTAGTGGTAATTATGGAAGTATTGGGTGGAGTAGCAGTAGTTGTAGCAGTAGTTATAGTAGTAGTAGTAATAGCACTAGCAGTAGTAGTAGTGGTAGTGGTAGTTGTAGAAGTATTTGCAGCAGTACTTGTAGTAGCAAAAGTAGTAGTAGTAGAACTAGTAGTTGTAGTAGTAGCAGTTGTAGAAGTAGGAGTTTAAGTAGCAGTCGTAGAAGTTGTGGTAATAATAGTTGTAGTATTAGTTGTAGTACTTGTAGTACTAGTAATAATAGCAGCAGTAGTAGTAGTCGTAGTTGTTGTAGTAGTAGTAGTAGTACTAGCAGTAGTAGGAGTAGCTGTAGCTATAGTAGTAGTAATTGTAGTAGTAGTAACAGTAGAAGCAGTAGTAGAAGTAGTAGTAATAATAGTAGTAGCAGTAGTGGTAGTTGTTGTAGTAGTAGTAGTAATAATAGTAGTAGTAGTAGTAGTAGGAGGAGAAGTAGAAGTAGTAGAAGGAGCCATAGCAACAGAAGTAGTAGAAGTATTAGCTGCAATAGCAGCAATAGTAGTAGTAGTAGTGGTAGTAGTAGCAAAGGTCGTAGTAATAGTAGAAGAAGCCGTAATTGGCGTAGTAGTACTCATAGTAGGAGTAGTAGTAGCTATAGTAGTAGTGGAAGAGTAGCGGGAGCAGTAGAAGTAGCAAGAGCAATGGTAGTAGAAGTAGAAGTAGTAGTAGTAGTAATAGCAGTAGGAGTAGTAGTCGTAGCAGTAGTAATAGTGCAAGCATTAGTAGTAGCAGTAGATGTAGTAGTAGTAGTAGTAGTAGGTATAGTAGTAGTAGTAGTAGTAGTAGTAGGTGTAGCAGTAGCAGTAGTCGTAGTAGTACTTGTAGTAGTAGTTATTGTTTTTCTTCCTTTTGTTGTTGTAGTAGTGGTGGTCATAGTACCAGTAGTAGTAGAAGAAGTAGTAGTAGTAGTAGTAGTAGTAGAAGTAGTAGTAGTAGTAGTAGTAGTAGTAGTAGTAGTAGTAGTAGTAGTAGCAATAGTATTAGTTGCAATAGTAGCAATAGTTGTAATAGTAGTAGTAGTTGTTGTTGTTGCCATACTACTAGTAATACTAATAGTGGTAGTAGTACTAGTTACGGTAGGAGTATTAGTACTAGAGTAGTTGTTGTTGTTGTTGTAGCAGTTGTAGTAGCTGTAGTAGTAAAGCACTAGTAGGAGGAGCAGATGTAGGGGTAGGAGTAGTAGTAGGAGCTGTAGGAGTAGTAGAAGTAGGAGTAATAGTATTAATAACAAACAGAAGTAGTAGCAGCAGTAGCAGTAATAGTAGAAGTAGTACTAGTAGTTGGATTAGTAGTAATAGTAGTAGTAGCTGTAGTAGTTTTAGTAATAGTAATAATAGTAGTAGCGGTAGTAGCTATAGCAGTTTTAGTAATAGTAGTAGTAGCAGTACCAGTAGCAACGGTAGTAGTAGTAGTAGTAGTAGTATCAATAGCTGTAGTTTTAGGAATAGTAGTAGCAATTGTAGTATAAGTAGTAATAGCAGTTGTTGTTGTTGTAGAGTTGTTGTAGCAATAGAAGTTGTAGTAGTAGTAGCAATAGGAGCAAGAGTTGGAGTAGTAGTAGTAGTAGTAGTAGTAGTAGAAGTAGTAGTAGTAGCAGGGACAGTTGTAGTAGAGGAAGGAGAAGGAGTTGTAGATGTTGTAGTAGTCGTTGTTGTACTAGTAGTAGTAGTTGTAGTAGTAGTAGTATTAGTAGTACTCGTAGTAGAAATAGTTGCAGTTGGAGTAGTAGTAGTACTAGCAATAGTAGTAGGAGTAGTAGTAGTAGTAATTGGAGTAGTTGAAGTAGTAGTAGTAGGTGTATTATCTGTAGGAGTAGGAGTAGCCATTGTAGGATTAGTAGTTACATTAGTAGTTGTTGACATAGTAGTAGTAGCAGCAGCAGTAGGAGTAGTTATAGTAGGAGTAGTAGTTGTAGCAATAGGAGTAGTTGCAGTAGTAGTAGTAGTATTACTTGTTGTAATTGTAATAGTTATTGGAGTAGTAGAAGTGCTAGTCATAGTAGTTGTAGTGGCAGTGTAGAAGTAGTAATAAAACTAGTAGTAGAAGTAGTGGCAATAGTAGTAGTATTAGTAGTAATAGTGATAGTAGTGGTAGTGTTAGTAGTAGAAGTAGTGGTATTAGTAGTATTAGTAGTAGTAGAAGTGGTAGTAGTAGGAGTAGTAGCTATAGTAGTAGTAGGAGTAGTATTAGTAGTACTAGTAGTAGTAGTGTTAGTAGTACTAGTAGTAGTATTAGTAGTAGCTGTTGGAGTAGTAGTAGTGCTAGTAATAGTTGTTGTAGTAGTAGTATAGTAGTAGTAGTAGTAGTAGTAAAAGTAAAGGTAGTAGCAGAAGTAGTAGTATTAGTTTTTGTAGTAGAAGTAGAAGTACTACTAGTAGTAATCTTAGTAGTAGTAGTAGCAGGAGGAGTAGTAGCAGTAGCAATTGTAGTCGTATTATTAGCAGTAGTAGTAGTAACAATAGTACTAATAGTAGTTGTAGTAGACGTGGTAGTAGTAGAACAATTAGCTGTAGTTGTTGTAGAAGTAGTAAACGTGGTAGTCGTGGGAATAGTAGTAGTAGCAGAAGTAGTAGTATTAATAATACTAGTAGTAGTAGTAGATGTAGTAGTAGTAGCAGTTGCAGTAGGAGGAGGAGGTGGTGGGGCAGGAGTTGTTGTTGTAGTAGTAGTAGATGTAGTAATAGTAGTTGTTAGAGTAGTGGTCGTGCTTGTAGTAGTAGTTGTAGTTGTAGTGTACTAATAGTAGCAGCGGCTGCAGCAGTAGTCGCAGTAGTAGTAGTAGTAGCAGAAATAGTAGTAGTAGTAGTAGTAGCAGCAACAATCAGAGTAGGTGTAGTAGTAGTAGTAATAGTAGTAGTAGTAGCAGTAGTAGTGGTAGTTGTTGTAATAGAAGCAGAAGTAGCATTAGTAGCAGCAGCAGCAGTAGTAGTAGCGGCAACAGAATTACTACTATTAATCCTACTCCTACTGCTACTACTACTACTACACTTACTCCTACTACTACTACTGCCACTAATACTCTGACAACTACTACTACTATCACTTTCACAACTGCTGCTACTATTATTACTACTTCTACACCTATTCCTGCTCTTACTACTACAACAACTACTCCTGCACCCACTAGAGGCACTCCAAACCCTGTGGTTGTTGATGCTGCTATTACAACTTCTGCTACTATTTCTACCGCTGCTCTTATTGCTAAAGCTAATATTACTACTTATACTACTAGTCTTTGTACTACCTGTCATTCTTACTACTACTACTACTACTACTACTACTACTACTACTGTTGCTATTGCTGCTATTGCTAATACTACAATTGCCACTGCTGCCACAACAACTACGAATACTTCTACTACTACTACAACTACAACTGCTACTACTACAACAACTACTACTACTGTTGCGGCTACTACTATAACTACTACTCTACTGCTTCTACTACTACTACTACTAATACTACTACAACTACAACTACTTCTACAACCACAGCTGTTGCTACTCCTACTACAACTACTACTGCTATTACTATTACTACTACAACAACTATCATTACTGCTGCAACTACTACTACGACTACTACTATTCCTACTCCTACTCTACTACAACTGCTACGACCACTCCTACAATTACTACTACTACTTCAACTACTAGTACTAATATTACTACTACTGCTACTACTTCTACTACTTCAACTCGTACTACTGCTGTTACTACAACAAGAACTACAACTACTACTTCTAATACTACAATTACGACAACAACAACAACAACTACTACTACAACTACAACTATCACCCCTCCTGCTACTGCTACTGCAACTACTACCATAACTACTACTACTACAACTACTACACCTCCTAGTACTGTTACTACTGCTGCTGCTACAGCTACTACTACTATAATGCCTTTCGCTACTGCTACTGCAACTACTATTGCTACTCCTATTACAACCACTACTACTACTAATACAAAAGCTACTGCTACTACCGTTACTACTACTACTTCTATTACTAGTACAACTACAACTACTACTACTCCTACTACTACTACTACTAACACTACTACTACAACTATTCCTACTCCTACTCCTACTACTACTACTTCCACTCCTACCACTACCACTACAACTGCGACTCCTAATCCTACTCCAACTCTGATTACCACTACTACTACTACCACGACTACCCCTACTCCAACAACCACAACTCCAATTACGACTACTACTACTACTACTACAATTATTACTACTTTTGCAACTAGTACTACTACTGCTGCTACTACCACCACTACTACAACTACTAATACGACTACTACTACTACGACGACTAATACTACTACTACTACTACTACTATTACTACAACAAATACTACTATGCCTACTACAACTACTGCTATTGCTACTACTATTACACTACTACAAGTACAACTACATGAATAACTACTACTCCTAGAACTACTACTATTACCACTACTAATACTACTACTACTACTACCACTACCACTACTACTACTCCTACTTCAACTACTACTACTCCAACTACTACTATTACTACTATTAATACTACTACTACTACGACTACTACCACAACTCCTACTGATACTGCAACTACTCCTAACACTACGACTATTATTGCTACTACTATAATTACTACAAATTTTCCTACCACAACTACTAATACGGCTACTACTGCTACTACTACTCTACTACTTCTACTACAACTACTTCTAATACTATTGTTACAACAACTACTACTACTACTACGACGACGACTACTACTGCTACAGCAACTACTTTTACAACTACTACTGCTACTGATACTCCCACTAATACTACTATTGCTACACATACTACTACTACTAATACTACTACTACTAATTCTATTACTACTACAACAACTACTACAGATACTACAACAACTAATTCTACTACTGCTCAACTACTACTACTACTACTACTACTACCAATGCTTCTACTAGTACCACTACAACAATTACTACTGCTACTGCTGCCACTACAGCAACTACTAGTACTACTACTGCAATCACCACTACTAGAACTAGTACTAGTACTACTACTATACCTACTACTACTATTACTACTACTACAACAACTACTACTACTAATACGAAGACTACTACTGCTACTACGATGACGACTACTACTACGACGACGATGACTACTACTGCTGTTACTATGACTACTACAACTATGACTACCACTACTACTACTGCCACTACTGCTGCTACTACACTACAACTACAAGTACTACTGCTAGAATTACTACTACTCCTACAACTACTACTATTACCACTACTAATACTACTACTACTGTTGCTACCACTAGTACCACTACTACTTCAACTACTACTACACCCACTACTACTATTACTACTACTAATACGACTACAACTCCTACGATTACTACCACAACTTCTACTGCTACAACAACTACTCCAACTACTACGAGTATTACTACTACTACCACAATTACTACAAATTCTCCTACCACAACTACTAATACTGCTGCTACTCCTACTCTACTACTCTATTACTACTACTACTACTCTATTACTACTACTACTAATGTTTCTACTACTCCTACTCCAACTGATACTACTACTACAACTACTTCCACTATGGCAATTACTACTACTACTGCTCCTACTACAACTGCAAATACTACAACTACTACCACTACAACTGCTAATGCTGCTACTACTACAACTAGTTCTACCATTACTCCCACTCTTACTACTACTCATGCAACAGCTACTAATAATCCTAGTTCAACCACTACTACTTCAACTCCTACACCTTCCACTACTACAACTAGTACAACAACAACAACAACTACTACTACTTCTACTACTTCTACTATTACTCCTACTCCAATTCCTACTACTACTACTACTACTACTACCAATACTATTATTGTTTCTACTGGTGCAACTGCTGCTACTACTCCACCGATTACTACTATTACTATTACTAAAACTACTACTAGTACAATTACTTCTAATGCTACTACTACTAATGCAACTACTACTCCTACAACTACTACAATTACTACTAATGATACTACTACTACTACAACTACTACTCCTACCACCGTTCCTGCTGCTCTTGCTATTGTTGTGGTTACTGCAACAACAACTGCTACTACTACTACTGCTACTACCACTACTGCTGCTGCTGCTGCACCTACCACTCATGCTACTACTACATCTACTACTACTTCTACTATTGCTACTACTACTACTACAATTACTACTACTACTACTACGAGTACAACTGCTACTACTACAACAACTACTACTATAATTACTACTACTACTACTACTACTATTACTACTACTACTATTACTACTGCTACTGTCGTTGCTATTACTACTACTACTGCTGCAACTGCTACTGCTACCACTACTACTACAACACTAACAACTACAACTACTACTTCTACTACTACTACTACTACTACTACTACCACTTCAATAACTACTAATACTGCTACTACTACTACTATTGCTTCTGCTGCTGCGGCTACCATTGCTACTCGTCCGACTACTACTACTACTACTACTACTACTACTGCTGCTGCTACTACTACTATAACTATTACTACTGCTGCTGCTACTTCTACTACTACTCCTGCGACTACAACTACTCTTGCTGCTACAACTACTATGGCTACAACTACCACTACAAAAGCTACTACTACTACACTACTACTACAACAACAACTACTACTACAATTACTACTACTACAACCCCAACTGCTACTCTACTAATACTACTGCCACTACTACTCCTCCTCCTATTGCTACTACAAAGGTTACTACAATTACTATTACTACTACTACCATAGTTAAAACAAATTCTCCAACTCTGACCACTAATACTGCTACTACTATTACTCCGACTACTACTCCTACCACTACTATAACTGCTACTCCAACTACTTCTAGTATTACTACTGCAACTACTGCTACAGCGACTACTACAACTACTACTACTATTGCTACTACTACTTCGACTACTACTACTACTACTACTACTGCTACAACAACTACTACTAGCACTACTACTCTTGCTACTACTACAACTACTACTACTACTAGTTCAACTTCTACTAATATGGCTACTACTAGAACTATTACTACTACTACAACTGCTACTACTATGACTACTACTACTGCTACTGCTACTCCTACAACTATTACTGCCACTACCACTGTGATGACTACAATAACTACTACTACTTGCACGACTACTACTACTACTCCAACAACAACTCCAACAACTACTACTATAGCTGCTACGGCTACTACTGCAAGTACTACTTGTACTACTACTACATCTACTACCATAACAACTACTACTACGACTAATGTTACTCCTACTACAATAGCTACTGCAGAGACAATTATTTCTAATTCTATTGCTACTATTAGTACTACTATTATTGCTACTTCTACTACAATTATCACTACCGCTACTACTACTTCTACCACTACCACTACTGCTACTACTGCTTCAGCTACTACTACTACAGCTATTACAACTACTACTACAGCTACTATAATTATCACTACCGCTACTACTATTTCTACTACAATTATCACTACTGCTACTACTACTATTATTACTACTATTGCCGCTGCTACTATTACTGCTACTACAACTACTACTTCTACAACAACAACAACAACAACTACCACTACTACCGCTACTATTACTACTACTACTACAATTGCTACTATTACTACTACTACTATGACTATGACTATTACTACTTTTATTCCTACTGCTATTACTACTACTACTATTACTCTTAGTACAACTATTGCTATTACTACTACTACTATTACTCTTACTACAACTACTGCTACTACTACAACTACGGCTACTACTACCACTACTGCCACTACTGCTACTACAACTACTGCTACTACTATTCAACTACTGCTATTGTTGTTGCCACTACTACTACTATTACTACTACAATTACTGCTGCTACTGGTGTTACTACTGCTACTACATCTATTATAGATACTACTACCACTACTACCGCTTCTACTACTACTACTACTGTTACCACAACAACAACAACTACTACTACTACTACACCTGCTGGCACTACTACTCATACTACTACTACTTCTCATGCTACTACTGCTACTTCTGCTACATCTACAACTACTACTACTTCTACTATTACTACTACTACTGTTATGGCTACTGCTACTACTACTACTTCTCCTACAACAAATATGTCGGTTACTACTACTACTTGTACCATTAATAGTAATACTGCCAAAACTACAACTACTGATACTACTACTACAAATACTAATACTACTACAATAACTTCTGCTAGTACTACTACAACTACTACTACTTTTGCCACTACTGCTGCTACTAGTATGGCTACTGCTCTTGCTACAACTGCTATCACTACTGTTGCTACTATTTCTGCTTCTACTACAACAACAACAACAACTACTACTAATGCTATTTCTACTACTACTACAACTACTACTTCTCTGATTACTACTACTTTTGCAAATACTACTGCTACTCATACTACTACTATTACTACTACTACCACTACTACCATAAAAATTTCCGCAATTATTGCTATTACTACTACTAAAACTATGACTACAAAAACTACTAGCACTACTACTACTACAAGTGCTACAGCTACTACTACTATTACTATTTCTACTACTACTACTGCAACTATTAATACTTTTACCACTACTACAACTTCTGCTATAGCTACTACTACTACAGCTATTACAACTGCGCATAATAGTACTACTTCTGCTACTATTGCAGCTACTACTAAAACTGCTGCTACTACTACTACTGCTACTATTATTACTACAACTACAACTTCTGCTATAGTTACTACTACTACTTCTACAACTACTACTATTGCTACTTCAGGTATAACTACTATTGCTACTACAAATACAACAACAACTACTACTACCGCTGTTACTACTACTACTACTATTACTGCTACTTCGGGTACTAATACTACTACTACCACTCCTGCTGCTACTACTTTGGGTACTACTACTGCCACCACTACTGCTTCAACAAACACTACTACTACTACTTCGAACACTACTACTACTAATCCCACAGCTACTACTTTTGCTGCTACAACTACTATTTCAGCTGCTACTACTACTCCTACTAGTACTATTACTACTTCTACTATAATTACTACTGCTACTGTTACTACAACCACTACTACCCCGGTTGCCGCTACCTTGCGTAGTACTACTACCACTGCCACTACTACTACTACCACCACCACCACTACTACTTCTACAAATGCTACTATTGCTACTTCAGACACTACTAGTACTACTCCCATTGCTACTACTCCTAGTAGTACTATTACTACTATTACTACTTCTATTAATACTAGTACTACTACAACCACGACCACTACTACTTCTAATACTACTAGTACAACTACTTCTACTATTACTACAAATACTTCTACTACTACTAGTACTACTACTGTAACTACTGCTATTGCTGCTATTGCAACTACTGCTACTACTTCTACTATGACTACTGCTACTTCGACTGCTACAACTACTACCACAGCTACTACTACCATAGCTGCTGCTACTACTACTAGTAGTACTTCTGCTACTACCATTACCAGAGCGGCTACTACTACTACTACCTCTACTACTACTAGTGCTGCAACTACTACTGTTACTACTACTACTACTACTACTATTATTACTTCTACTACAGTGACAACTACTATTTTTATTACTACTACTGCTACCATTAGCATTACTACTACGGCTACTGCTACTGCTAATACTCATACTACAACTACTACTACTACTACTTCTTCTTCTACTACAACTAGTACTACTACCACTATTACTACTACTATTAGTACTATTGCCGCTACTACTACTATAGCAACAACTACTGCTATTGTTCCTGCATCAACTACTACTGCTGTTATAACTTCTATTACTGCTACTTCGGGTACCACTATAACTGCTACTACTACTACTACTAATACTACTACTGCTACATAGGATACCACTACTACAACTTCCACCACCACAACCACCACTACTACTACTTCCACAAATGCTACTACTACTACTTCGGGTATAATATTACTACTACTACTACTTCAACAACAACAACTACTACTACTACAACAATAACTACAACAATAAAAACTACTACTACTACTACTACTACTATAGCTACTACTCCTCCTCCTACTACTACTATTACTATAACTATTATTGCTACTGTACTATTGCTACTACTACAACGACGACCACTACTACATCACTGCTACATCTACTACCACTACAACTACTTCTACTAATACTAGTACCGCAATTGCTACTACTACTACTACTACTACAACTTCTAATACCATTAGTACTACTACTGCTACTATTATTACAATTACTTCAACTACTACTAGTACTACTACTACTACAACTGCGGCTGCTGCTACTACTACTACTACTACTACTACTTCTACTACTACTAATTCTACTACTATAGCTATGACTCATGTTGCTATTGCTTCAACTACTACTACTTATGTTACATCGACTGCTATAACAACAACAACTACTACAAAAACTACTACTACTACTACTACTACTACTACTACTACTACTACTACTACTACTAATACTACTATTACTACTACTACTACTACTTTACTACTACTATTACTACAGCGGCTACAACAACTACTACTAATTCTACTACTGCATCTACTACTACCACTACAACTATTGCAGCTGCTACTATTGCTATTGCTTTTACTACTACTATTGCTATTACAACTGCTACTACTTCAGCTACAATAACTACTACTGCTACGAGTACCACTACAATTACTACTACTGCCACTACTGCTACCACCACTTCTATTACTACTCCTACTCCTACTACCGCTACTACTTGTATTCCTAACACTACTTGTACTACTAGTGCTATAATTGCTGCTGCTACGTCTGCTACTACTGCTACTACTGCCACTATTACTGCTACTACTGCTACTACTGCCACTATTACTACTACTACTACTACTACAACAAATACTACTACTACTACTGCTACTTTTGCTGCTACTACTACTGCTACTACTACTACTACTACTACTACTTCAACTACTACTGCTACTACTTCCAGCATAACTACTACTACTACAGCTACTACTACCTCTACTCCAACTACTACAACTATTGTGACTACTACTACAACTACTATTATTGTTGCTACTACTACCCAAACTACTACAACTACTACTACAACTACTACTGCAACTGCTACTACTACTTCTACAACAACTACTACATCTAATACTACTACTCCCAATACTCCGACTATAACTTCCATTACTACTACTACAATTACTATGACTATGATTACTACTACTGGTACTACTGCCACTACAACAACAACAACAACTACTACTACTACTACTACTCCTAATACTCCAACTACAACTTCCACTACTACTACTACTACCACTACTACTATTACTATGACTACGACTACTACTACTCGTACTTCTCTTGCAACTCCTACTACAAGCACAACTACAACTACTACTAATACTACTACCACTACTACCACCACCATTAATTCTACTCCTACTACTACAACTACTACTCCTCCTACTACTAATACAACTGCTATTAATACTACTACTATTACCCTAACTATAGATACTACTGCTTCAACTACTTTTACTACTACCACCAATACTACTACTTCTAACACCACTACTACAACTACAACTATGAGTGCTACTACTACTACTACTACACCGGCCACTACCACTACTACTACTACTACTACTACTAGTACTAGTACTAGTACTACCACTATTATTGCTTCTACAACTACGACTGCTACAACAAATAATACTAATACAAATATTACTCCTACTACTACTCCTATTACATCAACAACTACTACTACTACTACCACTACTACTACAGCAACAACAACTACTACTACGATTACTACTACTATGACTCCTACTACTAATACAATAACTATTACTACAATTGCTGCTGCTACTGCTCCTACTCCTACTACTACTGCTACTACTGTTTCTACTACTACTACTACCACTACTGCTCCTAATACCCCAACTACGAGTACAGCTACTTCTACTATAACTGTTACTACTATAACTACGACTATTGCTACTACTACAACTACAACAACTACTACTAATGCTACTACATTTACTACTACCACCAATGCTACTACTACTAATATTACTACCATAACTACTACTACAATAACAACTACTAGTAGTAGTAGTAGTACTACTACTAATACTCCTATTACAACTACTATAGTTACTGCTTCTTCTATTGCACTTGCCACAACTACTAATACTAATGATAATACTACTCTTACTACTACTGTTATTACAATAATAATAACAAGTACTACAACTATAGCCACTACTACTACAACTACAACTACAAGTAGTACTACTACTACTGCTACTACTACTGCTACTACTACTACTACTTCTATTCATACAACTACTACTACTGTGACTACTACAAATACAACTACTATTACTATTGCTACTACTACCCAAATTATTCCTACTATTGCTACAATTACAACTACAACTACTTCTACTACTACTGCTACAATTGCTACTCCTCCTCCTCCTCCTCCTCCTCCTCCTCCTAATACTACAACTATAACTTCCACTACTACTACTACAACTACTAATTTTACTATGACTGTGACTACTACTTCTGGTGCTAGTAGTATCAGTAGAAGTTATAGTAGTAGTTTTAGTAATAGTAGTAGTAGAAGTAGTAGTAGTTGTAGTTGTTATTGTTGTAGTATTAGTAGTAGCAGTAGTAGTAGTACTAGTAGTATTAGTAGTAGTTGTTGTTGTTGTAATGCTAGTACTAGTACTAGTAGTACTAGCAGCAGCTGTAGCATCAGTAGTAGTACTAGTAATACAAGCACCAATAGTAGCAGATGTAGTAGTAGTAATAGTAGCAATTGTAGTAGTAGGTGTAGCATTTGTAGTAGTAGTAGCAGCAAAAGTAGGAGTACCAAAAGTAGTAGAAGATGTAGTAGCAGTATCTGTAGTAGTAGCTGTAGCAGTTGTATTAGTAGTAGTTGCAGCAGCAGTTGGAGCAGCAGCATTAGTGGGGGTAGCAGTATTACAAGAAGTATTAGTACTAGCAGTAGGAGCAACAATAGTAATCTTTGTTGTTGTAGCTATAGTAGTAGTAGGAGTAGCAGTAGTAGCAGTAGTAGCGGTAGCAGCAGCAGCAGTAGTAGTAGCGGTAGCTGTAGTAGTAGTAGTGGTTGTAGCAGTAGTAGTAGCAATAGTAGTTATAGCAGTAGTAGGAGTAGTAGTTATAGTAGTAGTAGTATTAGTAGTAGTAGCAATAGTTGCAATAATTGCAGTAGTAGTAATAGTAGTAGTTGTAGTAGTTGTGGTGGTGGTGGTGGTGGTGGTGGTGGTAGTAGTAGTAGTAGTAATAATAGTAGCAGTAGCTATAGTAGAAATAATAGTAGTAATAATGGTAATAGTAGTAGTAGTTGTTGCAATAGTAGTAGTAGCAGAAGTAGTAGTAGTAGGAAAAATAGTGGTTGTGGCGAAAGCAGTAATAGTGGTAGTTGTAGTAGTAGTGGTGGGTGTAGTAGCAGCAGAAGTATCAGTACCATCAGCAAATGTAGTACTAGTTGCAATAGTAGCAGTCGAAGTAGTAGTAGTAGTAGCAGCAGCAGTAGTAGTAGTAGCAGCTGCAGTAGTAGTAGTGGCAGGAGAAATAGTAGTAGATATAGTAGTAGTTGTAGTAGTTATTGTAGTACTAGTATTAGTAGCAGGTGTAGTAGTAGTAGTAGTAGTAGTAGTAGTAGTAGTAGTAGTAGTAGTAGTAGAAGTAATAATAATAGTAGTAGTTGTTGTAATAGTAGCAGTAGTTTTAGTTGTATAAGTAGAAAATAGAAAGGGTAGTACCAATAGTACAAGTAGTTGTAGTAGTTGTAGCTATAGTAGTAGTAGCAGAAGTAGTAGAAGTCGTACTTGTAGTAGTAGTAGCTGAAGCCGTTGTAGTAGTAGTCACTGTAATACTAGTAGCAATAGTAGTATTAATAGGAGAAGTTGTATGAGTAGTTGTTGTAGCAGCAACAATAATAATAGTAGTAGTAATATTAGTAGTAGTAGACGTAGTAGTAGTAGCAGTAGTAGTAGCAGTTGAAGTAGTATTAGCAGTCATAGTAGCAGCAGCAGTACTGGTAGAAATAGTAGTAGTAGCAGTAGCAGTAGTAGTAACCACTGTACTAATAGTGGTGGTGGTGGTGGTAGTACTAGTAGTAGTAGTAGCAGCAGAAGTATTTGTAGTTGTTTGTAGTTGTTGTTGCATCAGTAGTAGTAGTAATTGCAATAGTAGTAACTGTAGTGGCAGAAGTAGTACTTGTACTAGTGGTACTAGTAGCAGTATTAGTTGTAGTAGTAGTGATAGTAGTAGTAGGAGGAGAAGAAGTAGTAGTAGAAGAAGTAATAGTAGCAGCAGCAGCTACAATAGTACTAATCGTAGAAATAGTAATAATAGTAGTAGTAGTCATAGCAACTGTAGTAGCAGTAGTAATAATAGAAATAGTAGTAACAGTAGGCATTGTAATAGCAGTTCTAGCAGTTGTAGTCATAGTAGTAGCGAAAGCAAGAGTAGCAAAAGTAGTAGAAGAAGTAGTAGCAGTATATGTAATAGTAGCCGCACCGGTTGTATTAGGAGTAGTTGCAACAACAACAAAAGTAGTAGTATTAATGGCAATAGTAGTATTATTAGTAGTAGTAGTAACAACAACAGCAACAACAATAGTAGTCTTTGTTGTTGTAGTAGTAGTTGTAGAAGGAGTATTAGCCAAAGTAGTAGTAGTGGTCGCAGCAGTAGTAGTAGTGGTAGTACCAGTTGTGGTGGTAGTAGTAGCAGCAATAGCTGGAGTAATTGCATTAGTAGGAGTAGTTTTTGTAGTGGTAGTAGCAATAGTAGTAGTAGTAGCAATAAAAGCAGTAGTAGTAGGAGTAGTAGCAGTAATAGTATTAACATTAGTCATAGCAGTAACATTAGTAGTAGTTGCTGTAGCCACTTTAGTAGTAGTAGTAGTAGTAGTAGAATAGTAGTAATAGTAGTAGTAGTAATAGAAGCAGTAGTAACAGTAGCAGAAGCAGCAACAATAGCAGCAGTAGTAGTACCAGCACCAATAGTAGCTGATGCAATTGTAGCAATAGTAGCAATAGTAATAGTAGTTATAGCATTCATAGTAGTAGTAGTAGCAAAAGTAGGAGTACAGAAAGTGGTGGCAGACGCAGTAGGAATTTTAAGAGTAGTAGCCACAGTAGTTGTATTAGTAGTAGTTGCAGCAGCAGCAAAAGCATCAGTAATAGTTGCAGTAGTAGTGCCAGCAGCAGCAGTAGCAGCCTGTAATCTTTGTTCTTGTAGTTGTAGTAGCAGTAGGAGTAGCAAAAGAACTAGTAGTAGTGGTAGCAGTAGTAGTAGTGGTCGTAGCAGTAGTGGTTGTAGCTGTAGCAGTAGCAATAGCAGTAATAGTAGTAGTAGGAGGAGTAGTAGTAGTGGTGGTGGTGGCATTAGTAGTAGTAGCAGTAGTAGGAGTAATAGTGGTAGTTGTTGTAGTAGTAGTGGTTGTAGTAGTAGTAGTAGTAGTAGTAGTAGTAGTAGTAGTAGTAATAGTAATAGTAGTAGTATAAATAATAGTAGCAATAATAGTAAAAGTGGTAGTACTAGTTGCAGCAGTAGTAGTAGCAGAAGTAGTAGTAGTAGGAGAAGTAGTGGTTGTAGCGGAAGCAGAAATAGTGGCAGTTATAGCAGTAGTAGTGGTCGTAGTAGTAGCAATAGTATCAGTACCAGCAGCAGCAATAGTACTAGTAGCAATAGCAGCAGTCGAAGTAGTAGTAGTAGTAGTAGTAGCAGTAGTAGATGTTGTAGTTATAGTAGTAGTAGTAGTAATAGTAGTAGTAGTAGTAGCAGTAGTTGAAGTAGTAGTAGGCATAGTAGTAATTGTGTCAGTAGTTGCAGTAGTAGTATTTGTAGCAGGATGAGTAGTAGTAGTAGTAGTTATTGTTGTTGTAGTAGTAGTAGTAATAGTAGTAGTAGTGGTGGTAGTTGTGTTAGTTGTATAAGTAGAAAATAGCAGCGGTAGTAGAAATAGTACAAGAAGTTGTACTAGTTGTCGCTATAGTAGTAGTAGCAGAAATAGTAGCAGTAGTACTTGTAGTAGTAGTTGAAGTAGTTGTAGGAGTAGTCACTGTAATACTAGTAGCGATAGTTGTATTAGTAAGAGAAGTTGTATGAGTAGTTGTTGTTGCAGCAACAACAACAATAGCAGCAGTAATAGTAGTAGTTGTAGCAGTAGTAGTAGTATTAGCAGTAGTAGTAGCAGCAATAGTAGTAGCTGTTGCAGTAGTAGTAGTAGCCATAGTAGCCGTAGCAGTATTGGTAGAAATAGTAGTAGTAGCCGTAGTAGTAGCAGGAATAGTTGTAACAACTGTACTAATAGTAGTAGTAGTAGTGACAGTAGTAGTAGAAGTTGTTGTTGTTTGTAGCTGTTGTTGCATTAGCAAAAGCAGAAATTGCAACAGTAGTAGCAGCAGTAGCAGAAATAGTACTTGTGCTAGTTGTACTAGTAGTAGTATTAGTTGTAGTAGTAGTAGTAATAGTTGTAGTAGTTGGAGGAGAAGTAGTAGCAGCAGTAGTTGTTGCAGTACTAATAGTAGAAGTAGTAATAGTAGTAGTAGTAGTAATCGCAACAGTAGTAGTAGCAGTAGTAGTAGTAGCAATAGTAGTAACAGTAGCAATAGTAGTAGCTGTTGTGGCAATTGTGGTAGCAGTAGTAGCAAAAGCAGGAGTAGCGAAAGTAGTAGAAGTAGTAGCAGTATCTGTAATAGCAGCGGCAACAGTTGTATTAGCAGTAGTTGCAGCAATAGCAGAAGTAGCAACATTAGTGGAGATAGTAGTATTGCTAGAAGTAATAGTAGGAGGAATAGCAATAGTAGCAGTAGTCTTTGTTGTTGTAGTAGTAGTAGCAGTCGTAGTAGTAGTAGTGGTAGTAGTAGCAGTCGTAGTAGTAGTAGTAGTGGTAGTAGTAGTAGTAGTAGTGGTAGTACTAGTAGTGGTGTAGTAGTAGTAGTAGCACGAGGTGTAATAGCAGTAGTAGTAGTTGTTGTTGTAATAGTAGTAGTAGCATTAGTAGTATTAGCATCAGTCATAGCAGTAGCAATAGTAGTAGTTGTTGTAGTAGTTGTAGTAGTAGTAGTAGAGTAATAGTAGTAATAGTAGTAGTAGTAGCAGCAGTAGTAGCAGCAGTAGTAGTAATACTAGTAGTAATAGCAATAACAGTAGTAGGAGGAGGAGTAGTAGGAATAACAATAATAGTAGTAGTAGTAATAGTAGTAGTAGTTGCAGTAGCAGTAGTAGCAAAAGTAGTAGTAGTAGTAGTAGTAGTTGTTGTCGTGGAAGCAGTAATAGTAGTACCTATAGTAGTAGTAGTGGCAGTAGCAGCAGTAGTTGTAATAGCAGCAATCGTAGTACCAATAGTAGTAGCAGTGGTAGTAGTAGGAGAAGTAGTAGTAGAAGTAGTAGCAGTGCTTGAAGTAGAAGTAGTAGTTGTCGTAGTTGTTGTAGAAATAGCAGTTATAGAAAAAGTTGCAGTAGTTGTGGTAGTTGCTGTAGTTGTAGTAATAGTAGTAGTAGCAGTAGCTGTAGAAGTAGTACTAGTAGTAGTAGTAGTTGTTGTTATTGTAGTAGTAATAGTACTAGTAGTAGTTGTAGTAGCAGTGGCAGTAGTAGTCGAAGTAGTAGTCGAAGTAGTAGTTGTAGTACTAGTAATAGTAGTAGTAGTGGTGGTGGCAATAGTAGTTGTAGTTGTAGCGGTAGTAGTGGCAGTAGCAACAGTAGTTCTCATAGCAGTAGCATTAGTAGCAGTAGTTATAGAAGTAATAGTAGTAGTAGCGGTAGCTCTGTTAGTAGTAGTAGTAAAAGTAGTAGTTGCAATAATTTCAGTAGTAGTAGTAGTAGCAGTATTTGGAGTAGCAGTAGCAGTAGTAGTAGAAATAGTAGTAGCAGTAGCAGTAGTAGTAGTAGTAGTAGTAGTGGTTGGTGAAGTAGAGTAGTAGCAGTACCAACAGTAGTTGTAGTAGTTGGAGGAGAAGTAGTAGTTGTAGTAGTAGCAGCACAAGTAGTAATCATAGTTGTAGTACATGTAGTAGTTGTTGTACCAGCAGTAGCAATTATAGTAGTTGCAACGGTTGTGCTAGTTATAGTTGTAGTACATGTAGCAGTCATTGTACCACCAGTAGCAATTGTAGCAGTTGTAGCGGTTATGCTAGTTATTGTTTGTAGTACATGTAGTAGTCGTTGTACCAGCAGCAGCAATTGTAGTAGTTGTAGCGGTTGTGCTAGTTATAGTTTTAGTATTAGTAGTAGGAGAAGTAGTAGTTGTTGTTGTAGAAGTAGTAGTAGTAGCACAGGAGTAGGAGTAGTTGTTGTTGTAATCGTAGTAGCAGCACAGCTGAAGTAGTAGTAGTAGTAACAATAGTAGTAGTAGTAGTAGTAGTAGTAGTAGTAGTAGTAGTAGTAGTAGTAGTACCTGGAGTAGTAGTTGTAGTAGTGTAGTAGTAGTATTAGTAGTAGTACTAGTTGTAGTAGTAGTAGTAGCAATAGTAGTAGAAGTTGTGGTAGAAGTAGTAGTAGTAGTAGCAGAAGTAGTAATATGAGTGTGAGTAGTAATAGTGGTAGTAGTAGTAGTTGTTGTAGGAGTAGTAGTAGCAATAGTAGTAGTTGTAGTAGTGGTAGCAGGAGTAGTAATAGTAGTAGTAGTAGGAGCTATAGTAGCAGTAGTGATATTAGTAGTAGTAGCAGACGCAGTAGTAGTTGTTGTAGTGTTGGTAGTTGTAGAAGAAGTAGTTGTTGTAGTAGTAGTATCAGGAGTAGCAACAGCAGCAAGAGTAATAGTAGTAGTAATATTAGTAGTATTAGTAGTAGTAGTAGTAGTTGAGAAAGTAGTATTGGGATTGGCAGTAGAAGTAGCAGTAGTAGTGGTGGTACTTGAAATTGTAGTAGTAGTAGTAGGCGGAGGAGTAGTGGTAAAAGTAGGAGTAGCAATAGCAGAAGTAAAATTAATAGTAGTATTAGTGGTAGTAGTTGGAGTAGTAGCAGCAGTAGCTATTGTTGTAGTAGTAGAAGCAGTATTAGTAGTAGTTGTTGTTATAGTATTAGTGGTAGTAGAAGTAGTAATAGTAGCAGTAGTTGTAGTAGTTGTAGTAGTAGTAGTAGTAGTCATTGTCGGCGTAGTAGGAGTAGAACTAGTGGTAGTTGTTGTTGTAGTAGTAGTAGTAATAGTAGTAGTAGTAGTATAGTAGTAGTAGCAACAATAGTAGTAGTAGGACAAGTCATCGTAGTAGCAGGAGTTGGAGTAGTTGCAATAGCAGTATTAGTAGTAGTGTAGTACTAGTATCAACAATAGTAGCAATAGTATTTGTTGTTGTTGTAGTAGTAGTAGTAGTAGTAGAAGTACTAGTAGTACAAGTAGTAGTAGAATTAGTAGCAGCAACAACATCAAAAATAGTAGTAGTAGTAGTCGTAGTAGTAGTAGGAGTAGTTTTAGTAGCAGTAGGAGTTTAGTAGGTGTATAAGTTGGAGCTGGAGTAGTTGTAAGAGTTGTAGTAGTAGTAGTTGAACTAGAAGGAATGGTAGCACTAGTAGTAGAAGGAGTAGGAGTCATAGCAGTAGTAGTTGTCATGGCAGTACGAGGAGTAGTAGTAGTAATGTTAGAAGTAGTAGTAGGACTAGCAGTAGCAGAAGGAGTGGTAGTAGTAGTAATAGTCATAGTCATAGTCGTCGTCGTCATAGTAGTAGTCGCAACAATAGTGGTAGCAGCAGCATCAATAGTAGTAGTAGCAGTAGTTATAGTTGTAGCAATAGTAGGTGTAGGAGTAGCACTAGCGGTAGCCATAGTAGTAGTAGTAGTAGCGGGAGTTGTAGTAGTAGTATTAGTAGTTGTAGGAGTAGTAGTAGATGTAGTAGTAGTAGCAGTTACGATAGTAGTTGCACTAGCAGTAGCAGTAGCAGTAGTAGCAGTAGCAATAGCAGTTGTAGTAGTTGTAATTGTTGTAGTAGCAGCAGCCTTAGCGGTAGTAGTTGTTGTAATATTCACAGTAGCAGTAGTAGCAGTAGTAATCGTAGTAATAGTAGCAGTGGTAGCAGTTGTAGTTGTAATAGTAGTAATAGTAGGTATAGTAAGTAGTTGTAATGGTAGAAATAGTAGTAGTAAGAGCAGTAGTAGCAAGAGGAGGTGGTGTAGCAGCAGTAGTTGTAGTTGTAGTTGTAGTAGTAGTAGCAATGCTTGTAGAAGTAGTAGTACTAGTAGTAGGACAAGCAGTAGATGTAGTTATAGTAGTAGGAGTAGGAGTAATAGTAGCTGTAGTGGTCATAGTTGTAGTAGTCGCAGCAGCAGCATTAGTAGTAGCAAAGTAATACAAAATACTTGTTGTAGTAGCAGTAGTTGTAGCATTTACAATTGTAGTAGAAGGAGTAGCATTAGTAGCAGTAGTCATAGTAGTATTCGTAGCTCTACTAGTAGTAGTAGCAGCAGTAGCAGTAGTTGCAGTAGCAATAGTAGTAGTGGTAGTTGTAGTAGTAGTAGTGGTAGCAGGAGTAGCGGCAGCAGCAGGAGTAATAGTAGTAGTAATAGTAATAGTAGTCATTGAGAAAGTAGTACTGGTTGTGGCAGTAGTAATAGCACTAGATGTGGTGGTAGTAGAAATTGTAGTAGTAGGAGGAGGAGAAGTAATAGTAGGACTAGCAATAGCAGTAGTAAAATAAATAGTAGTATTAGTGGTAGTAGTTGGAGAATTAGTAGTTGTTGTTGTTGTTGTAATAGCAGTAGAAGCTATATCAGTAGCTGTTGTTGTTATAATATTAGTGTTAGTAGAAGTAGTAGTAGTAGCAGTAGGTGTAGTAGTAGTAGTAGTAGTAGTAGTAGTAATAGTAGTAGTAGTTATCATCGTAGTAGTAGTTGTAGTTGTTCTTGTTGTAGTAGTTGTAGTGGTAGTACTAGTAGTCGTAATATTAGTATAATAGTAGTAGCAACAATAGTAGTAGTACAAGTCATAGTAGTAGCAGTAGTAGTAGTAGTTGCAGTAGCAGTATTAGTAGTAGTGTAGTAGTGGTATCAACAAAAGTAGCAGTAGTAGTAGTTGTAGTAGTAGCAGTAGTACCAATAGTACTACTAGTAGTAATAGTAGCAGCAGTAGTAGTAGTAGCAGAAGCATCAAAATTAGTAGTAGTGGTAGCCGTAGTAGTAGTTGGCATAGTTGTACTAGCAGTAGGAGTAGTGGTAGGTGTAGAAGTCAGAGCTAGAGTAGTTTTAAGAGTTGTAGTAGTAGTAGTCGCACTAGAAGGATTAGTAGCAGTAGTAGTAGTAGGAGTAGGAGCCATAGCAGTAGCAGTTATCGTGGCAGTACAAGTAGTGGTAGTAGTAGTAGTAGTAGTAGTAGGACTAGCTGTAGCAGAAGTAGTGGTCGTAGTAGTCATAGTAGTAGTAGTAGTAGCAGTAGCAATACTGGTAGTAGCAGCAGTAGTAGTAGCAGGAGTGGTAGTAGTAGTAGCCAGAGTTGTAGTAGTAGTATTAGTAGTTGTAGCAATAGTAGTAGATGTAGCAGTAGTAGTAGATGTAGTAGTAGTAGTTCTAGTAGTCGTAGCAATAGTAGTTGTAGTATTTGTAGTATTAGTAGTAGCATCGGCAGTATTAGTAGTAGTTGTTGTAGTATTCGTAGTAGCAACAGTAATAGCAGTAATAGTAGTGGTGGTACAAGTTGTAGTTGTAATAATAGTAATAGTAGCTATGGTATGTAGTAGTAATGGTAGAAATAGTAGTAGCACTAGCAGAAGCAATAGTAGTAACAACAGTAGTAGTAGGAGGAGAAGTAGTAGCAGTAGTAGTAGTAGTAACAGCAGTTGTAGATGTAGTAGTAGTACTAGTAGCAATTGTTGAAGTAGTAGTAGTAGTTGTAGGACTAGCAGTTGTTGTAGTAGTAGTAGCAGGAGCAAGAGTAGTAGTAATAGTAGTAGTAGCAGAGTCGTAGTAGTAGTAGTAGTAGTAGTAGTAGCATTAGTAGTAGCAGTAATAGTAGAAATAGTAGTAGTAGAAGCAATGGTTATAGCAGTGGTTGTAGCATTTGCAATTGTAGTAGTAGCTGTAGCCTTAGCAGCAGTAGTCGCAGTAGTAGCCATAGCCCTAGTAGTAGTAGTACCGAAAGTAGTTGTAGCAAACTAGCAGATGTAGCCGTAGTTGCAGTTGCTATAGTAGTAGTAGTAGTAGTAGTAGCAGTAGTAGGAGCAGTAGTAGGAGCAGCAACCGTAGTGGTAGTAGTTGTTATGATATTAATAGTAGTCATAGTAGTAGTACTAGTAATAGTAGTAATAAAAGTAGTGGTAGCTGTTGTAGTAGTAATAATAGTAATAGTCGTTGTCGTAAGCAGTAGTAGTGGTCGCAATTGTGGTAGTAGTAGTAGTAGTACTAGCAGTTGAAGTTGTAGTATCAGTAGTAGTAGTTGTAACAGTAGCAGTAATAGAGGAAGTAGCTAGAGGATTAGTAGCAGTAGTAGTAGTAGTTGTTGTTGTTGTTGTCGTTGTAGCAGTCATAGTTGTAGTAATAGTAGTAATAGTAGAAGAAGAAGTAGTAGTAGTAGCAGTTGCAGTAGTGGCAGTAGTAGCTTTAACAATAGTAGTTGGAGTTGTAGTAGAAGCGGTAGTGGTATTATTAGTAGCAATAGCAGGTGCTGTAGTAGTAGGAGTAGTAGTAGCAGCTGTAAAAACAGTAGCAGTAGCTGCAGTAGTGGTAGTAGGAGTAGTGGTAGTAGGAGTAGTAGTAGTAGGAAGAGGAGGAGTAGTAGGAGTTGTTGGGGCAGTAGTAGTAGTTAGAGGAGCAATAATAGTAGTAGTAGGAGAAGCTATTGTAGTAGTAGTAGAAGTAGTAATAGTAGCAGTAGCATAAGTAATAGCAGTAGTTGTAGTAGTACTAGTAGTAGTAATAGCAACAATTGCAGTAGCAGAAGTAGTAGCAGTAGATGTAGTAGTACAAGCAGTAGTAGTAGAAGCAGTAATAGTAGCAGTTGTGGTAGGAATAGCAATTGTAACAGTCGCAGTAGTATTAGTTATAGTACAAGTAGAATTAGTAGCAGGAGTAGCATTTGTAGTGGTAGAAGCAGTAGCATTAGTAGTTGTCGTAGTAGCAGCAATAGTACCAGAGGTAGCAACAATAGTACTAGCAGCAGTAGTAATAGCAGCAGTTCTAGAAGTAGTACCAATAGTAGTAGCAGTATTAGTATTAGTAGTAATAATAGCAGTAGAAGAATAGAAGTAGTAATAGTTGTAGCAGCAGTAGCAGTAATAGTAGTACTAGTAGTCATAGTAGTAGTAGTAGTAGGAGTAGCAATAGTAGCACAAGTAGCAGTACTAGTAGTAGTAGTAGTAATAGCTATAGTAGTAGTAGTAGTAATAATAATAATAATAGAAGTAGTAGTAGTAGTTGTTGTTGTTGTTGTTGTTGTAGTAGTAGTAGTAGGAGTAGCAGTAGGAGTGGTAGTCGGTGTAGTAGTAGTAGTAGTAGCAGTAGTAGACGCAACAAAAGTGGTAATAGTAGTCGTAGTAGTAGCAGCAGTAGTTGGAGTAGTTGTTGTTGCAATAGTAGTTGTAGCACTAGTAGTAGCATTAGTAGTAATAGTAGTAGTATCTATATTAGTTGTAGTAGTAGTTATTGTTATTGTAGTCCTAGTAGCAATAGTAGTAGCAGTATTAGTAGTAGTAGTAGTAGTAGTAGCAGTAGTAGTAGGGGCAACAGAAGTAGTAATAGTTGTAGCAGTAGTAGCAGTAATAGTAGTAGTAGTAGCAACACGAGTAGCAATAGTAGCACAAATAGCAGCAGCAGCAACAGTAGTACTAACTGTAGTAGTAGTTGTTGTTGTAGTAGTAGTAGTAGCAGTAGTAATAATAATAATAATAATAATGGTAGTAGTAGCAGCAATACTACTAGGAGTAGGTGTAGGAGTAGTAGTAGTAGGAGTAGGAGTAGGAGTCAGAGTAGTAGTCGATGTAGTAGTAGTAGTAATAATAGAAGTAGTAGTAGTAATCGTACTAGTAGTTATAGTGGTAGTAGTAGCATTAGTAGTAATTGTTGTTATAGTATTTGTACTAGTTGTAGCAGCATTAGTAGCAGCAGCAGTAGTAGTACCTATAGGAGTAGTAGTTGTAGTAGTTGTTGTTGTTGTTGTAGTAGGAGTGCTTGTAGCAGTGGTAGTAGTAGTAGTGGTACTAGGAGTAGCAGCAGCAGTAGTAGTATGAGTGTTACGAGCAGTAGTAGGAGTAGTAGCAGTACTAGTAGCGGTAGTCATAGCAGTTGTAGTGGTTGTAGTAATAGTAGTTGTAGTAGAAGTAATAGAAGTAGTAGTAGAAGTTGTAGTAGTAGTAATGATATTAGTATTAGCAGTAGAAGTAGTAGTCGTTGTTGTAGTAGTTGTCATTGTAGTATTAGTAGTAGTGGTAGTAGGAGTAGCCGCAGCAGCAAGAGTACTAGTAGTAATAGTAGTTGTATTAGTACTAGTAGTAGTAGTAGTAATAGTAGTAGTAGTAGTAGTTGCAATAGCAGTATTGGTAGTGGCTGTAGTTGTGGAAGTAGTGGTGGTGGTAGTAGAAATTGCAGTAGTAGTAGTTGTAGTAGTAGCAGCATCAGAAGTAGTAGTAGTAGAAACCGTAGTAGTAATAGCAGTATTATAGCCATAGTAGTAGTAGTAGTAGTAGTAACAGTAGTAGTATTTTGTAGTAGTAGTAGTAGTTGTAGCTGTAGCAATAGTAGTAGTATTTGTTGTTGTTGTTGTAGTAGTAGTAGTATTTGTAGTAGTAGTTGTAGTAGCAGTAGTAGTAGTTGTAGTAGTAGTAATAGTAGTAGTAATCGTAGTATTGGTAGTAGTAGTAGTAGTAGGAGTAGTAGTGGTAGCAGCAGTTGTGGCAGCAATAGTAGTTGTATTAGTAGTAGTAGTAATAGTAATAGAAGTAGTAGCCGTAGCAGAAGTAGGAGTAGTAGTAGTACTACTACTAATACTGCTAGAACTAGTACTACTACTGTTGCTCCTACTATAGCCGCTGCTACTAATAACACTAGTATTCCTACAAATTCTCCAACTACTACTACTACCACTACTCCTGCAACTACTCCTACTGCTACTACTGCTGCAACTACTTCTGTTACTACAACTACTATAACTACGGCTACTACTTCTGCTACTACTATAACTACTACTAATATTGCCACTACTACTTCTACTACAACAACTATTACTAGTACAAGTATTGCTATTACTACTACTACCACTACTACAACTTCTATAGCCACAACTCTTACTACTGCTATTGTTGCTATAGCTTCAACTGCTACTGCTTCTAATAATACTATTACTACTTCAGTTGCTACTGCTACTATTGCAACTACTACAGCTACTACTGCTACAACTACTTCTGCCACTACAACTTTTGCTGCTACTACCGCTATACTAGTGCCACTACTACTACTACTACTAGTGCTACTACTACTGCTGCTACTGCTGCTACTACTACTACTTGTACTACCACTGCTACTACTACTACTACCACTACTACTTCTACTCCTACTACTACTACTACTACTCTTACTACTACTACTACTTCAACCACATCAGTTACTTGAGCTATAGCTACCACTACTAATACTACCGCTACTATAGCTAGTATTATTATTAATAATACTACTACTACTACCACTATTGCTACTTCTACGACTACATCTATGACTGATACTACTACTTCTTCTTCTAGTACTGCTACTACAACTACCATAGCTGCGACTGCAGCTATTACTATTACAATAGCTACTACTACTACTACCACCACCACTACTACTACTATTAATACTGCCGCTGTTGCTCCAACTACTACTACCACTGGTAATACTACTATTGGAAATGCTACTACAGCTACTTCTCCTACTTCTCCAACAACTATTACTCCTACTATAACAGGTACTATTGCAACTGCTACAACTTCTACTATGACAACTGCAACTACTACTACTACTACTACTACATCACTACTACTACTACTACTACTACAACTACAACTACTACTATTACTGCAGTTGCTACTGCTACTCCTAAAACTACTTCTACTACTACTACTACTATTACTAGCAGTACTACTACCAGCCCTGCTGCTACTACTATCACTGTACTACTGCTCTACCGCTACTATTATTGTTATTGCTATTGCAACTGATACTGCTTCTACTACTACTACTATTACTACTACTACTTCTATTGCTACTAATACTGCTTCTACTACTAATACGACTGTCGCTACAACTATTGCTGCTACTACTGCTACTACTGCAGCTAGTACTACTACTACTAGTACAGTTATTGTTACTTCTAATACTACCACTGCTGCTGCTACTACTATTGCTGTTACCACAACTACTACTACTACACCTACTTCTTCTCCTACTACTATACCGACTTCTTCTGCTACTGCTATTTCAGGTACTACTACTACTTATCCTACTACAACTACTAGTACTGCCACTACTCCGACTACCATTATTATTATTGCTGCTATTGTTGCGACTACTACTACTACTACCACCATCACCACCACCACTACTACAATAAGTACAGCTACTATTGCTTCTGGTGCTATTACAACTACTACTCTTATTACAACTGCTACTACTACTACTAATACAAATACTACTACTACTACCACAACAACTACTGCTGCTGCTGTCACCACTACTACTACTACTGCTGCTACTGCTACAACTGCTACTGCTACTATCACTACTACTACTCCTAGTAGTAGTAGTACTCCTACTGCTTCTACTACTACTACTACTGTTATTGATGTTGCTGCTTCTCCTACTACTACGACTATCACTACTACTACTATTATTAGTATTACTACTACTACTACTGCTGCTCCTGCTACTACTACTACTACTACTAATATTATTATTACAACTACTGCTCCTATTACTTCTATTACCACTACTACTCTACTATTACTGCTATTACCACTACTGCTACTCTGCAACTGCTACTAATACTACTATGACTATACTACTACCACTACTACTTCTACTCCTACTACTACTACTACTACTCCTCTAACTATTACGACGACTACTATTATGACTACTACTATTACTGCTGCTGCTACTACTACTACTACTACTACTATTTCTGCTACTACAAGAACTACTACTACTATGTCTATTACTACACCTACTACTACTCGGACTTCTACCACCACCAACTACTACTACTACAACAACAACAACTACTACTACTACTACTACAACTACTACTACTAATACTACTATGCCTACTACTACCCCTACTACTACTCGGACTTCTACTGCTAGCTATTACTACTATGACTACAACAACAACGACGACGACAACTACTACTACTACTATCTCTACTACTAGCCCTACTACTACTCGGACTTCCACTGCTAACTATTACAAGTACTATCACTACAACAACAACTACTACAATTACTAGTACTATTGCTGCTACTACTACTACCGTAGCAACTACTCATACAACTACTACTACTATTGCTACCATTATGACAACAACTATTACAACTACTGCAACAACTACGGCTACTACTCTTGCCATTACAACCTCTAGCACTACCTCTACCACTATTACTGCTGCTGCTACCGCTACACCACTGCCACAAATACTACTATTACTGCTACTGCTACTACTACTACTACTATGGTTGCTGCGACCAGTACTACTACTTCCATTACTCCTACTACTATAACGACTACTACGACTTCTACTACTACTATTACTAGTACTACCTCCACAACTACTGCTACTGCCTCTACTACTACACTTCTACTACAACTACTACCATTGATAATATTAGTAATGCTACTACTCCTATTATAGCTACTACTACTACTACTGCTACGGTTAATACTTCAAATACTACTGCTGTTGCTGCTGCAGCTACTATTACCATTTCTACGATTTCTACTGATACTACTACTATTGCAACTACTAGTACGACAACTACTCCTACTACTACTACAACTACAACTACTGGCACTACTACTACCTCTACAATAGCGACTACTACTACAACTACTGCTACATTACTACTACTACTCTTACTGCTACTACAACTACTACTACTACTGCCAAAACTAATACTATTACTACTACTACTACTATTACTACTACTATTAGTACTACTACTACTTCTAATACTACTACAACTAAAACTCCTGCTGCTACTGCTACTACAACAAGAACAACAACAACAACTACTACTACTACTATTTCTACTACTACTACTACAACAACTACTACTCCCACTCCTACTCCTCCTCCTACTCCTACTACCACCATTACTAGAACTACTACTATAAGAACAACTACTACTATTACGGCTACTACTGTTGTTGCCGCTACGGCTCCTACTACTACAATAGCTACTACAACTACTACTAATACTATAACTCCTACTCCTACTGCTGCTACGACTACTACTCATTCTAGTACTACTACTACTACTACAACTATCACTACTACTCCTGCTCCAACTTCTACTCCTACTACCACTCCTACTGCTACTACAACTACTCCTACTGCTACTACCGCTACAACTTCTACTATTACTACTACGGTACTACTACTACTACTTTTGTTGTTGTTGTTGCTACTACTACTACAACTACTACTCCCAGTAATGTTGTTACTTCTACTACTACTACAAGTTCTACAACTGCTACTATTGTTGATACTACTACTACACTAGTACTACTACTCCTCCTACTACTACTACTACTGTTACTACTAGGACCTGTACTACTGCTACTACTGTTGTTACCACTACAATACTACTCCAACTACTAATACCACTACTGCAACTACGATTACTACTACTACTACTACTGCTGCTGCTACGACTACTACGGCTACTACTGCTACAACTACTACTCCTGCTACTACTATTACTACTAGAACTACTACAAGTACTATTACTACTACTACTATTAATATTGCTTCTACTACTAATACTAGAACAACTACTGCTGCTACTAGTCCTACTACCACTGCTACTACTATTAATTCTCCTACTGATATTGCTACTCGTAGTACTACCACTACTGCTCTTACTACTACTCCTTGTCCTGCAAATATTCAAACTACAACCCCTAGTACTACGACTACTACTACAATTTCCACTACCACCACTACCACTACTACTACTACGACCACTACCAATACTACTATCACAACTAGTAGTACTACTACTAGTAGTACTACTACTAGTACTACTACTACTAGTAGTAGTACTACTACTACTACTACAACTACTACTACTACAAGTCCTACTGCTACTGCCTCCCCAACTGCGATTACTACTGCTACTACTACTACTACTTCTACTATTACTTCTTCTACAACTACTAATACTACTACTTCTCCTACTACTACTAATATCACTACTACAACTACAACTCCTACCACTACTTCTCCTACTAGTACTACTACTACTACAACTACTACTTTTGCTTCTTCTTCTACTACTACTACTACCACCACCACTTCTACCACTGTTTCTACCACTAGTACTACTACCAGCACAACAACAACAACAACAACAACAACAACAACAATAACAACAACAACTACTACTAGTACTACTACTACTACGACTACTACTAATACTACTGCTGCTGCTACTATAGCTATTGCTACTACTTTTCCCACTTCTGCGACTACTACTACTCCTACTTCCTCTACTACTATTGCGATTTCTACTACTTCTACTACAATGGGTACTGCTACTACAACCACTGCTACTACTGCTACTTCTTCTATGACAACTACCACTAGTAATACTACTACTACTTCTGGTACATCTAATACTACTACTAATACTACTACTACTACTACTTCAACATCTGCTGCTACTACTAAAGCAACTACTGCTACTATTACTACTTCTGCACCTACTGCAGCTGCTGCCACTACTACTACTGCCACAAGTACTACTACCACCACTAATGCAACTGCTGTTGCTACTTCTGCAACTACTACTACCACAACTATTGTGGCTACTACTACTGATACTACAATTACTTCCGTTACTACTACTGTAGCTCCTGTTGCTACTACAACAACTACTACTGCTGCTACTGCCACTGCAACTACTATTGTAACTACTACTACTATTGCGAGTATTACTGCTACTACTACTACAGCTGCTCCTACAACTATTACTATTGCTAGTAGTACTACTACTACTATTGCTAGTACTACTATTTCTACTACTGTTACTCCTACAACAACTTCTACTACAGCAACTACTACTACGCTTACTACGACTGCTAATGTTACGGTTGCAGCTAATACAACTACAACTGCTACTACTTATTTACTACTATAACTACTGTTACTACTACGACTACAACAACTACTACTACTACAAATACTATCACTACCACCGGTACTACTGTTGCGCATTTTCTGCTACAACTACTAACGCTACTACTACTACCTCTACTACAACTACTACTACTATTGCTACTACTGCAAGTACTACAACTACTTCTACTACTACTAATACTGCTGCTGCTGCTGCTGCTGCTGCTGGTAGTACTACTACTACTAAGACCACTAATACTTCTTCTTCTTTATTTGCTTCTTGTACTACTACTACCACTACAACTATAATTGCTACTGCTACTACTACTGTTGCTGTTAAAACGAATATTGCTACTCCTACTACTCCTCCTACTCCAACACCAATTGCTACTACTGCTACTAATACTACTCCTACTACTACTACAACAACAATAACAACAACTACTACTACTACATCTACTTCTACTACTAGTACAACTGCTACTGCTATTAGTCCATCAAGCACTGCTACTAGTACTACTACTACGTACACTACTACTACTACTGCAACTATCGATGCTGCTGCTGCAACTACAACGATTACTACTTCTATTACTATTCCTACTCCTATTCCTACTACTGCTTCTACTACTACTGCTAGTACTCCTACAACTACTGCAACTACTACTACTCTTATAACTTCTACAACTCCAACTCTGACTACTACTACTACTCTTACTACTTGTACTACCCCTAATCCATCTACTACTAGTCCTATTGCTACTCATACTCCCACTCCTACTACTAGTACTACTGCCACTACTACTAAAACTACTACAACTACTATTACTATTACTACTACTAGTACAACCACTCCTACAATAACAACTACTACTGCTACAACTCCAACTGCAATTCCTACTCCAACTATCACTTCTAATACTACTACTACTACAACTTCAACAACTACTGCTACTACCACTACTACTACTACAACAACTACTGCCGCTACCAATACTCCAACTAGTACTACTCCTACAACTACTACTCCTTCATCTACTACTACTGCTACTACCACTAGTACTACTATTACTACAACAACAACAACAACTACTAATACTACTACTACCACTACTACTGCTACTACTACTAGAACTACTATGACTAATTCTGTTGCTACTACTGCTACTACTACTACCACCACCACCACCACCACCACCACCACCACCACTACTGCTACTATTACTACTCATCCTACTAATACTATTACTACTATTCCTACTACTACTTCTACTGTTGTTGCTATAGTTGCTACTACTACTTCTCCTACTATTTCAACTACTGCTACTGCTAATACGGCAACTATATTACTGCTGCTTCTACTACTGATACTACTGCTAAGTCAGCTACTTTTGCTACAACTACTACTACTAGTACTACTGATACTTCAGCTACTACGTCCACAACTAGTACTGCTAGTACTACTACTTTTGCTATTACCACTACTATTGCCACTGCAACTACTCTACTGTAGGTACAACAACTACGACCACTACTGCTGCTGCTGCTGTTATTACAGCTGCTACTGCTGCTGCTATTACCACTACTACTATGACTACTACTACAACAACTACTACTATGACTACAACTATTACTACTACTACTACTAATACGACAACTTGTACTACTACTACTAGTACTACTAGTAATACGACTTCTACTACTCCTACTGCTGCTAGTACTGCTACAACTACTGCTACTACTGCTACTACTACGACTACACGATTGCTACTACTGCTACTACTACTACTACTACCACTGCTACTACAACTACAACAACTACTACTACTTCAACTACTACTACTACTACTATTGCGGTTGCTAGTACTGCTACTACCACAACTACTACTACTGCTGCTAAACTGCTACCACTACTAGTACTACTACTACTACTACTACTACTATGACTACTACTGAAACTGCTGCAACTTCTACAACAACAACAACTACTTATGCTACTACTTCTGTTGCTGCTGCTAAGACTACTAATCCAATTTCTTCTACTACCACTAATACTACTACTACTTTTGCTACTCTACAACTACTAATGTTGCAACAGCTACTACTACTTCTTCTCCTACTACTACTACTATTGCTACTCTACAACTACTAATGCTGCAACTGCTAGTACTACTTCTTCTCCTACTACTACTACTTTTGCTACTAGTACCATTACTACTTTTGCTAATATTACTACTACTATTGCGATAGCCAAAATGACTACTGCTGCTACTACTACCACCATTACTACGATTGCTACTTTTGCTAGAACAACTACTAAAATTATAACTACAACAACAACTACTACTTCTACTATTGATACGGCTGCTACAACTACTTTTACTAAAACTACTACTACCACTCCTACTACAACTACTGCCACTAAGACTACTACTACTGCTACCTCTACTACTACTACAGCTTCTTTTACTACTGCTATAACAACAGCTACAACTACTGTTGCAACTGCTACTACTGCTGCTGCAACTACTACTACTACTACAACTACTACTACTACTATAACGACCATACTACTACTGCTGCTGTCGCCGCTACTACTTCTGCTTCGGCTACAGTTGCTACTACTACTACTACTACCGTTGCTACAACTATTACTATGTCTACTACTACCGTTGCTACAACTATTACTATGGCTGCTACAACATCTACTACTACGGCTGCGGCTACTACAAATACTACTAGAGCTACCGCTCCTACTTCTGCTACTACTACTACTTCTCCTAATACTATTACTACTTCTACTAATACTTCTACTACAACTACTACTCCAACTAACAATACTTCTGCTGCAAATATGACTATTATTACTACTATTACTACTACTACAACTGCTACTACTACTAAAACCTTTACAAGTATTAGTAAAACTACTATTATTGTAACTATTGCTATTACTGCTACAACTGCTGCTGCTACTACTACTACTACTTCCACTACTCCTGCTATTATTTTGACTACTACTACTAATACTACTACTATTACAAATACTACTACTAGTACTTCTACTTCAACTACTAGTGCAACCATTACTACTACAACAACAACAAACACTACTATTGCTACTAGTTCTATAACTACAACAAGAAATACTACCGCTACTATTACTATTACTACCACAACTACTCCTACTACTACTCCTACTACAGCTACTACTACTACTACTACTACTACTACTACTACTACTACTACTACTACTACTACAATAACTACAACTGCTGCTACTGCTACTACTACTACTACAACTCTTGTGACTACTAAAATTACTACTACTACTTCTGCAACTACTACTTCCACTACTACTACTGCTAGTATGACTACTAATACTACTACTACCTTTGCTACGACTAATACTACTACAACTACTATTATTACAACTAATTCTACACCAACAACTTCAGCCACTATAGTTGCTCCTGCTACAATAACTACTACTATTACTTCTACTACAACTACTACTACGACTGCTGCTGCTGCTATTAATACTACTACTCCTTCCAGATCTCCTACTAACACTACAACTGCAACAACTATTACTACTACTACGGCTACTACTACTACTGATGCTACTGCTACTGCTACTACCACCACAAGTACTACTACTATTACTACAACTTTTACTACTACTTTTACTACTACTACAGCTAATACAATTCCTACTGCTACTACTAGTATGACTACTACAAGTACTATTACTACTGCTACTACTCTTACTACTACTACAACTACTATAATTGCTACTACTGCTACTAGTACTACTACTACAAATGCTACTACTACTACTATTACTACTAATACAACAACTGCGACTATAGCTACTACTACTACTACTGCTACTATTGCTACTACTACAATTACTATAGCTACGACTACAACAACTAGTGCTACTGCTACTACTCTTGTTACTACTACAATACTCCTACTGCTGCTACTACAACTACTAGTACTAATACTCTCCTACTACAGTTACTACAACTACTACTATTACTACTATTGCTCTACTACTGCTACTTCTACTACTACTACTGCTACTACTGTGGCTTCTAATACTGCTACTACTCCTCCTACTAATACTACTGCTGCTGCTGTTGTTGTTGTTGATGCTACTACTGCTACCACTACTACTGTTGTTGTTGTTGTTGTTGCTACCACTATGACTACTACTAGGACTTCTCCTACTACTATTACTTCACCTACTGCTTCTAATGTTACTACACTGCTCATAATACTACTATAACTACTGCAACTACTACACTACTACTAGCACTACTACTTCTACTACTACTATGAAAACTACTGCTAATACTACTACTACTGCTATAACCATTGCTTTTGCTACGACCACAACAGCTGCAACTGCAACAACAACTACTACTACTGCTTCTACTGCTACTACAGTAACTACTGGTACTACTACTACTACTACTCCAACTACAACTATTATAACAAATCTTGCCACTACTACTACTATTACTACTACTACTACTACATCTTCACCTACTGCTGCTACATTTGCTACTACTACTTCAGCAACTTCTAATATGATTACTACTACTACTCCTACTGCTACAACGATTATTGGTACTTCTACTACTATAGTTGCTACTACTTCTGCTGCTTCTTCTACTACTAGTACAACTATAATTACTAGTAGTTCTACTTTTGCAACTACTGTGACTAGTACTATTTCAATTTTTACTACAACTTCTACTACTACTACTACGGCTGCTACTACGGCTGCTACTACTGCTACTACTACCGTTGCTGCTAATGTTGTTCCTACTACTATCACTTCTATTATAGTTACTACTACTATTGCTACTTTTGCTACTATTACCACAACTCCAACTGCTACAATTGCTCCTATTACTACTAACACTACTACTATCTGTTGTACTGATACTACTACTCCAAGCACTCCTACTACTACTGCTACTACTACAACTACTACTGCTGCTGCGGCTATAGCAACTACTACTGCTCCCACTACAACTACTTCTACAACAACTACTACTAGCACTGCTACTACCACAACCACACCTACGATTGCTGCTATTACTTCTACTACTAGTACTACTGCTACTATTATTGCTACTATTACTTCTCCTACTGCTGCTACCGTTGCTTTTGCTGCTAAAACCACAACTACTACTACTGCTGCTACTGATACTATTACTTTTACTATTAATACTACTACAACTACTACTACAATTGCTGTTGCTGCTATTCCAGCTGCTGCAACTAGTACATCTACAACTGCTATTACTACTTCTACTACTACCACTACTACAACAACAACAACAACTACTACTAGTGCTACTACTACTACTACCCTATTTCTGTTACAACTACTAATACTACTACTACAATTAATAGTACTACAACTACTCCAATTGCTATAGCTAATACTCCTATTGTTACTACTACTGCTGCTGCTGCTGCTATTGCTCCTACTACCACAACATCTAAAACTACTACTGCTACTACTACCACTACTACTACTACGACTACTACTCCTACTACTAATACTACAACTACTAGAACTACTCCTATTGCTATTACTACTGTTACTCCAACTACTACTCCTGCTGCTACTTCTACTACTACTACTACTAATACTACTACTACTAGTACTACCACTATAACTACTACTGCTACTACAGCTACCACTGCTACTACTACTAGTATTACTACTACTACAACTGCTACTCCAACTCTACTTCTATTGCTACTTCTACTAATACTACTACTACAACGACTACTACCACGACTGCTACTGCTATAACTACTTCTACTACTACTACTACTACTATTGTTGAAACTACTGCTTCTGCTACTACTACTACTATTACCGTTGCTACAATTACTGCTACTACTACTCCTGTTACTATAACTACTTCTGCTACAATAACAACAACAACAACTACTACTGCCTCTACTATTATTGCTCCAACTGCTACTACTTATGTTGCTACTCCTACTACCACAAACATGACTACTACTACTCCAACACCTACTCTGACTCCTGCACCTACTCCTCCTATTACTACTTCTACTACTACTACTACTACTTTCACTTCAACTACTATTACTACTATTGCTACTAGTACTACTTCTACTACTACAAATATCACTCGGTGTACTGCTACAACTACTACTACCACCACAACTAGTACAACTTCTACTCTTACTGCTAGTATTACTACTTCTAATACTACTACTACAACAACAACTATTACTACTCCTACTTCTACTACTACTACCACTACTACTACCGCTACTACTACTACGTCTTCACCTCCTATTGCGACTTCTGCTACTACTACTTGAATAACATCTAATGTGATTGCTACTACTACTGTCGCTGCTATAACAACTATTGCTACTACTAAGGTTACTACTACTGCTATTATTTCTTCTTCTTCTTCTACTACTACTACTACTATTATTACTAAAACTTCTACTTCTGCTACTACTGCAACTACTACTACTTCTACTTCTACTACTGCTTCTGCTACTACTACAACTCCTGCTATTACTACTTCTACTACTACTACTACAGGTACTTGTACAGCTACTACTAATGCGGCTGCTACTACTACTACTACCACTACTATTGCTACTAGGACTACTATCACTACTACTACTCCTATTACTGCTACTACTGCTACTTCTGCTACTATTACGACTACTCCAATTGCTACTACTGCTCCTACTACTACAACCACTACTACCAATCGTACTAATATTATTTCTCCAAACACTCCTACTACTACTTCTTCTATTACTGCAACTACTGCTGTTGCTGCTACTACAACTACTACCACAATACCCACTACAACGACTACAACTTCTGCTGATGCTACTACTACTACTACAATCGCAAGTACTACTGCTGCTATTGCAACTACAACTACTACTACTGCTACTACTGCTACCACTATTGCTACTGTTACTTCTCCTCCTCCTACTACTACTACTGCCGCTTCTTCTGCTGCTACTAATATGGCTACTACTTAAACTACTACTACTATTGCTGCTGATATTGTTACAACTACTTCTACAACTACTGATGTAGCAGTTTTTGTTGCTGCTACTAATACTACTACTCCAACTACTTCACCTATCGCAACTACTATTGCAACTACTACTGTGACTACTTCTATTGCTACTGCTACTACTACTAGTACTACTACTACTGCTACTTCTACTATCACTACTACTGCTGCTACTACTACTACAAGTACTGCAACTACTACAACGCTATTAATATTACAACTGCTAATACTACTACTACTACAACAATAACAACTCCTATCACTACTACTACTACTCCCATTGCTACTACTACTACTTATACAACTACTACTACTACTATTATTACGACTACTACTCCTTCTACAACTACTACAACTACACCTTTTGCTACTACTACTACTGCTGCTGCTGCTGCTACTATTACTACTACTACTGCAACTACTGCTACTATTTCTATTACAACTACTGTTAATACTGCTACTACTAGTAGTACCACAACTATAACTACTACTGCTATTACTATTACGACTGCTACTACTACTAGTGTTACTACTACTATGACTGCTACTACTACCAATATTACTACAACAAATATTGCTACTCCAACTCCTACTCCTACTGCTTCTCCTAGTACAACTACTCCTACTACTACTATTGTTGCTGAAACTACTGCTGCTACTATTGTTGCTACTAGTACGGCTATTACTACTTCTATTACTATAACAACAATTACAACTACTATTACTACTGCCACTACTACTCCTACTACTACTATTGCCTATATTATTACTGTGGCAACAGCTACTACTTCTGTTGCTACTCCTACTACTACTCCTCCCACTACTACAATTACTCCCAATACTACTACAACTACTAATACTGCTGCTCCTACTACTAGTCCTACTCTTACACCTACGCCTCCTCCTACTACTTCTACTACTACTATTACAACAACTACTACTGCTGCTAGTACTACTACTACTTTCACCTCGACTATAACTACTAATATTGCTACTAGTACTACTACCACTACTAGTACTATTACAGCTATTAACTACTACTACTAACAACAACAATAACTACTATTACTAGAACTACTACTGTTACTATTACTACTACTGCTGCTAGTAATACTACTACTACTACTATTACTACTTCTTCTAGCACTACTACTGCTACTAATACAAGTACAACTCCTGGTACTACTGCTACTATGACTACTACTACAACAACAACAACAACAACTGCTACTACTAGTACTACTGCTGCTGCTACTACTACTACTACTACAACAACAACAACAACAACAACAACAACTACTACTACTACTATTACTTCTACTTCTACTACTACTAGTACTACTACTACTATTATTACTTCTACTTCTACTACTACCGCTGCTACTAGTGCTACTTGTAGTGCGGCTACCACTTCTACTACTACTATTGCTACTACTACTATTGTTGCTGCTACTGCTAGTGCGGCTATTACTATTGCTACTATAGCTACTACTCCTATTGCTACTACTATGACTACTACTAATACTACTACTACTACTACTACTACTACAACAACAACAACAACAACAAATTTAGCTACTACTACTCTTGCTGCTAGTACTACTAATTCTGCGGCTCCTACTATTAATATCGCTATTGCCACTACTACTTTTACTACTACTGTGATAGCTACTTCCACTACTACTGCTGCTGTTGCTACTACTACTGCTGTTGCTACTACTACAACTAATACTACTACAACTAGTACTACTATTGCTGTTGTTGCTATTATTGCAGCTACTACTATTGCTACTTGTCCTACAAGTACTACTATTGCATCTACTACTGCTGCTGCTACTACAACGACTACTTCTACTATTACTACTATTAGTACTGCTCTACTTCTTCTGCAACTACTACTACAACTATTGACACTACTTCTATAACTAAAACTATAACTACTAGTACTACTACTACTACTATTACTAATACTACTGCTAATACTGCTTCTGCTACTACTCTTACTATTGCTACAACTACTTCTGCATCTACTGCTAAGGCTACTACTACTACTGCAACAAGTATAGCTACTATTGCTACTACTAGTGCTACTGCTACTACCCTTGCTACTACTACTGCTGCTGCTGCTGCTATTACTACTACTACTACTACTACTACAACTACTGCAACTACTGCTATAATAGCTACTTTTACTACTATTCCTGCAGCAACTATAACTACTACTACACAACAACTACTACTAAAAATACAACAACTAAAACTAAAACTATAATACTATTGCTACTAAAACTACTGCTACTAATACTACTACCACTACTACTACTTTACTACTACTACTGCTGCTACAACTATTGCTACTACAATATCTAGCACTCCTGCTATTCCGGCTACTACAACTACTACTGTTACAACTTCTACAACTACTAGTACTGCTACTGGTACTACTAGTGCTTCTCCTACTACTACAACTTTTTCTATGACAACAACTACTATTACAACTTGTTTTACTACTTGTACTATTACTGTTACAACAACTATTGCTATAGCTACTATTACTACTACTATTGCTACTTTCGATACCACTATTAGTTCCATCCCAATTGCTGCTACTACTACTCCTTTCACTTCTCCTACTACTACTCCTAATACTGCTCCCAATATGCCTATCACTAATACTACTACTACAACTACTCCAACTACGCCTCCTACTCCAACTTCTTCTTCTACTACCACTAGTACAACAACAACTACTACTACAACTACTACTGCAACTACTTCTATTGTACTACTACTGCTATAACTACTACTGCAACTACTTCCGCTTTTATTACAACTACTAGTACAACTATGACTACTACTATTATGACTGCCACTACTCTGCTACTACTAGGACTACTACTACTACTATTATTATTACAGCTTCTTCTACTACTACTGCTGCTGCTGCTACTACTGCTACTACTAGTCCTATTACTACTTCCACTACCACTACTACGACCACTACTACTATTCCCACTATTACTAGTACTAGTACTACTATTTCTACTTCTACAACTACTATTACTACTACTATTGCTACTACTGCTTCAAGTACTATTACTACTACAAATACTACTACAACTACTACCCCTACTATTGCGATTACTGCTACTACTACAATTACTACTACTACTACCACATCTACTACTGCCACCAATGCTACTATTACTACTACTATTGCTACTTTCGATACCACTATTAGTTCCATCCCAATTGCTGCTACTACTACTCCTTTCACTTCTCCTACTACTACTCCTAATACTGCTACTAATATGCCTATCACTACTACTACTACTACAACTACTCCAACTATGCCTCCTACTCCAACTTCTTCTTCTACTACTACTAGTACAACAACTACTACTACTGCAACTACTTCTGTGGTACTACTACTGCTATAACTACTACTGCAACTACTTCTGCTCTTATTACAACTACTAGTACAACTATGACTACTACTACTTTGACTGCCACTACTCTGCTACTACTAGGACTACTACTACTACTACTATTATTACAGCTTCTTCTACTACTACTACTGCTGCTGCTACTATTGCTACTGCTACTACTATTATTAGTACATCTACAACAACTACTGCTGCTGCTGCAACTGCTAGTACTACTGCTACTACTAGTCCTATTACTACTTCCACTACTTTTACTATTACGACCACTACTACTATTCCCACTATTACTGGTACTAGTACTACTATTTCTACTTCTACAACTACTATTACTACTATGAATACTACTACAGCTACTACCCCTACTATTGCGATTACTACTGCTACTACTATTACTACTGCTACTACCACATCTGCTACTAACACCAATGCGATAATTTCTACTGCTATTACTATAATTGCTACTACTAATTCTGTTGCTACTCCTACTACTCCTCCTCCTATGACTACTTTTGCTCCTACTCTGACTATTACTACTGCTACTGCTCCTACTACTACCCCTACTCCTATACCTACTCCTATTAGTACTACAACAACAACAACTACTACCGCTATTTGTATAACTATTACAACTATTCTGTTACTATTACTACTACTACTACTACTATTGCTACTAGTGCTACTACTACTACAACAACTGCCACTTCAGCTGCTCCTGCTACTACTATGACAACAACAACTGCTGCTGCTGCAACAACTGCAAATCCTAGCACTACAACAATAACAACAACATCAACTACTGCTACTGCTACTACTACTACTGCTACTAACGCTACTACTGCTACTACTAATATTACTACTGCTTCTATAATTACTACTCCTACTACTACAACTACTTTTATTGCTATTATTATTACCACTATAAGTACTACTACTACTAGTACTACTACTACAACTACTACTAATAATGCTACTACTACTACTAGTACTACTACTATTACTACAATGACTACCAATACTACTTCTGCAACTACTACTACTACTACTACTAGTCCTCCTGCTACTACTACTATAATGACAACAACAACAACTACTACTACTACTACAACAACTACAACTGCTACTACCACTAGTACTACTACCTCTACTACTACTACTACTACTACTACGCTATTACTGCAACTACCTCTCCTACTACTTCAACAACAACTACTACTACTCCTACTACTTTTAATACTACTACTACTATAATAACAACAACAACAACAACAACAACAACAACAACAACAACAACAACAACTACTACTACTACTACTACTAATACTACTACTACTTTTCCTATTACAACTACAACAACTACTACTACTCCAACTACTTCTACTACTCCTCCTACTACTACTACTTCTACTCTTTACTGCTACTACAACAACTACTACTACTCCTACAATAACTACTACTACCACTCCTCCTCTGACTACTTCTACAATAATTACTGCTGCTACTATTACTACTACTATTACTACTACAACTACTTCTACTACTAATACTACTATGGTAACTAAAACTATTGCTACTACTGCGACTACTAATACTACTTGGATGACAAATATTACTACTACTATTTCTACAGCTACTTCAACTACTACTCCTACTACTACTACAGCTACAACTGCTACAATTGCTATTACCACTACTACCATTATAATTGAAAATACCACTATTGCTATTACCACTCTTGCTACTACTATTATGGCTGCTACATCTCTTATTATTGATACTACCACTACTCCAACTTTTACCACTGCTACTACTCCAACAACAACAACTACTACTGTTGTTGCTGCTACTACTACTACTCCTCCTACCACTATTGCCACTACTCCAACTACTACTGCTTCTGCTGCTACTCCTACTATTATTGCTTTGGCTACTACTACCATTCCTACTACACCTCAACTACTACTAATACTACTACTACTACTATTACTACTAATACTATTACTACTACTATAAACTACAACTACTATTGGTATTACTCCCCCTAAATAACAATTACTACTACTACAATAGCCGCTGCTACTACTAATGCTACTACTATTTCAACTAAACTTACTACTATTACTAGTACAACTAGTATTTCTACTACTACTACTACTCCTCCAACTACTACAATTGCTACTACTACTACTACTACTCCTACTCCTACTCCTACTACTCCTACTCTGACAATGATTCCTACTACTAGTCCTACCACTACCAGTATTACTACTACAATTACTACTGCTATTACTGCTAGTGCTACTTCTACTGCACCTACTACTACCACTACAGCTGCTACAACTAGTACTAATAATACTACTTCTACTACTACAACTACTCCTACTGCTACTACCACTACTCCTACTATTAGTATGACAACAACAACAATAACAACAACAACAACAATAACTACTACTACTACTACTACTACTACTACTACTACTACTACTACTACTACTACTACTACTCTTACTACTATTTCTACTACTATTACTCCTAATACTACTATAGCTACTACTACTACTACTAGTACTACTACCACTTCTACTACTCCTTCAACTACAACTAATACAAATACTACAATAACTACTTTAGCTACTTCTATGATTACTACTACTAATACTACTAGAACAGCTACTTCTACTACTATTACTATCGCTACTACTACCAACTCGACTACTACTATTACTACTACTACTACTACTACTATTACTACTACTTTTGATGCTACTTGCAACTACTAGTATGGCCACTTCTGCAACTACTACTACTGCTACTACTACTACTACTAATATTGCTATAACCATGATTGCTACTCCTACCACCCCTGCTACTACATTAGTAGTAGTAGTGGAAGTAGTAGCTATAGTAGTAGGAGTAATAGTGGTCATAGTAGTAGTAGAAGTTATAGTAGTAGTAGTAGTAGTTATGAAAGTAGTGGTAGTAGAAGCTAATATAGTAGTAGTAGTAGCAACAACAGTAGTTGTATTAGTAGTAGTAATAATAGCAGTAGTGGTGGTAATAGCAGTAGTAGCAACAGTAGTGGCAGTAGTAGCAACGGTAGCAGTTATAGCAAAAGAAGTAGTAGTAGTAGTAGTAGAAGTAGTAGTAGCAGTTAGTAGTAGTAGTAGTAGTAGCAATAGCAGTAGTAGCACTACTTGTAGTAGTAGTCATCATAGCAGTATTAGTAGTAGCAAAAGTAGTAGCAATAGAACTAGCAGCAATCATAGCTATAATAGCAGTAGCTATTGTAGAGTAGAAGTAATAACAATAATAGTAGTAGAAGTTATTATTGTAATAGCAGTTGTAGAAGCATTAGTAGGAGTAGCAGAAGTCATAGTAACAATAGAAGTAGTATTGGTAGTAGTAGTAATAGTAGCAGTAGTAGTAGTAGTAGTAGTAGTAGCAGTAGCAGTAGTTGTATTAGAAGTAGAAGTAGCACTAGTATACTTAGTAGTAGTTGTGACAATAGTCATAGCAGTAATAGCAGCAGACGTATTACTCGTAATAGTAGCAGTAGCAGCGGTAGTGGTAATTATTGTACTAGTACAAGTAAAAGTGGTAGTAGTAGTAGTAGTAGTTGTTGTTATTATAATAGTAGTAGTAATAGTAGTTAGACCAGGAGTAATAGTAGTAGTAGTAGTAGTAGCACATTAGCAGCAATATTAGCAGTAATGGTACTATTTGGAGTAGTAGTAGCAGTAGTAGTAGTATTATTGGTGGTGGTAGTAGTAGTAGTAATAGTAGTAATAGTAGCAGCAATAGGAGCAACATTAGTAGTAGAAGTAGTAGTAGTAGTAGTAGTAGTAGCAGCAGTAGTAGTAGTACCTATAGTAGCAGTAACAATAGGAGTAGCATTAGTAGTAGAAGTAGTAGTAGTAGTAGTAGCAACAGCAGTAGTAGTAGTACCCATTGTATTAGTAGCAATAGTAGCAGTAGCAGTAGTACTTGTAGTGGTAGTAGTAGCATTAGTAGTAGTAGTTGTAGTAGTAGTCGCTGAAGTAGTTGTAATATGAGAAGAAGTAGTAATAGCTAAGTTGTAGTAGCAGTAGCAGTAGTTGTACTAGTAGTAGAAGTATTTGTAGCAATAGTTGGTGAAGTAGAAGTAGTAGTAGTTGTAGCAATCGCAGTCATAATTATAGTCTTAGCAGTAGTACTAGTAGTATGTAAAGTAGCAGTACTAGAAGTGGTGGTACTAGGACTAATAGTAGTGGTAGTATTAGTGGTAGTAGTAGCGGTAGAAGCAGTAGTATAGTAGTACCAATAGTAGTTATTGTAGTAGCTACAGTAGTGGTAATAGAAGTAGTAGTGTACAAGCAGTAGTCGTAGTGGCTGTAGTCACAGTAACAGTAGTAGTAGTAGTACTACAAGTAGTATTTGTAGTAGTAGATGTAGTAGAAGTGGCAGTAGTAGTTGTAGTAGTAGAGGTAGTAGAAGTGGTAGTAGTAGTTGATGTAGTAATACTAGTAGTAGTAGTATTAGGATTGGTAGTTGTAGCTGACGTAGATGTAGTAGTAGTAGTAGTAGCAGTAGTTTTTGTTGTTGTAGTAGTAGTAGAAGGAGGAGGAGGAGGAGGAGGAGGAGTTGTCATTGTAGGAGTAGTAGAAGTAGTAGTACTAGTACTAGTATTAATAGGATTAGTAGTAGTAGTTGTTGTTATTGTTGTTATTGCTGTTGTTGTTCTAATTATGGTAGTGGTAGCAGTTGTAGTCATAGTAGTAATAGAAGTGGTGGTAGCAGTGTTGTGGCAGTTGTTGTAGAAGTTGTAGCCGTAGCAGTAGTTATTACAAAAGTTTTAGAAGTAGGGGAAGTAGTAGCAATAGTTGTAGATGCAATAGTAGTAGCAATGGTAGGAGTAGTACTATTTGTAGTTGTAGTAGTATTTGTGGTAAAGAAGATGTTGTTGTAATAGCAGAACTAGTAGCGGTAGTAGTAGCGATAGTAATTGTAGTTGTAATAGTAGCAGCAGTAGTAATAACAGTAGTAGTAGCCGTAGTAGAAGCAGAAGTATCAGTAGTAGCCGTAGTAGTAGCAGTAGAATTAGTAGTAGCAGTAGTAGTAGGAGCAGTAGTAGTAGAAGTAGCTGTAGTAGTAGTAGAAGTAGTAATAGAAAAAGCGGTAGTTGTAGTAGTGGTACTAGTAGCAGTACTAATAGTAGTAGCAGTAGTAATAGTAGTAGTAGTTGTTGTTGTACTAGTAGCGGTAGCTATAGGAGCAGTAGTAGTACTAGTAGTGGTAGTTGTAGAAGCAGTAGCAGCATTATTAGTAGTAGGATTAGTACTAGTAGGAGTAGCAGTAATAGCAGCAATAGTTGTAGTTGTTGTACTAGCAGTAGTAGTGGCCATAGTAGTAACTGTAGCAGTAGCAATAGCACTAGTAGTAATAGCAATAGAAGCAGCATAGGTAGTTGCAATTATGGTAGTAGTAGAAGGAGTAGTAGTAGTAGCAATAATAGCAGTAATAGTAATAGTAGTAGTAGTAATAGTAGGTGTAATAATAATAGTAGTAGTAGTTGTTATTGTAGTAGAAATTATAGTAGTAGTATTAATAGTAGTGACAGTGTTAGTAGCAGCAGTTGTAGTGATAGTATTAGCAGTAGTAGCAGCAACAACAACAACAATAGCAATAGTAGTAATAGTAGCAGTCGTACAAGTCGTAGTAGTGGTAGTAATTGTGGCAGCAGTAACAGTAGTAGCTATAGCAACAGCAGCAGCATTAGTAGTAGTCATAGTAGTAGTAGCAGTAGTAGTAACAATAGTAAGAGTACTAGTTGTGGTAGCAGTCGTAGCAGTAGTAGCAGTATTTGCTGTGGTAGTAGTCATAGTAGTAGTAGTATTTGCTGTTGTTGTAGTAGTTGCAACAGTAATAGTAGTAGTAGCAATAGTAGTAGTGGAAGTGGTAGTAATGGTACAAGTATCATAAGTAGTTGTAGTAGTAGCGGCAACAGTAGTCGCAATAGTAGCAATAGTAGTGCCAGTAGTAATAGGGGCAGTGGTAGCAATTGTAGTTGTAGTAGTAATAGTATTAGTAGTAGTAGCAGTAGTAGTAGTTGTAGTGGTCGTAGAAGTAATAGTAGTCATAGCAGTAGCAAAACTAGCAGAAGTGGTGGTAGTAGTAGTAGTAGCAGTAGAAGTTGTAGTAGCAATGGTAGTAGTCGTAAGTGCAGTAGCTGCAGTAGTACCGGTTGTAATAGTAGTAGTAGCAGCAGTAGTAGCAATAGTAGCAGTATCAGCAACAGCAGTAGTAGTAGCAGTAGTAGTTATTGTAGCAATAGCAGTAGTAGTGCAGAAGAAGTAGTAGTAGTAGCAAAAGTAGTATTAGTAGTAGTAGCAGTACTAGCAGTAGCTATAGTAGTAGTAGTATTAGTAGGAGTAGTAGTAGAAGTAGTAGTAGATGTAGTAGTAGTAGGTGTAATTGTTGTAGCAATAGTGGTAGAAGTAGCAGTAGTAGCAGTATTTGTAGAATCATTACATGTGGTAGTTCTAGCAGTAGCTATAGTAGTAGAAATACTAGTAGTTGTAGCAGTAATAGTAGTAGTTATAGTTTTAGCAGTAGTAGTGTAAGAAGCAGTAGTAGCAACCATAGTTGGAGGAGGAGGAGGAGGAGGAGTATTGGTAGTAGTTGTAGTTGTAGCAGCAGTAGTGGTAGTAGTAGTAGAAGGAGTAGATGTTGCAATGGTAGTAGTTATTGTAGTAACAACAGTCATAGCAACAGTAGTGGTAGTATTAGCAGCAGTAGTAGTATTAGTTATTGTAGAAGTAGCAGTAGTGGTATTAGTTGCAATAGCAGCAGCAGTGGTAGTAGTACCCGTCGTAGCAGTTGTAGTAGTATTAGTAGAAGTAGTAGTTAGTAGTAGTAGTAGCAGTAGTAGTGGTAGTAGTAGCAGTAGCAGTAGTCGCAATAGTAGTAGTAGTAGCAATAGTAGTAGTAGCAGTAGTAGCAGTAGTAGTAGTTAGTAGTGGCAGTAGTCATAGCAGAAGTAGTAGAAGTAGTAGTAGTAGCCAAAGTAGTGGCAGTACAAATAGTAGCAGTAGTAGTAGTTGTCATAGTGGTAGCAATTGCTGTCGTAGGAGCTGTTGCAATATTAGTAGTAGTAGTAGTAGTTATAGTAGTAGGAGTAGAAAAAGTCGTACTAGTAGTAGTAACAGTAGTAGTATTAGTAGTAGATGTAGTAGTAGCAGCAGCAACAGGAGTAGTAGTAGTAGTAGTAGTAGGAGTAGTAGTAGTAGAAGTAGTAGGAGTAGCAGTAGTTAATGTAGTAGTAGTAGATGTAGCAGCAGCACTCATAGCCATAGTAGTAGTCACAACAGCAGTCGTAGCAGTAGTTGTAGCTATAATAGTAGTAGCAGTGGTAGTAGAAATAGCAGCAGCAGTAGTAGTATTTGTAGTACTAGTAGAAGTAGAAGTTGTAATAGTAGTAGCAGTAGGAGTAATAGTTGTAGTAGTCGTCATAGTAGTAGTAATAAAAGTAGTTGGACTTGGTGTAGTAGTTGTTCTTGTAGAGGACATTAGCAACAATAGTAGCAATAATAGTACAAGTTGCAGTAGTAGTGGCTATAATAGTAGTAGTACTGATGGCAGCTATAGTAGCAGTAGTGGTAGTAGTAGTAGCTGGAGTTTCAATGGCGGCAGTAGAAGTAGGAGCAGCTATAGTAGTAGTAGTAGTAGCAGTAGTAGTAGTAGCACTCATAGTAATAGTTGTACTTGTAGCAGTAGCAGCAGCAATAGTAATAGTTGTATATTAGTAGAAGTAGTTGTTGTAGCAGCAATTATAGCTAAAATAGTGGTAATATGAGAAGTAGTCATAACAGTAGCAGCAGCAGCAGCAGTAGTAGCAGTTGTAGGAATAGTAGAAGAATTAGTAGCAATAGTAGTTGAAGTTGAAGTAGTTGCAGTATTAGTCGGAATAGAAGTCATAGTTGTTGTCTTAGCAATAGTAGTAGTATGAAAAGTAGTAGTGGTAGCAGTAGTAGAAATAGGACTACTAGTAGTGGTGGTAGTAGTAGCAGTAGTTGCGAAAGTAGCAATAGTAGCAATTGTAGTAGTAGTAGCAGTATTACGAGTTGTTGCAATAGCAATTGCAGGAGTAGTACTAGTAGTAGTAGTTGTAGTATTAGTATAAGTTGCAGAAGTAGAAATAGCAGCAGTAGTAGTAGCAGTATCAGTAGGAGCAATAGTAGTAGTTGCATGAGGAGTATGAGTAGTAGTAGTCATAGTATTAGTTGTAGTTATTCTTGTTGTTATTATTGTTGTTAGAGTAGTATTAGTAGTAGCAGTAGTTGTGGTTGCAATAGTAGTAATAGCAACAGTAGTAGTAATAGTAGTTGCCATAGCAACACTAGTAGTAGCTGTAGCAGTTGTAGTAGTGGCAGGAGTACTACCAACAGAAGTAGTAGTAGTAGAAGTAGTAGGAGTAGTAGTTGTTGTAGTTGTAGTAATAATAGTAGCAACAAGAGTATTCATCTTTATAGTTGCAGTAGTAGTAGCGCTAGTAGCAGTACTTGTAGAAGCAGTTGTTACGACATTAGTAGCAGCAACAACAACATTAGTAGTAGTAGTTGTAGCAGACATAGTAGTAGTATTAGTGGCAGTAGCATTAGTAGCAGTAGCAGCATTAGCTACAGCGGCTAAAGGGGTAGTAGTCGTTGTAGTCGTAATAGTAGAACAAGTAGCATTAGTCATGCTATCTATAGTAGCAGTAGTAGTTGTCATAGTAGGTGCAGTACTGGTAGTACAAGTAGTAGCAGAAGCAACAGCAGTACTAGTTGCAGTAGTCAAAGTCATTGTAGCATTAGTAGCAGTAGCTGTAGTAGTAGTTGTTGTAGTAGGAGCAGTACTAGCAAAAGCAATAGTAGTATTAGTAGTACTAGTAGTACTAGTAGTAGTAGTAGTAGTAGTAGTACTAGTACTAGTAGTAGTAGTAGTAGTACTAGTACTAGTAGTAGTTTGGAAGGTGTGCAAAGAATAAAACACTGTAGCTCTACTGTAGCCGTACAGACAGCTGTCACTGTAGCTGACAGACAGCTGTCACTGTAACTACTGTAGTCGTACAGACAGCTGTCACTGTAGGACAGCTGTCACTGTAGTAGTCTGTACTCTAGTATAGGGTTACTGTGCATAGGACGGTGACCACTGTACGTAGAGGCGGTGTGCACTGTAGCAGAACACTGTACACTGTAGCAGGTACACTGTACACTGTAGCAAGTACACTGTAGCACTGTAGCGCACTGTAGCAAAATGACGTAAGCGCTTACGTCATGAGCTCAGCCCGCCCTCTATATAAAGGGGGCGGCAGTCCCATTGTAAGCATGTCCAAGGAGTCTGTAGATTGTCCAGAAGAGCAATAAGAATCTGAGAGTTTTCCATATCTCTTTCTTATTTCTTGTTGTTCTCCACTCGAAATCGACAAAAGAGCGCAGAGCTTCCGCAGATAACCGCCGGGAGTCCCGTATAACCGGGCGGTAACACACATGGTATCAGAGCTTGTCAAAGATATGGCAGCGTAAACACCTTCGAGGTCGAGGTGCTAAGAGTATGAGGTAAGGGTTCGTTCTTGCCATTTCCTGTCCTGTATTACCGTGTTAAGACTTGGGTTGAGTTCATTGATTACGAATTCTCGTCCTTTATGGTATTATGTGGATTAGGCGGTGACTGATCTGAGAAAAAGAACAGGCCCTAACTTGGCAGTTGAGGCAGGAGGCCTGTTGTAAGTCCAAGGGCACGCCTGTGTGATCTCAGTGTAGTCTATTCCTAATCTGGAACTTATCTCTAGGATGGTTTTGGTAATTATGAATTAAGCTTATATATCTGACGCATGGGAAAAATCTATTCAGGAATGGTATGAGCATTCCCGAACCTCTAATCTCGAATACCTTGACCTTGCTTTAACTTCTAAAGTTACAACAAACCAGCTAGCACATAATCTTGCTGTAATCTACGACAAGACTTGCCTGTCATCAAAAGTTCACCTAAAGAACTTTAAACAAGTACTTGAACTGTGCCAGAACATCACACGAGAGATCTAGGGACTAAGAGACTCTCTGACGAACTTGACAACTGTCATACTTGACAGTAGAACTTTCACACAACAAGACGCCAGGGAACTTGCACTTGAAACAACCAGGCTACTTCCGCAACCAGAGAAGGATAGTCTAGCACTATCCCTACACACCAGTGAAAACCTTGCTCAGGTAAAAAGGCTTCTTTTTCAGCTAGAGCAAAGCGGCATCACCCAGAGGCCGCAGGAGGCCCAAGGAAGCCTAAGGGTTTTCAAAAACCCTTTCGACATACTCAAGGAGGAGCAGGAGAAGCTTGAAGGCGAATGACGTCAAGGCCGAACATCCAGTTGGCCTTGGAACAACCGTCAACATCGTCTCCACTCTTCGAAGACCAGATTCGAGGATACAGGAGAACTCATCGGCGCCTTCACACTGCCCAGCAAGCAACAAGAAGGGTGGGCCAGTTCCTCATGGGGCGGAGCACCCCACAGCATACCTTGGAACAGCAACTTGATCCACAGGTACAGCTGAAATTGTCGATGCAGGAGAGAGCTGCAATCGTCCCTGCAGAGGTTCTCTACCACTTCTGAAGGGATGATGTACACCATAAGGTGTACACGCACAGATCGGAGGAGTCGATCTTGTGTGTCAACAACAACCAAGTGGACCTTTCCTTCATCCAAGAGGAGAGCTACCACCAGCTGCAAAGAAGCGAAATGCAGTACATACACCTTGGGGTACTGCAGCTTCGAATCCAGACACTACACCGACAGGAGGTCGGAACAATCGCACTGATTGTCTTTCGAGATGGTCGGTGGGCAGGAGACAAGGCCATATTGGCCACAATGGAGGTCGATCTGGCTAAGGGCAGCCAGTTAGTTTATGTCATACCAGACATAATGCTAACTATTGGAGATTTTTACAAGAATCTCCAAGTCTCTATCCTGACCAAAGGATATGAAAACTGGCAGAATGGAGAATCCAATCTGCTCATCACCAGGGGACTGGTCGGACGGCTATCGAATACTCCAAACGTAGGTTTCGCCTACGAAATTCAAGGGGTCGTGGACTACCTGGCAAGCCACGACGTACATGCCCTCCCAGGACGCAGGTACTCTGCTGGAACACTACAGGGATGAAGCTGGGTTGTGCGACCAACCCAAGTGCTTACCCCAACACAACCTGAAGAGGTGACCAGCAGGAGCCTCCTTGACGGGAGTATCTCCCTCCGATTCGAAGGATACAAGCCAGTGGAAAAACACAGGAGGTCATGTTACCTCGAATGAGATGAGGAAGTCCAGAGCGACAAGGAGGAGCTCAAAGCCACTCATATACTCACCGTCCTAATAGATGAAGCAGCACAAGATGAGGAGAGCGATGACGAAAGCTATTTCCATCGCCTTCTGAACCAGGACTTTCTAGAAGGAGACCTGGACTACCCGTCCCCAGCAACAAAGTGGGACGTATACCCTGATGACGAGGAAGTGTACGACAACCCCTTCCAGCATGAGGAAGGTAACACCTGCACTATTCCTATAATGAATATCATAGCTGCAGGATGTGAAGCTGAGCCGGAGATGGAATACCCGGTACTGAAAAAATTAACTGAGCAATTGTACGCAAGTACAATAACTTCGGCGGCATCTCCACACCGTCCATACATGCCTCCAGAAGATGCTGCTATGGGTCCCCCGGGCTACCCGCCAGCTACAAACACAGTCCCGTCAACGTCCCGGATGACACCCACATTTGAGCAGCGAAGCCAAGGAAGGTTCCAGAGAGGCTTCAACAACGAAATGTGGACCCTACCTTCTGCTCAGCAGAATAGCAGGGCTATGTTCGTGATTCCCGAGCAGCTCGGCCTCTTTGATGAGGCATTTTCCAGGTGGGAGGCCATTACAAGGAACCACATTGCGGGCATAGGATTCACGGACACGAGGGACAAGATCGAGTACATCGAGAACCTTCTAGGCGAGGCTGAAAGGCTCGTCTGGGTGCAATGGCGCATGCAGTATGGAAATGAGTACCAAGCCACCATTGCTGCAGGAGAAGGAAGAGCTGGCACTCAAAATATCCTCTCCCAGATGAGAAGGGTATTTTCATTAGAAGATCCAACGCAAGGGTCAACCCTTGCCCAAAATGAAGCTTACCGGGATCTTGAACGTCTTTCATGTGAAAATATAAAAGATATATTATTTTACATGAATGACTATCTCAGGCTTGCAACAAAGACAGGAAGGCTATTCATCAGCACGGAGCTATCCGAAAAATTCTGGATGAAGATGCCGGGAGAACTAGGCCGAAGAATGAAGACGGCCTTTGACCAACAATACCCGGGAGCCAACATAGGTGTGATCCCGAGGATTCTCTTCGCCTACAAATTTCTCGAAGAAGAATGTAAGGATGCTGCATTCAAAAGGTCCCTCAAGGACCTTTCTTTCTGTGGTAAGATCCCGATCCCAGGTTACTACACCAAGGAGAAAAAGTACGGGGTCAGAAAGGCGAAGACATACAAAGGGAAGCCGCACGACACTCATGTGCGGATAGAAAAGAGGAAGCACTTGGTACGCAACAGAAAATGCAAGTGCTACCTCTGCGGTAATGAAGGGCACTTTGCAAGAGAATGCCCGAATGACAGGAGGAGCGTAAAGAGTTTTGCCATCTTCGAGCAGCTCAACGTTCCCGAGGAGTATGAACTCATCTTCGTGAAGGAAGGGGAGGAACAAAGTGATGCCATCTTCAGCATCTCTGAAGGAGAGGACACTCAAAGCCTTCAGTACTCTCTCAGCCCCCTTATACATGAGGAAGTCATCTATGCCCTCGGTGAGATAGGAGAATGGGATACCTTAGGGGAACCCAGCGGCAGGTTTGACTACTATGTACGCTATTCTCCGCCTCCATCTTTTTACTACGACTTTCCTGTAGTAGCAACCGGATGGGGCGATGATGAGGAGGAACCTGCTGAGTCCACCACTTCCCCAATACAGCCCCAGCAAGGAGAAGCTTCTTCTGCCTTGAATGAAGACGAAGTAGGACATCGCCCTCTACCACAAGAGGGGGAGAGGTGTTCGTATTACCAACACCAGACCATGGAGGCACACTGCCTCAATTATAGATTTACAGCCTGCAACTTGTGCGGGCCACACTATGATAAAAAGCAGGAGCCAACTACATCAGCCTCGCTTGTACCATGTCCTTCCCAGAAGCTGCTGCAAGAGCAGCAACACTACGTTACGTGGTGTGAAAAGGAGATCAAGAAGCTGCAAAGGAAGGTAGCATATTACAAGCAACAGGCTCGGGAGCTCAACAAAAGCCGACAGGAAAATACTTCACCACCATCTGAGAACGACTACATCTCCTCAGCTGCTTCGGTCGACCCCTTTTCTGCAAAGGAGACCTTCTTAGTAGCTGACTTTCCCGAACCCTGCCAGCACCAACCTCGGCAACGATGACCACGTCGACAGCATCACCGCTCTCGCCGCCACTGCGCAACACTACCATCAGATGCTACAGACGACACCATAGCTACACCAGCAAACGCTATCCCCACAGACCCGGCTCCACGCAAAGTGATGCCAGCAAACCAGTGGAGGCGACGTCTCCAAGCGACCTAGCCCAACAACCCAGCAAGTCCAAAAGGAAAAGGCCCTAGTACCAGTAGCAAGTAAGCCGCCACGACTAGCAAGCGGAGCGTGATGGGAAGGTGTGCAAAGAATAAAACACTGTAGCTCTACTGTAGCCGTACAGACAGCTGTCACTGTAACTACTGTAGTCGTACAGACAGCTGTCACTGTAGGACAACTGTCACTGTAGTAGTCTGTACTCTAGTATAGGGTTACTGTGCATAGGACGGTGACCACTGTACGTAGGGGCGGTGCGACTGTAGCAGAACACTGTACAGTGTAGCAGGTACACTATACACTGTAGCAAGTACACTGTAGCACTGTAGCAGTGGTAGAAGTTATTGTTGTAGAATCAGTATTAGCCATAGCAAAAGTAGGTGCAATAGTAATAGAAGTAGGGGAAGTAGTAGTAATAGCTATAGCAGTAGTAGTTGTAGCTGCAATAGTAGTAGTGGTAGTGGTAGTATTAGTAGTTTTAGACACAGTAGTAGTAGCGGTAGTAATTATAGTAGTAGTAGTAGTAGCAATAGCAATAGTTGTGGTAGTAGCAGTAGTAGTAGCAATAGTAGTAGTAGTAGCCATAGTAGCCACAGTAGAAGTAGTAGTAGGAGGAGGAGAAGCCGTAGCGGTAGTAGCAGTAGTAAAAGTAGAAGTAGTAGTAGTAGTAGCCATAGCCGTAGTAATAGTAGTAACAACAGCAGTAGTAGCGGTAGTTATCGTACTAGTAGCGGTAGTTGTAGAAGTATTAGTAATATTAGTAGTAGCTGCAGTAGTAGTAGTATTACTAGTAGTAGTTGCAGTACCAGTTCTAGTAGTTGTTGTAGAAGTAGTACTAGTAGTGGTAGTAGTAGCAGCAATAGAAGTAGTAGTAGTACAAGTAGTAGTAATTGCAACAGCAGCAGTAGTACTAGTACTAGTAGTTGTAGCCGTAGCAGCAGTCGCTGTAGTGGTAGTAGTGCTACTACTAGTAGTAGTAGTAGCAGTAGTAGTAGCAATAGTAATAGTAGTAGTAGCAATAGTAGAAGTAGTAATATCAACACTACCAGTTGTAGTAGTGTTGTAGTAGTAGCAGTAGTAGTGTCAGTAGTAGCAGTAGTAGTTTCAGTTGTTGTTGTTGTTGTTGTTGTTGTAGTAGTAGTAGTAGTAGTTGTTGTTGTTGTTGTTGTTGTTGTTGTAGTAGTAGTAGTAGTAGCTATAGTAGTATTTGGATTAGTGGTGGCAGTAGTACTAGTAGTAATAGTAGTAGCAACAGTAGTAGCAACAGTACTTGTAGTAGGGTTTAGGGTTTAGCTTTTAGGGTTTAGGGATTATGGTTTTGTAGCAGTAGTTGTAGCAGTAGTAGTGGTAGTAGTAGCAGTTGTAGGAATTGTATTAGTAGTAGTGGTAGTATTCGGATTAATAGTAACAATAGTAGTAGTAGTTGCAGAAGCAGCAACAGCAGTAGTAGTAGCAGCTGTTGTAATAGTAGTATTAGTAGAAGTAGTAGTATCTGTATTAGTAGTTGTAGTAATAGTAGTAGTAGCGTTAGGAATAGTCGCAATAGTGTCCGTCGTAGCAAGACTACTATCAGTAGTAGTAGTTGCAGTAGCTGTAGTAGTTGGTGCAGGAGTAGTAGTAGTAATAGTAGTAGCAGCAGTAGGAGCAGTAGTAGTAGTATTAGTAGTAGTAGCTGTAGTGGTACTTCTGGTCTTAGTAGAAGTACGAGCAGCACTCATAGCCGTACTAGTAGTAGCAGTAATAGTAGAAGCAGCAGTAGTAGTAATAGTAGTAATAACAACATTAGTAGTAGTGCCAGCCACAGCAGCAGTAATACTAGTAGAAGTAGAAGTTGTAGTAATAGTAGTAGTTGTTGTTGTTGTTGTAGTAGCGATAGTTGTAGCAGTTGTTTTAAAATTAGTATGAGTAGTAGTAGTAGAAGTATTAGAATTAGTAGAAGTAGTAGTAGCAATATTAGTAGTAGGAGTTAGTGTAGGAGTAGTAGTAGGAATTATAGTATGAGTTGGAGTAGGAGTAGTAGTTGTTGTCATTTTAGTACCTGTAGGAGTTGGAGTAGAAGTTGCAGTGGTTGTAGTAGTAGTACTGTAGGAGTAGTAGTAGTAGAAATAATAGTTGTAGTAGTCGTACTAGTAGTATAAGTAATAGTAGTAGGACTAGGAGTAGTAGTAGTTGTAGTAGTAATAGTACAATAGTGGCAATAGTAGCAGTAAATGTACTAGTTGGAGTAGTAGTAGCAGTAGTAGCAGTATTAGTGGGCACAACAGTAGTAATAGTAGCAGTAGCAGTAGTAGTAGTGGTAGTGGGAGTGGTACTAGCAACATTAGTAGTAGTAGCAACAACACTAGCAGAAGAAGTAGTATTCACAATAGCAGTAGTAGTAGTATTACCCGTAGTAGCAGTATCAGCAGTAGCAGTAGCAGTAGTAATAGTTGTAGTTATAGCAGAAGTTGTAGTTGTAGTATATTAGCAGCAACAGCAGCAGCAGTAGTAGTCATAGCTAAGGTAGTGGTAATATAAGAAGTATTAGTAGCTGTACTAGTAGTAGCAAAAGTAGCAATTGTAGTAGTAGTAGATGTATTAGTAGCAATAGCAGGTGAAGCAGATGCAGTAGTAGTAGTAGTAGCAATAGTTGTCATAGAGGTAGTCTTAGCAGTTGTTGTAATAGTGAGAAAAGTTGTTGTTGTTGTTGTTGTAGTAGTAGTAGTAGTAGGACAAATAGTAGTGGTAGTAGTAGTAGTGGTTGTAGCGGTTGTAGCAGCAGTAGTAGGTACAAATAGTAGTGGTAGTAGTAGTAGTGGTTGTAGCGGTTGTAGCAGCAGTAGTAGCAGTAGTAGTCATAATAGAAGTAGCAGTGCAGAAGCAATAGTCATAGTGGTCGTACACACAATAGCAATAGTAGTTGCAGTAGTACTACTACTAGTAGCTGTAGTAATAGATGTAGCAGAAATAGTAGTAGCGGTTGTAATAGTTGCAATAGTAGTAGTAGTAGTAGGATGAGTAGTGGTAGTAGTAGGAGCAGTAGAAGCAGTAGCAGTAGTTGTAGAAGTAGTAGTAGGTGGAGGAGGAGGAGTAGTATTAGTAGTGGTACTAGTAGTAATAGCTATAGGAGTAGTATTACTAGTGGTACTAGTATTAGTAGTAGTACCAGTAGTTGTAGAAGAAGTAGAAGTAGTAGATGTTGTAGTAGCAACAGTAGTAGCATTAGAAGCAGGAACAGCAGCAGCAGTAGTAGTAGTAGATGTGTAAGTAATAGCAAAAGTAGTAGAAGTAGTAGAAGTACAAGTAGTAGTAGTAGTATAAGTTGTAGTAGTAGTAGTAGTAATAGTAGGAGTAGCAGTAGTAGTAGTCGTGGTTGCAGTAGTAGAGGTAGTTGTTGTTGAAGCAGTATTAGCCATAGCAGTAGTAGGTGCAGAAGTTGTAGAAGTAAGGGAAGTTGTAGTAATAGCTGTAGCAACTGTAGTTGTAGCTACAATGATAGTAGTCGTAGGAGTAGTAGTATTAGTAGTGATAGCAGTATCAGTAGTTTTAAACGCAATAGTAGTAGCAGTAGTAGCAGTAGCAAAAGCTGTAGTAGTAGCCGTAGTAGCAATAGTAGTAGTTAAAGTAGTAGCCATAGTAGCCGTAGTAGAAGTAGTAGTAGTAGTAGTAGTAGGATCAGCAGTAGCGGTAGTAGCAGTAGTAGAGGTAGAAGTAGTAGTAGTAGTAGCGGTAGCCGTAGCAATAGTAATAGAAGCAGCAGTAGTAGTAGTGGTAGTTATCGTACTAGTAGTGGTAGTTGTAGAAGTAGTAGTAGTATTAGTAGCAGCAGCAGAAGTAGTAGTATTACTAGTAGTAGTTGCAATAGCAGTTCTAGTGGTTGTAGAAGTAGTACTAGTAGTGGTAGTAGTAGCAGCAATAGTAGTAGTAGTACAAGCAGTAGTGATAACAGCAGCAGGAGTAGTAGCAATAGCAGTAGCCACTGTTGTGGTAGTAGTAGTAGTAGCAATAATAGTAGTAGCAGTAGTAGTTGCAATAGTACTAGTAGTAGCAGCAATAGTAAAAGTAGTAGTATCAACAGTTATAGTAGTAGCTAGAGTTGTAGCAGTAGCAGTAGCAGTAGCAGTAGTGACAGCTGTAGTAGTAGTTGTTGTAATAGTTGTTGTTGTTGTTGTCGTAGTTATAGTAGTAGTAGTAGTAGTAGTAGTAGTAGTAGTAGTAGTTGCAGTAGTAATAGTAGTAGTAGTAAGTATTCGGATTCTTGGTAATAGTAGTAGTAGTAGTAATAGCAGTAGCAATAGTAGTTGCAAAAGTAGTTATAGCAGGGTTTAGGGTTTAGGGTTTTGGGTGTAGGTTGTAGGGTTTTGGGTTTATGGTTTTGTAGTAGTAGTTGTAGCAGCAAGGGTAGTTGTAGTAGTAGCAATTGTAGTAATAGTATTAGTAGTAGTGGTAGTATTCGAATAAGTAGTAGCAATAGTAGTAGTAGTAGTAGCAATAGCAGTAGTAGCAGTAGTAGTAGTAGTAGTAGCAGTTGTAGAAGCAGCATTAGTAGAAGTAGTAGTATTCGGATTAGTAGTACTAATATTAGTAGTAGTAGTGGTAGCAGTAGTAGTAGTAGTAGTAGTAGTAGCAGCTGTAGTAGTAGCAATGTGCCAGTCGTAGCAGGACTACTACATGTAGCAATAGTTATAGTAGCAGCAGTAGTAATAGCAGTAGTAGTAGTGGTAGTAGTCGTAGTAGTAGTAGTAGTAGTAGTAGTAGTAGTAGTAGTAGTAGTATTAGTAGTATTAGTAGTAGAAGTTGCAGTAGTACTTCTATTGCTAGTAGAAGTTGGAGCAGCACTCGTAGCTGTACTAGTAGTAGCAGTAATATTGGAAGCAGCAGTAGTAGTAATAGTAGTAACCCAGCATCAGCAGCAGTACCAGCTGCAGCAGTAGTAGTAGTACTAGTAGAAGTAGGTGTTGTAGTAATAGTAGTTGTTGTTGTTCTTGTAGTAACAGCTGTTGCAGCAATTGTCATAATACTAGTATTAGTATTAGTAGTAGTAGTAGTAGTAGTAGTAGGAGTTGGAGCAGGAGTAGTAGTAGGAGTTGGAGTAGGAGTTGGAGTCGGAGTCGTAGTAGTTGTTGTTAAAGTACCTATAGGAGTTGGAGTAGGAGTAGTCGTGGCTGTAGTAGTAGTAGTAGTAGTAGTAGTAGTAGTAGAAATAGTAGTTGTAGTAGTAGTATAAGTAATAGTATTAGGACTAGGAGTCATAGTAGTTGTAGTAGTAATAGTACTAGTTGGAGTAGTAGTAGCAGTAGTAGCAGTAGTAGTGGTAGTAGGAGTGCCAAAAGTAGCATTAGTAGTAGGAGCAGCAGCACTAGCAGAAGTAGTAGTAGCAGCAACAACAATAGTAGTAGCACCCAAAGTAGCAGTATCAGTAGCAGCAGTAGTAGTTGTAGCAAAAGCTGTAGTAGTAGTATATTAGAAGCAGCAACAGTAGTAGTAGTTGTTGTAGCTAAGGTAGTGGTAATATGTGAAGTAGTAGTAGTAGCTATACCAGTAGTAGCAGAAGTAGTAGTAGTAGATGTATTAGTAGCAATAGCAGGTGAAGCAGATGCAGTAGTAGTAGTAGCAATAGTTGTTATAGTTGTAGTCTTAGAAGTAGTTGTAGTAGTAAGAAAAGTTGTAGTTGTTGTAGTAGTAGTAGTAGGACAAATAGTAGTGGTAGTAGTAGTAGCGGCTGTAGCGTTTGTAGCAGTAGTGGTAGTAATAGGAGTAGTAGCAATAGCAGCAGTAGTAGTCGTAATAGAAGTAGCAGTGCAGAAGCAATAGTCATAGTGGCCGTATTCGCAGTAGTAATAGTAGTCGGAGTAGTACTACTACTAGTAGTTGTAGTAGTAGCTGTATCAGAAGTAGTAGTAGCCATTATAGTAGTAGTAATAGTAGTATTAGTAGGGGCAATAGAAGCAGTAGCAATAGTTGTAGAACTAGTAGTAGGTGGAGGAGGAGTAGTAGTATTAGTCGTGGTACTAGTAGTAGTAGCTATAGGAGTAGTATTAGTAGAGGTACTAGTATTAGTAGTAGTACAAGTAGTTGTAGAAGAAGTAGTAGTAGATGTTGTAGTAGCAACAGTAGTACTATGAGCAGCAGTAGTAGTAGTAGTAATTGTAGAATAAGTAAAAGTAACAGTAGAAGTAGTCGAAGTAGTAGAAGCAGAATAAAAAGAAGAAGAAGAAGAAGAAGTTGTAGTAGTAGTAGTAATAGTAGAATAAGTGAAAGTAACAGTAGAAGTAGTCGAAGTAGTAGAAGTAGAAGAAAAAGAAGAAGAAGAAGAAGAAGTTGTAGTCATGGTAGCAGTAGTAGAAGTAGTTGTTGTAGAAGCAGTATTAGCCATAGTAGTAGGTGCAGAAGTAGTAGAAGTAGGGGAAGTAGTAGTAATAGCTGTAGCAGCAGTTGTTGTAACTTCAATGGTAGTAGTTGTAGGAGTAGTAGTATTAGTAGTGATAGCAGTATTAGTAGTTTTAGACGCCGTAGTAGTAGCGGTAGTAATTATAGTAGTAGTAGTAGTAGCAGTAGTAATAGCTGCAATAGTAGCAGTAGTAGTAGCAATAGTAGTAGTAGTAGTAGTCGTAGTAGCCACAGTAGAAGTAGTAGAAGTAGTAATGGGAGCAGCAGTAGCGGTAGGAGCAGTAGTGGAAGTAGAAGTTGTAGTAGGAGTAGCAGTTGCCGTAGTTATAGTAGTAGCAGCAGCAGTAGTAGTAGTGGTAGTTATCGTACTAGTAGTGGTAGTTGTAGAAGCAGTAGTAGTATTAGTAGCAATAGTAGTAGTAGTAGTATTACTAGCAGTAGTTGTAGTAGCAGTTCTAGTAGTGGTTTTAGAAGTAGTACTAGTAGTGGTAGTCATAGCAACAATAGTAGTACTAGTAGTACAAGCAATAGTAATAGCAGCAGCAGTAGTAGTACTAGTACTAGTAGTAGTGGCAGTTGCAGCAGCCGCTGTAGTAGTAGTACTACTACTACTAGTAGTAGCAGTAGCAATAATAGTAGTAGCAGTAGTAGTGGCAGTAGTAGTAGCAGTAGTAGTAGCAGTAGCAGCAATAGTAGAAGTACTAATATCAGCAGTACCAGTAGTAGTAGGAGTTGTAGTAGTAGCAGCAGCAGTAGTGTCAGTAGTAGCATTAGTATTAGAAGTAGTAGTCATAATAGTAGTACTAGCGGTAGCAGTAGTTGCAACAGTAGTAGCAGTAGCAGTAGTAGGAGTTGTAGGAAAAGTACTAGTAGTAGTAGTAGTTGTAGTTGTAGCAGAGGTAGTAGTAGAAGTAGTAGTAGTTGTAGTAGATGTAGTTGTCGAAGTAGTGCTATTAGTAGCAGTAGTAGTAATTATAGCAATAGTTGGTGTTGTTGTTGTTGTAGTTGTAGTAGTGGTAGTAGTAGTAGTCATAGAAGTAGCAGTAGCAGCTGTGGCGGTAGTAGTAGCAGCAGCAGTAGAAGTAGTGGTACCACTAGCAGTAGTAGGAGTAGTAGTAGTATTAGGAGAAGTAGTTGTTGTTGTTATTGTAGGAGATGTTGTAGTAGTATTTGTTGTTGTTGTTGTTGTAGTAGTAGTAGTAGTGGCAATATTGGTAGTAGTAAGTAGAAGTAGCATTATTAGCAAGAGTAGTAGTGGTAGTAGTAATAGTACTAGTAGAAGTGGTTGTAGTAGTCATAGCAGTAGTAATTGTAGTAGTAGTAGCAGTAAGAGCATCAGTAGCAATAGTAATAATTGTTGAAGTTGTGCCAGCAGCAAAAGTTTTAGTATTAGTAGTAGTAGTGGTACTAGATGTGGAAACTATTGTACAGTGGTAGTAGTCGCAAGTGCTACAGATGCAGCAGTAGTGGTAGGAGTAGTGTAGTAGTAGTAGTTGTTGCAGCAGCAGCAGTAGCAGTAGTAGTAGTTGTAGCAGTTGTAGTAGTAGCCATGGTAGCCGTAGTAGCAATAGTAGTAGTAGGTGTAGTACTAGTAGTAGAAGTAGTAGTACTATTAGAAGTAGTCGCAGTAGTAGAAGTAGTAATAGTAGTAGTAGTAGTAATTGAAGTAGTACTAGACCTAGTAGTAGTAGTAGGTGGAGTAGTAGTAGTAGTAGAGACAGTAGCGGTGATAGGAATAGTAGTAGTATGAAAAGTGGTAGTTCCAGTAGTAACAGTAGTACTAGAAGTAGTAGTAGTTGTAGTAGTAAAAGCAGTAGTTGCAATTTTAGTAGTAGTAGTACAAGCAACAACACTAGCAGCCGTAGTAGCAGTAGTAGTAGTAGCAGCAGTTGTAGGTGCAGTACCGGTAGTAGTAGTAGTGGTAGTAGCAAAAGTTGCAGTGGTAGCAGCATTAGTTGTAGAATTAGTGGTAGCAGCAGCTGCTGTAGTTGTAGTAGTAGTAGTAGCAGTAGTAGTATTAATAGTATTAGTAGTAGCAGTAGTGGTAGTAGTATCAGAAGTAGCAGTAGCAGTGGCAGTAGTAGCAGCCATAGCAGTTGTAGCAATAGTTGTAGTAGTAGAAGGAAGAGCCAGAGTAGTAGTAGTAGTGGTACTTAGTGGTAGCAGTACAAGTAGTAGAAGTAGTAGCAATAGCAGTAGTTATATTATTAGTGGTAGTAGTAGTAGTCATAGCAATAGTTGTAACTGTAGTTATAGATGCAAAAGTAGTAGCAGTAGAAGTTGTAGTCGTAGTACTAGTAGCAGTCATAGCAGAGGCCGTTGCAATAGTAATAGCAGTTGTAGTAGTAGCAGCAACTATAGTAGTGGTAGTAGTACTAGAAACAGTAGCAGTAGTAGTAGCATTAGTCGAAATAGCAACAGTAGTAGTAACAGTAGTAGTAGTATTAATAGAAGTAGTAGTAGCAGTAGTTGTTGTAGGAGTAGTAGAAGTAGCTATAGCAATCGTAGCCATGGTAGTAGTCATAGCAGTAGTCGTAGTTGTGGTAATAGAAGTAATAGTAGCAGCAGTAGTAGTAATAATAGTAGTAGAAGTAGCAGTAGCACTCGTAGCCATAGTAGTAGTCATAGTCGTAGTCGTAGTTGTTTTAGTAGTAGTAATAGTAGCAGTAGTAGTAGTAATAATAGTAGTAGCAGTAGCAGAAGCTGTTGTAGTAGTAGTACTAGTAAAGGTAGAAGTAGCAGTCGTAGTAGTAGTACTAAAAGTAATAGTAGTAGGGCTAGGAGTAGTGGTGGTGGTGGTGGTGGTGGTGGTGGTGGTGGTAGTAGTAGTAGTAGCAGCAAAAGTAGTAGTAATAGTACACTAGCACAATAGTAGCAGTAATAGTACTAGTTAGAGGAGTAGTAGTAGTGGTAGCAGTATTAGTTGTAGTTGTTGTAGCAGCAACAGTAGAAGTAGTAGTTCTAGCAGCAGCAGCAGTAGTTGTAGTAGAAGGACTAGCAATAGCAGTAGTAGTAGCAGTAGTAGTAGTTGTTGTTGTAGCAAAAGTACTACTACTGGTAGTAGTATTAGTAGTTGCAGCAGGAGCGGTAGTGGCAGTAGTAGTAGTAGTAGTAGTGGTGGTGGTGGTCGTAGCAGCAGCAGCAGCAGTAGTAGTAGTAGTAATAGTAGTAGTTGTTGTTGTAGCAACATTAGTAGTAATAGTAGTAGTAGTAGATGTTGTAGAAGCAATAATAGTAGTAATAGAAGTAGTAGCAGTAGCAACAATGGTAGTAGTAATAATAGTACTAGTAGTAGCAGTAGTAGCAGTAGTAGTAATAGTAGTATTAGTAGTAGTAGTTGCATTTGTAGTAATAGTAGTAGTTGTACTAGCAATAGCTACAATAGCAGTAGTAGTATTACCAGTAATAATAGTAGTAGAAGTAGTAGTTGTTGTCGTTGTTGTTGTAGTAGCTGCAGCAGTAGTAGCAGGCGCAGTAGTAGTAGTACTAGCAGCAACAGTAGTTGTAGCAGTAATAGCACTAGCAGTAGTTGTTGTTGTTGGAGAAGTAGTAGTTGTTGTTGTTATTGTAGTTGGTGGAGAAGTAACAGTAGTAGTTGTAGTAGAAGTAGTTATCGAAGTAGAACTATTAGTAGCAGTATTATTAATAGTGGTAGTAGTAGTAGTAGTGGCAATAGTAGTAGTAGCAGCAGTAGTAGTAGCAGTTGTAGCAGTAGTAATAAAAGTTGTAGTAGTAGTGGGAGCCATAATAGTGGAAGCAGTAGAAGTAGCAATAGTAGTAGTAAAAGCAACACTATCAGTACTTGTAGTGGCAGTAGTAGTAGCAGTAGGTGTAGTAATATGAGAAGTAATCGGAGCAGTAGTAGTAGTTGTAGTAATAGTTGCTATCATAGTAGTTGTAGTAGTTGTAGTAGTAGTAGGAGTAGCAGTAGTAATAGCAGTAGTTGTAGCAGCAATAGCAGTAGCAGTAGTACTAGCAGTAGCAGTAGTTGTAGCAGTACTAACAATAGCTGTAGTAGTAGCTGTAGAAGCAGCAGTAGTAGTAGCTGTAGGAGGAGTAGAAGTAGTAGTTCTAATAATAGTATTAGTAGTAGCAGTTGTAGTCCTGGGGGCAATGTTGTTGTTGTAGTAGTTGTTGTAGTAGTAGTAGTAGTAGCAATAGTAATAGTCATGGCAGTAGTTGTTGTTGTTGTTGTTGTAGAACCAATAGTTATCCTAGCTGTAGTAGTTGCAGAAGTAGTAGTAGGGGAAGTAGTAGTAATAGTCGTAGCAGCTATAGCAGTAGTAGCAACGATAGTAATGGTAGAAGGGGGTAGTAGTATTAGTAGTAACAGAAGTAGTAGTTGCAGTAGTAGTAGTAGTTGCAATAGAACTAGCAGTTGTAATTGTAGAATTAGTAGTAGGAGCAGTACCAATAGCTGTAGTAGCAGCAGTAGTACTAGCAATAGTAGTAGTTGTGGTGGTCATAATAGCAGCAGTAGCAACAATAGTACTAGTAGTAGTATTACTAGTAGTAGCATCCATTGTTGCAATAGTAGTAGTTGTCATTCTAGTAGTGGTAGCTGTAGAAGCTGTAGTAGTAGTAGTTGCTGTTGTAGGAGCAGGAGCAGCATTAGTAGTAGTAGGAGTAATACTAATAGTAGTGGTAGTAGTAGTAGCAATAGCAGTAGTAGTAGGACTAGCAGAAGTAGTAGTAGCAATAGCTGCAATTTTTGTACTAATATTCATTGCAGGAGAAATAGCACTTGCGGTAGTAGCAGTAGCAGTGGTAGTAGTACTTGTAGTAGGAGTAGTAGCAGTAGTTGTAGCCGCATTGGTTGTAGTAGCAGTACTAGTATTAGAAGTAGTAGTAACGACAATAATAGTAGCAGTAGCAATAGTAGTAGCAGTAGTAGCAATAGAAGGAGTAGTAGTAGCATCTGTAGCAATAGTGGTAGGAGTAGTAGCTGTTGTAGTAGCAGTAGTGTGACAAGTAACAGTAGTAGTAGTAGCAATAGTATTAGCAAAAGTAGGAGTAGTCATAGTAGTAGTATTTTTGTTTGTTTTAGTAGTAGTTGTAGTAGAGGTTGTAGCAGTAGCAGCAGAATTAATAGTAGTAGTAGTAGCAGTAGTAGCAATAGTAGTAGTAGTAATTGTTGTAGCAGTAGTCACAGTAGCAGTAGCTGTAGTAGTGGCAGTAATAGCAATAGTAGTAGCTGTAGTAATGGTAGTAGTAGTAGCAATGGTAGCTGTAGTAGTAGCAATGGTAGCTATAGTAGCAGCAGTAGTTGTTGTAGTATTAGCAGTAAGAGTAGAAGTAGCAGTAGTAGTAGAAGCAGCAGTTGACTGGTAGTAGGAGAAGTAGTAGTAGTAGTTGAAGCAGCAGTTGACTGGTAGTAGGAGAAGTAGTAGTAGTAGGAGAAGCAATAGTAGTAGTAGCTGTAGAAATAGCAGTAGATGTAGTAGTAAGAGAAGTAGTTAGAGTAGTAGTTGCAGCAGCACTAGTTGTAGTAGTAGATGTAATAGCAGTACTAGTAGTTGTGGTAGAGGTAGTGGTAGCTGTAGTAGTATTAGTAGCAGTAGTAATGGCAGTAGTTGTAGGCGCAGCCAGAGCATTAGTAGTAGTAATAGTAGTCGTAGCCGTAGTAGTAACTACATCTATAGTAGTTGTAGTTATTGTCATGGTAGAGGTAGTGGTAGCTGTAGTAGTACCTGCAGCTGTAGTAGTAGTAGTCGTAGCAGTAGCAATACACTAGCCGTAGTAGCAGCAGCCACAGTAGTAGTTCCAGTAGTAGTCGTAGCAACAGTAGCAATAGTCGTAGTAGTTGTAGTAGTAGTACTACGATTAGTAGTAGTAGTAGCTGTTGTAGTAGCAGTAGCAGCAATAGTAGTGGTAGTAGTAGCAGCTATTGTAGTAGTAGTAGGAGTAGTAGTAGTTGCAATGGGAGTAGTGCGATCGTAACCGTAGTAGTAGTTGTAGCAGTAGTAGTGCTAGTAGTATTAGCAGAAGTAGTTGTTGTTGTTATAGTAGTGGTAGTAGTATTCGTATTAGTAGCAGTCGTAGTAGAAGTAGTAGCAGCTGCAGTAGCAGTAGTAATGGTTATAGGAGTTATAGTAGTGGTAGTAATAGCAGCAGTACCCGTCGTAGTAACAGTTGTAGTAGTAGTAGTAGTCATGGCTATAGTAGTAGCAATAGTTGTACAGTAATAGTAGAAGTATCAATAGTAGTAGCAGTAGAAGTAGAAGCAGCAGTAGTAGCAATAGTAGTAGTAGCAGCAGCATTAGTAGTAGCTGTAGTAGTTGTTGTGGTAGTGGTAGTCGTAGCAGTAATAGTAGTAGCAGCAGTTGTAGTACTACTACTAGTAGTAGTTGTTGTTGTTGTAGGAGTAGTAGTAGTTGTCGTTGTAGTTGTAGGAGAAGTAATAGTAGTTGTAGTAGCAGTAGAAGTAATTGTAGAAGTAGTACTATTAGTAGCTGTGGTAGTAATAATGGTAGTAGTAGCAGCAGCAGCAGCTGTAGTAGTATTAGAAGTAGTAGTACAAGTAGTAGTAGTTGTAGACGCAACAGTAGTAGCAGCAGTAGTAGTAGAAGCATCAACATCGGTAGTAATAGCAACAGTTGAAGTTGTAGTATTAGTAGTAGTAGTAGCAGTAGTTGTAGCAATATGAGAAGTTGTTAGAGTAGCAATAACAATAGTAGTAGTAGTAGTAGTAGTAGTAGTTATGGATGTAGTAGCTGTAGTAGTAGTAGCAGTAGTAGTAGTAGCTGTAGTAGCAGTAGTTGTCGTTGCTGCTATTGTAATACTAGTAGTAGCAGTGGTAGTAGCATTAGTTGTAGAAGTAAGAGTAGTAGTAGTTGTTGTAGTTGTAGGAGTAGTACTAGTAGTAGTAATAATTGCGGAGGAAATAGTTGTAGAAGTTGAACTATTAGTAACAATAGTAGTAGTAGTAGTGGTGGTAATAGTAGTAGTAGTTGTTGTAGTAGTAATAGTAGCAGTAGCTAAAGTAGTAAAAGTAGTAGTGGGATCTGTGCCAGTTGTATAAGAAGTAGTAGTATAAGTAGTTGTAGCTGGAGTAGCAGTAGCAGCAGAAGTAATAGTTGAAGCAGTAGTAGTAGTTGCAGTCCTATCAACAGTTGTAGTAGTTGTAGTCATAGCAATAGTAGTAGTAGTAATAGTATAAGTAACAGTGGTGGTAGTAGTAATTGTAGTAGTAGTAGTAGTATTTGTAAGAGAAGTAGTGGCAGTAGGAGTAGTAGTTTCTACAGTAGTAGTGGTCGTCGTAGTAGTCATAGTAGATGTAGTAGCTACAGTAGTAGTTGTCGTAGTAGTAGTCATAGTAGATGTTGTAGCATTAGTTGCAGTAGTAATAGTAGTAGTAGTAGTTAGTAGTAGTAGTGCTAATAGCAGCAGTAGCAGCAGCAGTTGGAGTAGAAGTAGTAGCAGTAGAAATAGTAACGGTAGTACTTGTAGAAGAAGTAGCAGTAGTAGTAGCAGTAGTAGTACTAGTTGCAATAGTAGCAACATCATTAGTAGTAGGAGTAGGAGGAGTAGTAGTAGTAGTAGTAGTAGTAGTAGTAGGAGCAGTAGTGGTAGAAGTAGCCGCAGTAGTAGTAGTTGTTGTTGTTGTAGTAACTGTACTATTAGCAGTAGTAGTTGTAGCCTCAATAGTAATAGTAGTAGTAGTAGAAGTAGTAGTAGCAGCAACAATAGTAGTAGTAATAGTACTAGTAATAACAGTCGTATTAGTAGTAGTTTCGGTAGTAGTTGTAGTACTAGTAGAACTTGCAACAGCACTCGTATCCATGGCAGTAGTCGCAGCTGCAATCGTAGCAATAGGTGTAGCTACAATAGTAGCAGCATTAGTAATAGTAGTAGTAGTAGCAGCAGTAGCAGTAGTATCAGTAGAAGCAGAAGTAGTAGTAGTAGTAGCCGCAGCAAAAGTAGCAGTAGTTGAAGTAATAGTGGTAGTATTAATTGTACTAGTAGCAGTAATCCTAGTACTATTAGTAATAGTTGTAGTTGTGGTAGGTGTATTATAAGTAGTTGCAGCAACAGAAGTAGTAGCGGTAGTAGTAACAGTGGTTGTAGTACTAATGGTACTAGCAGTAGCTGTAACAGAAGTAGTAGCAGTAGTAGTAGTAGTAGAAGTAGTAGCATCAGTAGTAGAAACAGATGTAATACAACAGCTATGACTACTGCTGCAGCTACTACTATGGCTATGAGTGCTACTGCTACTTCTACTACTACTACAACAACTACTGCTGCTATTACTACTGCTACTACTCCTACTGTTGCTTCCTCTAGCACTACTACAACTACTGCTACTACTACGCAGCTACTAGTAGTACTACAGCGAACACTACTACTAATGTTACTATTACTACAGCTACTTTTTCTACTGCTACTACTACCACAACAACAACAACAACTACTGCTCCTGCTACTACCACTGCAGCTGCTACTGCAACTGCTACTACTTTTACTACTACTTCTACTATTAGTACTACTCCAACAAATTTCATTTCTATTAGTTCTGCTACAACAACAACTACTACTACTACTGCTAAAACTATTAGTACTACTAAATATACGGCTCCTACTACTACTACTGCTATAGCTCCTACTACTACTAATACAACAACTACTACTGCTACTACAACCGACTACTACTACTACTACTACTACTACTACTACCAGTACAACTGCTACTGCTATAGCTCCTACTCCTACAACCACTACACCTACTACTTCTATTTCAACTCCAACTACTTCTACTACTACTACTGCTACTACTACCATTGTTCCTACAACTACCCCTACTCCTAGTACTACTCCTAATGGTACTACTACTACTACAACAACTTGGACTGCCACTCCAACTCCTACCGCAACCACTGCTTCGACAGCTACAACTACTACAACCACTACTACTCGTACTACTATTGCTACTACTTCTACTACTACAACTATGACTGCTATTGCTACGACTACTACTACTAGTACTACTTTTACTACTACTACTACAACTACTACTATTGCAGCATCGGCTACTACTACTACTTCTATCACTAGTACAATTGCTACTACTACTACAACACCTTTTGCTACAACTACTCCTACTACTACCATTGCTCCAATTACTATTACTCCAACATCAACTCTTACTACTACTACTAATACTACTATTTCTACAACAACTGCTACTAATACCACTTCTACAATAACAACAATAACTACTAATACTGCTACTACTATTACTACTACTACTACTGCTACTAATATTACTACTCCCGCCACTACTACAACTACTCCTACTCCTACTACTACTACTATGACGCCTACTCCTATGCCTACTATTACTACTAATACTACTACAACTACTACAACTACTACTATTGACTCCTATTACTTCTACAGCTACAACTACTACTACTGCTAGTACTACTACTACTACAACAAATACAACAACTACTGGTACTATTACTACTACTACTTCTTCTGTTGTGACTACAAGTACTGCTACTAATACACCTATTACTACTACTAATACTACTGCTACTACTACAACAACTACTAATATTACTACTACTATTGCTACAAGTACTTCGATAACTATTACTACTACTACTACTACTACTATTACTACTACAATTACTACTCCTACTACTGCTATTACTACTGTTATTACTACTACTATTGCTATGACTAGCACTGCTACTATCACTAACATTACTACAACTACTGCTACTACTACCACTACTACTGCTCCTACTTCTAGTTCCACTATTACTACTACTACAACTACAACTTATATATCTACTCCTACACCTCCTCCTCCTACTATTACCACTACTCTTAATAATACTACTACTACTACTACTCCTACTACCACTGCTCCTACTACTACCCCTACTCCTCCACCAACTCCTATTACAACAACTACTACTATTGATACTACTACTACTTCTACTACTACTTGTATTGCTACTACTACAGTAACTAGTAAAACTACTTCCAATGCTACTACTACTTTTACTGCTGCTACTAGTACTGCTACTACTACTACTACTTCCATTGATACCACTGTTATTGCTACTACTACTAGTACAGCTACTATTTATAGTACTACTATAACTACAACAACTACTACTGTTGCTGCCATAGTGGCTGCAACTCAAACTACTACTCCTCCTCCTACTACTACTATTACAACCACTACTACTACTACTAGTACTACTACTACTATTACTGCTGCTACTAGAACTTCTACTAAAACTACTACCTGTACTTCAACTACTACTACTGCTACTACCACCACCATCACCACCACCACCACTACTACTACTACTAGTACTTGTACTACAACTATTTCTTGTACTTCAACTACTGCTACTGGTACTACCTGTATTACTTCTACTACTACTACTACAACTTCTTCTAGTAGTACTAATGCAACTACAACTTCAAATACAACAACAACTTCTATTGTTACTGCTACTACTACTACTACTACTAATACTACTGCTACTGCTAATACTACTACTGCAACTATGACTACTACTACTGTTGCTACTGCGAGCACTATTACTACCACACCTATTACTACTACTACTACTCCTACTACTACTACTACTTCTACTGCTTTTATTACTACTGCTGTTATTCCTTCTATTGCTACTACTACTACTCTGACTACTACAACTACTACTACTACTACACCTACTACTACTATTATAACTACTACTACTCCTACTACTGCCCCAACTCCTACACTTACTCCTATTACTACTATAACTACTACTTCTGCTGCTACTACTACTACTATTTTTATTACTATTATTACAATTACTATCATGACTACTTCCACAACTACTACTGCTACTAGTGCTACAACTACTAGCACTGTTGCCACTGCTATTGCTACCAATACTACTACCACTATAGCAACTACTACTACTGCAACTCCTCCTCTTCCTCCTCCTCCTCCTCCTCCTCCTCCTCCTCCTCCTACTACTACTACTACTACTACTACTACTCATCTACCAACTGCTACTTCTAAAACTACACCTATTGTTACTTATGCTACTAGAATTACTACAGCTCGTATTACTGCTACTACTACTACTATTATTATTATTACTGCTACTTCTGCTACTACTACTACTACCACTACTACTGCTGCTGCTACTATTAATACTACCGCTATTACCTCTAATACTACTACTACTCCTACTACACATACTACTACTACTATTACTACTACTACTACTATTACTACTACTTCTGCTACAACTACTACAACTACTGTGACTACAACCATTACTACGGTTGCAACTAGTACAATAACTACTACTACTATTACTACTACTACTAGTACTACTACATCTGCTACTACTACTCCAACTCCAACTCCCTCTCCTACTACTATACCAAATACAACTACTTCTACTACTGCTACTACAACTTCTGCTGCAACCACTACTACTAATAAAATTGTTTCTACTACTACTGCTGCTGCTATTATAACTGCTACTACTACTACCACTACTACTAGTACTCCTACTACAACATCTACCACTACTGTTACTACTGCGGCTACTACTGTCACTATTGCGCCCCTACTACTCCTGCTACTCTAACTATTACTATTATGGCCACTCCTACTTCTACTACTATTACTACTACTACTACTCTGATTACCACTCGTACTCCAACTCCTATGATGACTACTACGACTATTCCTCCTCCTACTACTAAAACTACTACTACTACTCCTCCTCCTCCTACTCCTGCTATGGATACTACTCCTCCTCCTACTTGTACTACAACTACTACAACTCATATTGCCACTTCTACTCCAACTCCCACTCCTACCACTCCTCTGACAACTATAACTATTACAACTACTTCTACTACTGCTACCACTTCCACTTCTACTACTACTACTATTGCTACTTTTACTACTATTGCCACTGCTACTACTACTACCAATTTTATTCCGAGTACAACTGCTACTACTCATACTCCAATTCCTAATGCTACTGCTACTCCTACTACTACTACTACTACCACTGCTCCAATTACTATTACTCCTTACTATTACTCCAACTCCTACTCTTACTACTACTACAAACACTACTACAACTAATACTACTATTGCGACAACTACTAGTACAACGACAACAACAGCTACTACTACTCCTACTCCGGCTCTCGCTGCTACTACTACTTCTATTCCTACTATTGCTACTGCAACTCATACTCCTACTCCTACTCGTTCTATTGCTAGTACTACTACTATTGTTGCTGCTTCTACTCCAACTTCTACACCTATGACTACTACTATTACTATGACCACTAATACTACTAAAACTACGACTTCTACTACAACTACTGCTATTCCTGCTACTACTATTATAATGACAACCACTACCACTACTACTACTACTACAACTGCTACTACTAGCACTGCGACTACCTCAACTACTACTATTGCTGCTGCTACTACTACACTACTACTAGAACTATTGCTACTACTCCTACTACTTTTACTACAACTACTACTAGTAATACTACTTATACTACTATTACTTCTACTACTACTGTTGCTACTACTAGTACTACAACTACTACACCTATTACTACAAATACTAGTACTAGTACTAGTACTACTACTACCACAACTACTACTATTACTACTACTATTGCTACTACTGCTTCTACTACTATTACTACTGCTAGTACTACTATAACTATTACTCATACTATTGCGATTACTACAGCTATTACTACTACTGCTGCTACTATCACTACTGCTACTGCCACTATTGGTAATACTTCTTTTGCTATTACTACAACTACTACTACTACTTCCACTACTACTCCTACTACTCCTGCTCCTACTACTACTACTACTCCTACTAATACTATTACTATTACTACTACTCCTACTACTACCCCTACTCCTACACCTACTCCTATTATTACTACAACTACTTCTACTACTACAACTACTATTACAACTACTTCTACTACTACTACTATTATTATAATTGCTATTGCTGCTGTTGCTTTTGCAACTACTACAACAACTACTGCTACTTCAAAAACTTCTACTATGGCTGCTGCTATAGCTACAACTCCTAGTACTACTACTGCTATGACTACTGCTATTACTAAAACTAGTACTACTACAACAACAACAACAATAAAAACTACTACTACTACTTCTACTTCTTCTTCTGCTCCTACTACTATAACTACTAGTACTACTACTACTTCTACTACTCATACTCCAACTCCTACTCCTAAAACTACACTTTCTATTGCTTCTGCTACTAAAATTAGCACAACTCCTATTACTTCTACTAGTACTACCACTACTGCTACTGCTTCTATAACTATTATTATTACTACTACTACTACTACTACTACTACTACTACTACTACTACTACTACTACTACTACTATTGCTACCACTACTGCTACTACTATTGCTGTCGTGACTAACTCAATTACTACTACTACTCCAACTATTACTACTATTAATACTACTGCTGCTGCTACTACGACAACTACTATGACTACTACATTTACTATGACTACAACAACTATAGCCACTACTACTACTACTCCTACTGCTACTACTACTACTACTATGACCACTGCTGCTACTACCACTACTGTGACTAATACTGCTAGTACTAGTACTACTACTGTAACTACTACTCCAACTCCAACTACTACTCCTAATACTCTTCTAAATGCTACTACTTCTACTTTTGCTTCTACGACTTCTGCTGCTACTACTACAACCACTACTACCACATCTACTGTTACTACTTCTGTTACTACTACTGCTGCTACTACTACCGTTGCTACTGCTTTGGCTATACTGCTACAACAACAACTACTACTACTAGTAGTACTCCTACAATAACTAATGTCGCTATTGTTACAACTGCTACTATTGCTGTTGCTGCCGCTACTATGCTACTATTCCTACTACCCCAACTAATGCTATCATGGCCACTCCTACTACTAATATAATTGCTACTACTACTAATCCTATTACCACTCGTACTCAAATTCCTACAACTATAGCTACTACTATTCCTCCTCCTCCTTGGACTATTACTACTTCTACTACTACTACTCCAACTCTAACAACCGCAAATACTACTACTACTACTACTACGACTCGTATTGCCACTCCTACTCCAACTCCTACTCCTACAACTCCTCCGACAAGTACAATGACTACTCCTCCTACTACTACTTCTACTACATCTACTACAACTACCACTATTATGGCTACTGCTAGTACTATTACTACAATTAATACTATTACAACTACTACTTCTAATTCTACCATTACTACTAGTAGTACTATTCCTACTGTTACTACTACTACCACAACTATTACTATTGCAGTTGCTATTACTACTACTACTTCTATAACTAGTAGAACTACTACTATTCCTTCTCCAACTCCTATAGGTACTACTACTCCTACTACAACTACTACTTCCATCAATACTCTAATTACTATTACTCCTACTCCTACACTTACTACTACTACTACTGCCACTACTACCACTACAACTACTACTAATACTACTTCTACTTCAACAACAACAACAACAACTACAACTACTCCTACTTCTGCTCTTGTCAATACTACTACTACTCCTACTCCAACTACAGCAACCACTACTCCTACACCCACTCCTGCGCCTACTACTACTAGTAGTACTGCTACTCTTACTACTCCTGCTACAACTAATTCTATTCTTCCAACTACAACTACTACTTGAACTATTACTACTACAGTAACTACTACTGCTATAACTTTTACTACTACTACTCCTACAAAAAAGCTATTGCTGTTGCTGCACCTTCTACAACTTTTACTACCACTACCTCAACTACTACTACAACCATTACTACTTCTACTACAACAACAACTAATACTACTATAGCTGCTGCTACTGCTACTAATACTATTACTATTACTACTACTACTTCTGCTACTAATACTACTACTATGACTTCTGCTACTAATACTTATACTACTACTTTTGCTACTAATACTACCACTACTACTACTATGAGTACTACTACAACTACTATTACTTTTGCTACTAGTAGTAGTACTAGTAGCAGTAGCAGTAATAGTAGCATTAGCAGTAGTTGTAGTAGTAGTAGAAGTAGAGTAGCAGTAGCAAGAGTTGTCGTAGTAACAGTAGTACCAGCAACAGTAGTAGTAGTGAAGTAATTGTTGTAGTAGTTATGGTAGGAGTAGTCGTAGGTTTAGTAATAGGAGTAGGAGTAGCAGTAATAATGGTAGTAGTAATAGTAGTAGTAGCAGTAGTAGTAGGAGTAGTAGTAGTAATAGTAGTAGTAGTAGGAGTAGGAGTAGTACGATTAGTAGCCGAAGTAGTAGTAGTAGCAGAACTAATAGTAGTAGTAATAGTAGTAGTAGCTGCTGTAGAAGTAGTAGTAGTAATAGGATTAGTAGTACAAGTAGCTATAAGGGTAGAAGCAGTAGTAGCAGTGATGATAGTTGAAGTGGTAGTAGCAGTAGCAGCAGTAGCCGCATTAGTAGTAGTAATAATACTGATAATAGTAGTTATAATACTAGTAGTAGGAATATTAGTAGTTGTACTAGTAATAGTCATAGTTGTAGTAGGTCTATTAGGAGTAATAGTAGTAGTAGCAGTAATAGTAGTTGTACTAGTTATAGTTGTAGTGGTAATAGTAGTTATAGTAGTATTATTATTAGTAGTAGTAGTAAAAGTTGCTGTAGTGGTAGTAGTAGCAGTCGTGGCAGTAGCAGCAGCAGTAGCAGTTGTACTAGTGGTAGTTGTAGAAGTTGTTGTTGTAGTAGTAGTAGTTGTTGTAGTAATGGTAGTAGTAGTATTAGTAGGAGTAGTAGCAAGAATAGTAGGTGTAGCAGTAGAAGTAGAAGTAGAAGTAGAAGTAGTAGCAGTAATAGTTGCAGTAGTAGTAGTAGTATTAGTAGTAGTAGGTGTAGAAGGAGGAGGAGTGGTAGTCGTGGTTGTAGTAGTAGTAGCTGTAGTAGCAGAAGCAATAGTAGTAAGAGTAGTAATTTTGGTCCGAGTATTATTAATAGTAGAGGTAGGAGTGGTAGTTGTTATACTAGTAGTTGTAGTTGTTGTTGTAGTAGTTATTGTTGTAGTAGCAGCAGCAATAATAATAATAGTAGTAGTAGTAATAATAGCAATAGTATTGTTAGTAATAGTAGTATTTGTAGTAGGTGTTTTAGGAGTAGTAGTTGTAGTAGTAGAAATGGTCAGGGGAGTAGTAGTAGTAGTAGAAGGAGTAGTAGTAGTAGGAGTAGTAGAAG